>JAEOAD010000040.1:19552500-20148744 GCA_036365145.1 Orientallactaga sibirica | reverse complement strand
TGTTATGTTCATCTTTCTATCTTTGTTGTTTCTTGGTTCAGTTAAGGAAAAATAACATACTTCCTGTCATTTACCCTCCACATTGCCCTTTCTTTTTAAAATGATCTATTTACTTGAGAGACAGAGGAGAGAGAGAAAGAGAGAGAGAGAAAGAGAGAGAAACTATGGTCTCTGGCCACTCCAAATGAACTCTAGACACATACACAACCATATGTATCTTGCTTACGTGGGTTCTGGGGAATTGAACCTGGGCCTTTAGGCTTTGCAGGCAAGGGCCTTAACCACTAAGCAATCTCTCCAGCCCTCGCATTCCCCTTTTCATGAGGTAGTAGTAGCTAATGTAATTATAGTAATTTATGGAGACTTTTGTGATCTTACTTTGTCATGAAGCCAGATCATTGTTGCCTGGGTACTCAAGGACTGTTTAGCCGGCTCCTCCAAACTGGAGGCTGAGCCTCTTCTGTGAACCTCAGCATCATTCAAGGTATCTGTGATGGCAGTACTGATTTCTCTATGGGCTGATAAAATAATCACCATGAACAGGGATGTGTTCTTTTTCATATGTACTTAAAATAATTATGTATAACAAGGCTCTTTGACCATACCTAACACTAAGGAGACCAGTCCTCATTCTAGAAGGTCAGAGAGATTTCCTTATCAGAGGTCATTCCAGTGGAGTCTCTGAGATATCTTAACCTTCATAAAAGAAACTCTAAATGCACCATGGATTTTTCTCTAGACAAATATACTGAATATTCCTGGGTAGAAAAAGAGAAGGAATTTCCTACTTCCTAGAAGCTAATAGGCTATGGAAATTAGCTATAGTCTAGCACATGTATATTAAATGCCCACCATAATCTATCTATTTATAACTGTTTATTTTTGAGAAAGGACTATTTTTATGAAATTAACATTTTATGGAGATTTCCTTAGTACTACAATCAGGACCAACCTCCTTTCATCACACTTCAACCTTAGATTATTCAGCTCCATTTTTTATGTACATGTAATCTACGGAAGTCACACTCCAATGAGTGTAGTTGTTTCACATTTGACTAATGACTTCAAGTTTTGTTATTGTTTCCTTATACTATGATATTGAAATAAATTAAATCGAAAAGCCACATTAGCACTACTGAGAGGACTCTAGACTCTATTGAATGCATATATCTGTCATGATGGGAGCTGTTGTATCTATTCATATTCACATTATTATGGACCACCTATAGTTTGCTATCTGCAACAGTAAATCAGAGAGTGTTTCCATTATAATCCTTTTAAGAAATTCCATTAACTAAAACTTCTTGCGAAAAAATAATACTAATGGGCAACACACTTATCATAGTCACTTGCCATATTTATTCTTTTTTTTTCTTTTACAAGATTTTCACATCTCTGAAATTAACTTTCATGTTGTAATCGATGACATCTGACAATTGATGAAAGTAATATCATTTTCAATCCCTCTTATGTCTTCAAGCATTTTCCATCCAAAATGCAAAGACTGAATGTGGTCAGAGATTTTAGAATTCTCCTTCCACCTACCTGCACGACACAGGGAGTCTTTGTGTAAAAATGAAGGGCCCAATAATTATAGAAATACTATAAATACTGAGGCCATTTCAAGAGTAGCTATACTCTGATAAGTTACAAATTACAATTTTTTATTTGCTCGTTTTTTTTTTTAATTCAGTTTTAGTTGGCGTACAGAGATTTGGGTATCATTCATCCTGGTATTTTCAAATGCAGGTTGTTTTTGGTGATTCCCTTCCCTCTTTCCCTCTTTTCATTTCCTCTTTATATCATGGGTATCTTTTTGCCCTCCCTCTTAATATATAGCTCATCTTTTTATGTTCACTTTTGGTTATTTGAGACAATATCTCACACTGTTACCCATGCTGGCCTCAAACTAATAGCAGTCCTCCTGTTGAAGCCTCCAAGAATTAGTATTACAGGTGTGAGCCACCATGCTCAATTCAATTTTAAGGATACAAAAAACAAGGGCCATTCAAATGGAATTGTCAAAATCAAAAATGAAAAACCAGCTAGAACAACTCATGAAGTCCTTCTTGGCAGGGCACGACTGTGCACTGACAGGTATTTGGAAATTTGAAAAACCTTCCAGTCAAATATGAACATTTCTAAATTGAGAGTTCTAAATTAAAAAAAAAAAAAAAGATTATAATGAGGCAATGACCAATCCAAATCAATTTTTGCCAGTAAAAAGTTTATAAGAAAGGAGATCTAGCTATTTTGTTAAAACTCTTGCACAAACTTGTTTTAGATTAAAACTACGTGAGCAATATAAATTCTAATGAAAAGGCTACTGCAGGGAATCTATTCAAGCCTGTTGGCTCTTCTCCATGGTGACCTTCCAGTCCACTGCTGGCTGAACAAGAGAGCAAACTGCCATTGTGTTCTGCTGGCATTGTAAACTGTGCAAACTAGTCCACTGAGCACTCAGGCAGCAACATTCTGTGGAGTTAACACTAGCCAAGGATGCGGTTCACAGTAGTAATTTATGCTTCATGTCACTGGAGACAAAACAAACTTTTAAAGAGACATATATCTTGCCTTTGGCAGGCCTTATAAATCAGATCTAGGTTTCAAAGTCAAGCAAAGGAACCATATGAACTCAAGTTGATTCAGAGAAGCTATATAATACAATTAAGCCAGTTTAATCCAGTTTCAAATGCTATAGGTGTACATAAAATCCCTACTTCTTTGAAATAGTATTTGATTAATTTATGTGCCCAGTTGGGAAATAGAATAACACTGACAATTTTAAAGTCCATGGACACTGAGATTAGATGATTGTATTTATCTTTTGGGGCCAAGCCAGATAAGTCCAATGATTCTGGTCTTGAAGGTAAAAAATGAGGCTCTCCCAATGGAACTTAATTCCAGCTGAATGGCTGGAGCTAAGGCATGGAGGTGGCTGTAGTGGCCTGGAAATGCACTTCTTAAAGTTTGTTCCAGTTCTCAACAGACTGTCTCATTTGTTCACAACGGCAGTTCATAGTGGTAGATAGGGGCTGTCTATTTGCATTTAACAACATATGGGCTATATATCCATCAGTGCTTGGCATGGATTGAGACTTTGTTGGAGGGCATTACTATTCAACTACATGCTCTGCCCAGAGCTGCCTCCTTGTTCCACAAGCTCAAGGAGTTATCCTGCCTGTTAAACTCTTTCTTATTGTCCTCTTCTGGAAATCAGTTAGTAACTTGAAAAAATAATGTCTGCTAGAAAAATGCCAAGCCCTAATTCTTTCAGCCTGCCACAACTAAACAAATATTTTGCACTGGCCAGAACGGTGCTATGCTTTTTTTTTTTCTTTTTAGATACCTACCTATGAAATGGAAATTTACAGTAAATTTTGTTTTGTGTTTTATTTTAAAATGCTATTTAAGTAAGTTGCCTCAGAGGTGGGGAGAGAGTGAAAGAAAGATAGGAAGAGAGAGTGCTCCAAAAGAGGAAAATATGGGCTGGAGAGATGGCTTAGCAGTTAAGGCGTCTGCCTGCAAAGCCTAAGAAAGCTTGTTCAAATCTCCAGGTCCCACATTTAGCCAGACACAAAAGTGACACAAGCGTGCAATGTCGCACATGTACACAAGGGGGTGCACAGGTCTGGAGTTCGTTCACAGCAGCTGAAAGGCTTGAAGCACCCATTCTCTCTGCCTCTTCCTCTCTGTCACTCTCAAATTAAAAAAAAAAATTTTTTAAAAAAAGAGGAAAATAGACATGGACACCCTGGTGGATAACTCTGTGGCTAGCACACATCAACCTATCATTTGGGAAATCTCTAATCCATCTGCTTATTCCCCTTGATTATCCTTAACATCCCACGCTGGGATAACAAAGACACCTATTGATTTTACTTAATACAAAAACAAAAAGCAAAAATAAGAATTCTATTAACTTATCACTGAATCTTCCATGCTTGGCATAAAGGAAGTTGATTGTCAGTATGGGAGCCTTCTGCCTATGATACATGCAGGTCACAATGCTTGTGAAGGATTAACTAAGAGCATGAAGAAAATTGAATCAGGAGACCAATGAATTCTCAAGCAAACAAAGGGAATAACTAAACGTGCTTGGTGGCATGCCGCCTGCGTACATTCTTGTGCTGAACTTCCTTTGCTGTTCTCGGGGTGACTCCTTAAGATTTTATAAGTAATATATAAAGTAGTGATTGAGCTCATACACCCTGTTTTGCTCAGGGCACAGATCCTATCTTGTGTAAGGTATAGCTACTTTTGATTTTACCTCACATGCACAAACAATTGCCTTTGTCTTGGCTCACAATAAATATCATCATGTCTCAGACTAAGGCACTCCTTCTCCAAGAGAGATTCAGTCTTCTGCTGGTGCTAGTGTCGCATCTCATTTCTGCGTCCGTGGTTACTCTGGTTCCGAACTCTGACATCTCGGGGTGAGACCTGGCCACAAAGCACCACTATCCTGGTCATTCTTTCCACTCTTGGGGAAAGTCAGGGAGGGTTAATGGTGGGTTTCTCTGATTGATTTCTCCAAATGTCCATCACAGCAAACTGTCCTTTGACAGGGATTCTCTTATACCTTTCTTTTCTAGCTTCCAGCACTTAGTAGATTTAGAACTTTATCTAACAGTCTCTCTCCTCATTATAAGTAATCACAAAACAAAAGCTAGCCACCCTCTGCACCATTGTCACCTCTCAGCTACCCATTCTGCTTTCCAGATAGCATGGAGCTGATGGGAACAACCATGGAATGATATGTAGGAAATGACTTCAGTTCTGATGGGAACCAACCACCCATTCTTGGACCTCAGAGTCAGTTTGCTAATTTAAAAAAATATATATATTTGCAAGGAGAGAGAGAGAGAGAGAGAGAGAGAGAAGAGGAGGAGGAGGAGGAGGAGGAGGAGGAGGAGGAGGAGGAGGAGGAGGAGGAGGAGGAGGAGGAGGAGGAGGAGAGTGTGTGAGAGAAAGAGAAAGAGAGAATGAATATGGGTGCACCAGGACACCATTTTGTGCATCTGGCTTTACACGGGTACTGGGGAATCAAACCTGGGTCATCAGGCTTTGCAAGCAAGTGCCTTAACTGCTGAGCCATATCTCCAGCACAAGTCAGTTTATTTATTTATTTTTTTATTTTTATTTTTATTTTATTATTATTATTTTTTTTGAGAGAGAGAGAGGGAGAGAATTGGCACACCAGGGACTCTTGCCACTGCAATTGAACTCCAGACCTGTGTGCCACTTATGTCCATGCATGACCTGTGTGTCTGGCTTATGTGGGTTCTGGAGAGTCAAACATGAGTCCTTAGGCTTCACAGGCAAGTGCCTTAACCACTAAGCCATCTCCACAGCCCCTTAATTTTTCTTTTTAAAAATTTTTTGTTTGTTTGTTTGTTTATTTATTTATTTGAGAGCAACAGAGAAAGAGGCAGATAGAGAGAGAATGGGTGCACCAGGGCCTCCAGCCACTGCAAACGAACTCCAGATGCTTGTGCCACTTTGTGCATCTGGCTTACATGGGTCCTGGGAAATCAAGCCTTGAACCAGGGTCCTTAGGCTTCACAGGCAAAGCACTTAACTGCTAAGCCATCTCTCCAGCACCCCCACACACTTAATTTTTCTTGAGAGGCTCTTTGCTTTAAAAATACTTTCCTTGCTTATTCTTAGTCCTTGTCAATTTCCTCTAAGGGACAGGGTGGTATTTTGGGCTCTGCTTTGTTTGATTCCCTTTTCATTCTAATGATGCTAAGAGACAGGACGAAATATTTTAGTATTTTTCTGAGTTATGACAGTCTGGTTGATAGAGAAAGGAAGAGTTTGACTGAAAGTTTGATAATGGAAAGGACAGCTAACCTCTCCCAGGATTTAGGTTGGAAATAGAAACACATCTAAGTTTTTAGCAGGAAGGGCTTAAGTACAGGGACAAAAGTACTATAGAAATCGTAGGAAGAGCTGGAGGAGTTAGGCCAGGAGGTCATGGCTGACTCGTATGCTTCTCTCATAGTTTTAGTGATTCAGAACTTACTGTGCTGGCTCAGAAAACCCTCTGCCATGGGAAAAGTCACACACAATGCCACAGGAAGGGATATTGGGAAGGCATCCAATGAAAGATGCTCAATTTGGAGGCTCAAGAACAGTCCAATGGAATACATTACAATGGCATCTTGGCTTTGCCAATGCTGATTCTCCATGAAATGTAGACAGGACCCACAATGAAAAAAGATTCTAAGAATTATAGATCCAGACTTTCAGCTCCTTAAGCTTTCATTTCTCTTAAGAAACATTTTTGTGTTATCTAAGAAAAATGAATGAATTTATCTTTTATTTTAAAGATTTATTTTTATTTATTTATTAGAGATAGACAAGGTGGGGGGGAGAGGGATAGAGAGAGAGTGAGAATGGGCACGCCAGGGCCTCTAGCCACTGCAAATGAATTCCAGACGCATGCACCACCATGTGCATCTGGCTTACTTGGGACCTGGAGAATCGAACCTGGGTCCTTAGGCTTTGCACTCATGCACCTTAACTGCTAAGCCATCTCTAGCTCTGAACTTACCTTATGGTGACACCATGGTGCCCATACCACAGTTACTGTGAGCATAGTTACTGGCTTCATTTTTTAAAACTATTTTATTTATTCATCTGAGAGAGAGAAAGACAGAGAGAATGTGTGTGCCAGGGCCTCCTAGCACTGCAAACGAAGTCCAGATGCATCTGCCACCTTGTACATCTGGCTTTACATGGGTTCTGGGGAATCGATCAAACCTGGATCTTTTGGCTTTGCTGGCAAGCACTTTAACCACTAAGCCATCTCCCCAGCCTATAGCATTTTTAATGAAAATTCAGTCACTGCAAATATTATACTAACAGAGAGTGACTTCATTAAAAGACATGCTTATATCAATAGTGGGGATAAGAAAGTTGTTTTCTCAAAGAAATGCCTCAAATTTGCTGTCTTCCTTTAAGAGGTAGTTTTCTTTTGTGTGCTGTTATGCTCTTTGCAGAATGCATTGACATTACTCAATAGTCAACATTTTTTGTCAGTCTGTTCTGACTTTAAGTCATTTTAATAATGAATTTTCATTAGCTGTAGCTAGAAGTGTATGCCAAATTCTGACTAACTCGTCCATTGGCATCTTCTCAGAGAAGCAAGTCTACAGAGGCTCTAGTAGCCTCTTCTTGCTTCCTCTTTCCTCTTTGCAGCCCAAGATCCTACCTAAAAGACCATTCCTTACTCATGCCTCAGATCCTCTTGAACTAGGTTGGTTGTATTTAAGGCACTACTGACATAGTTTTGGGGAGTGACAGATTCTAGTATGTGGTCATGCCAGTTGGTTGATAAAGTTGAGGTCATTGCACCTGGTCACAAAAGTAGAATGAAGTACTGTTGTTTGGGATTGAGGGTTTCCTAGGAAGTGTGGGATTTACAATGTGAACACCAAGAGAGGCACAGGAAAATTTAACAGGAAGTCAGCCATCTTGAAGGATAAGTATTTTGTCAAGAGTTCTAGAAGGAACTAGCCAGAAGGCAAAAAGAGTGGAGGATGGGGAGAAATTGCAAGAATAAAATTGATCCTTTTGGCTGAGATACTGGCTATTTCAGTGAAGCATAAACAAATGAGAAGTCGTTTTACTAGACTAGAAGAAAGTGCTTGAACCTCATGCTAGGTAGCCAGTGTCTTTGTGTGCTGGCACTGGTGTTGAATGAAACTGACTCTTTTCACAAATGGTCATGGAGGAAACAACAGAGGTAGATCTTGTTGTACCTTCTGTAGGGAAGAACGTGATCTGCCCCCTGCGCCGATGTCCTTCACAGTCATCCTTATAAAACATTCAAGCTATCTGGACTCTGACAGAAATAAAATCTGTTACACATGTCTATGCTTATAATGAACTTAGAAACTCAAATTTCAGTTAGAGATTTTTCCTTCTCCATCACATGAGTTCAAGTAGCCATTTTCTTCTAATATTCAAATTTGATAAAACTCAGGTATGAGATACATGTTAATCATGCCAGATGTTACTTCATATTTGCAATAGCACCCCGAAAATTAAAAACCATTTCAAGTAATCAAGTCCAATTAAAAAGGGAGATGATTATTGCAGTATAAAATAATGAGTTTTTCAATTTTTGGATATAACTGGAGCTAATTACATTAAGTGGATTAAGCTTGTCTTTGACAAACGTGTTTTATCTTATTAGTGGTTCCTAGTTTTTACATAAATACATAAAATCATGTGTGTATATATGACATGAAAGTAGAAGTGAAACTACCTAAGGAGACCAAGGGGGCTCATGTGAGGGGAAGGTTCAATAAAAAGAATGGAAGTATGTGAGGATCTGGTAAATATACAATATATTTCTTCATGAAAATTTTTAAGAAATCACAAATTATAATTACTTTTAAGCCTACTTTTAAATTCTGAGACTGTTTTAAAACTTAATAACGATATTGACTTCTAAATTTTTGCTCATGAAATTAGCCAATTTGTTGAAGTATTTATAAAAAGACACCATTTAACAAACATTCATTAAAAAGTCTAATTTTGTGGAGGCCATGTGGAGAGAGCAAGGACTTTTGGAAATGTGCTTGGGGAATTTTGGAGTAGGAATGGGATGTCTGTCAGAATTCTTAGTCCTCACAGCTAGACAAGAATAGACTGCTTCATGTGGCCACATTGTGTCCAAGTGTTCTAACCACAGTGCGATGCCAGGGGAAGCCCCTTGACCACTTCTCAGACCTACTCAACTCTGAAGAAACAGGAAGAAAGAGAGGCTCACATATCAGATTAATTAAAATCATCATGATATATGAAATTGATATACTTAAGTTTAAAGGAAAAGATATGCTAACTCAAGGCTCTCCATTTGAAATTTCTCCTAACAAGTAATCTACAAGAAAAAATCTTAATTACATAGCAACTTGAAATAGTGTGTTGCCAATTGCTGCAAATTTAGGATGTTACACTGAGTGCATGAGTATACTACTATAAATGATATAACATTTATCACTGCTGCAGATTTCTCAATGCATCAGAATTCCAGGAACAATTCCACTCTCAGCATTGGCAACATTGTACATAATGGAATGCTAGCCAGTTCTCAATTTAAATAACACAGGGTCATTCCTGTTTTCAAAAGTGAAATATTTGGTATTGGAATAAGACAAGCAAAATAGCTTATGAAGAGGCCATTTAAAAAATACTAAAAAATTTAATTATGATTTTGAAAATAATGGTACTGAATGTCATTTTTTCCAGTTTATCAATTATTTTCTCATGTTAATTTCTTCTTCACATATTAATTGACAGGCTAACTTTGTCATGACAGAAAATATTTTGTTGTAGCACTAGGTTTCTATGGGGACACTACAATAAAATACTGGGTTCCACTGAGTAAAACCCATGAAGAGTCATCAAAAGGAGGTCTCTCCATCATCATAAAAAACAAGTAGAACCATTGTGCTATGTAGATTCACGCTGAAGTACTTAAACAGGAGAGAGCTTTTAAACTGTAAGAAATGCACTAGCAAAAGAACAGACAGGCCTCCAGACCAGGAGAGTCAGAAATTAAGATTCTAGCCTCCAGGAAGTTGTTCTGCACAAAAGAGGTGGGGGGGCTATTCTCCAATGCCCTTCTCTGAAGAGGCTAACATAGTTATACAACGGACACCCCAGAGAATGTCTAGAAAAATTGATTTCATCTCTGTGTTCTACTTCTTCTTTATATCCTTGGGGAATGTCCAAGGTCAACATTTGTTAAACCATCAAAGAAACATGTTCTGTTGCATACTCTGCTTAGGGCCTTGCCTGCCTTCTTTGGTTATATTTACATTTGTATAACTAAGAGAGACCTGAAAATATTTTATTCTATAATAATAGAAGACTTCCCAATAAAGACTTGCATTTTTACCTGTACTCAGTAGCTCTTCAGTAGCAAGTCTCTTGTCATTGTGAACTTCCCAGAGGCAAGGTCAGGCTAGAAATCAACTTATTTCTTTTTCTAATATTGGCAAGTAAAAGCTTTTCTCCTTGATATCTTCCTCTTTGACAATTTGAGTTCACATCTCTCCGATGCCAGACGTGGCCTTGCAATGTCTAATTGCAGCTGTAGTGATTGTGATAATGTGGCACACTCAGGACACCAGCAGAAACCAAAGAATAATTGGGGAAATGAGCAACAATGCTGCTTTCTCGACATTTGTATATGAAACGTGTGAACTGCTCCTTGATTCTTCTCAAGCTTTTTTTTCTTTTTTTGTAATAGACTATAACAAAATGTCAAACATATGTCACTGAATATATTTGTTGACTTTCAGTCCATAAGATCAAATGCTGTCTTAAATATTACAGGACAGTTTAGAAAGGACACTATGACAGACAGCTTTGGGTTCCTGAGATGAACTTGCAGACGAGGCACAGTTATGGAGAAAGGGATATTATTTATTGAAGCTTACAGATCCAGGGGAAGTTCCATAATGGCAGAAGAAGCTGGCCTGCCTTCACAGGACCAAACAGAGAGCAAAGCCAAAGGCCAAAAGCCACACAGCACAGTATTCCTCAGGAACTCCTGCTAGGCACACTTTGCATATCTTTAGATTGAAATCCTAAACCCGCCACCACACCTTAAGATACACCCAGAGACACTGCCTCCAGCAAGGTGACTGCAGATGCAAAGTACAAACTAATAAAACACTGAATATATTGGGGGCTGCCTATTCAAACTACTACAGACACTTTCTTGATTTCTTTCATCAGAAAAAAAATTAAAAATTGACATGAAAGTTTTTGTTGCTGCTTTGCTTTTTAATAAATATCCAAAATATCAGTTAATATTTTTATTGTTAGTAACATGAAAGAATGTAATGGGGGATGAAGGTGGTTGAATTTAGAAAGGTTAGAGGAAAATTGCAACCGTTTTGAATCATTTGACATGTGGGTGAGAAATTGGGTTAATTCTTTTTTTTTTCTTCATAGTTATATCTAAGAGAAACATGAAGAAACTTTAGACACATAATAGATCATTAATGATCATACATTACTATTGTTTCAGGTTCTTATATTGGTTGGAATGAGGCATGATGAAATATTCACTACACTCACACGTATTCATAAATTTTATGATTTATAAAGAAAAGCTAACCTTGTCTCGGTCTGTTGTGAAACTCCCTTTTGATCAAAAGACCCATTAGACCCTTAAAGCTTATGTATTTCATGAGAAAACTATTTATAATCATAACATTTTCCCTTAATTTTGTTTTTTCTTCCTTTCTACATGTCTTTAAACATCTTCTCATCTTAATGTGAACATGGGCCTATAGTACTTAGTGGATCTTTGAGACAATACATTAGATCATAAGGTAATTTCTGATCTAGGGCTGCAATCTGCAGGGAAACTCTATGAAGAGAAAGAAATGTGTGATACAGACCCAAACTGGAATGGGAAACTTTGCAGGTTGTGCATTGGAATATATATGGTTCTTGCATATGACTGTCTATGTAATAATAAGACAGAATATTGTAAGTGCTAATCCTATAATGTTTATAAGCTTGAAAATCGAATTTCTGTGATATATATTTTCAGGATTAAATATATTGTGCAAAATATTATTCCTAATAATTCTAAAGTGTAGTGAAGACTCGAATGTACTATTGTGAACTCTGGAATCGATAACTTACCTCATCATCCACTGAAAATGCATGAACAGTTTCTCAAATCAACCTTCTTTTACATAGCACAGAGCAAGGATTTCATGACTTGGGAAATAAGAAAGTAATACTGTGTGGAGCAAAGTTAGAGCCAAAGGCTGGAGGGCAGGACCTTCAAACTTAGGGAAACGAGGAAAAATAATGAGGACCCAGAGCTGTGATTAAGCAGAGAGGATACCATTGGGATAAACATGGGAAAGGATTCTAACAGAATAAAGGCTGTATCTGGTAAGAATGCTCAAAATGTTCAACACCAGAAAATGGTATAATTGAGCCAGGCACAGTGGTGTATACCTTTAGTCACAGCACTCAAGAGGCAGAGGTAGGAGGATTGCCTGGAGTTTGAGGGCACCATGAGACTAGTGAATTTCAAGGTCAAGTTGGGCTACAGCGAGACCCTACCTTAAAAGAAAAAAAAAACCAAAAGAATAAGGATGGGCTGGGAAGATGCCTTAGCACTTAAGGCACTTGCCTGCAAAGCCACAGGACTCTGATTCAATTCCCCAGGACCCATGTAACATAGATGTACAAGGTGGCACATGTGCCTGGAGTTCATTTGCAGTGGCTGGAGGCCCTGGCATGCCCGTTCTCTTTATCTGCCTCTCTCTCACTCTGTCTCTGCTTCTGTCTCTCTCAAATACATAAAAATAAAATATTTTTAAAATGGTGCAATGTAGATCTTGTGTTACTGGTGGGAAGTCCTTTAGGCATGATATCTCTCTATCCCTTGCACATTAGAAATAATTTTACTACATGGGGGCTGAACTTGGATAGAATTACAGATACACATCCAATCATATTTCACACTTTCAAGTGCTATGCATATATTAAAAAATAATAATGACAAGACTGGAGAGATAGCTTAGCACTTAAGGCACTTGCCTGGAAAGCCAAAGGACCCAAGTTTGATTCCCTAGTACTCATGTAAGCCAGAAGCACAAGGTGGTGCATGCATCTGGAGTTCATTTGCAGTGACTAAGAGGCCCTGGCAAGCCCATTCTGTCTCCCTCTGTCTGCCTCTCTCTTTCAAATAAATAAATAAAATATTAATAAAAGAAATAATAATGGCAATGAATATTATTGTCTAAAAGTTTTATCTAAAATCTCTAAAACAAACTAAGAATTTAAACAAATTGCACTGCTAAATATTTGAGGAGAAAGGTAGCCCCTCCTGTAAAAAAGCTCATTGTTATTTTATTAACTAGCTCAGTCAATCTTAGTGTTACTGTGAGTCATGTGACACTACAGACCCATGGAATTTGTGCAGAAGTCCAAACTGGACAGTGGAAACAGTAATACAAAAAGTAAACAAATCATTTCAGGCCTGTCTGGATGCCTCTGATTAATGGTCCTCATGGCTTTCTATCCTCACTTCCTGAGGTGTCTGCCTAAAGGTTAAATAAATGTTAGCTCACCTTGACAGACTGATGAACTCAAGGTGGGGCAGTTGGTAATTGCCAACTGTCTGAGGCTATGTGAAAATTTTTTTTTACCACATTTACCATGGTTTTACACCAATACTACTACTCATAAATTCACTTCCTAACCAAGGTCTGTCCATCATGAAATTCAAACTATTTGTGTAGATGCCCAATTTCTGATGATATATTAGATATTCATTTTCAAGTGCTGAAATTTCTCAACAATCCCTAGCACATATCCTGTGTTAAATATGTTTCCTTTTATTTTTAAAAATTTATTTTATTTTTTATTTGAGAGAATGGGAGAGAAAGAGTCAGATAGAGAGACCAATAATGGGCATGCCAGGGCCTCCAGCCACTGCAAATGTATGTGCCACCTTGTGCATCTGGCTCACATGGGTCCTAGGGAATCAAACGTGGATCCTTTGGCTTCTTTGCAGGCAGATGTCTTAACTGCTAAGCCATCTCTCCAGCCCTTTAAAAAAATTATTATTTATTTGCAAGAAGAGAGATATAAAGAGAAGAAAGACAAACAGAAAATATGGCATGTCAGGACCTGCAGATAAATGCCTCACTTTTGTGCATCTGGCTGTATGTGTGTACTTGGGAATCAAACCTGGGTTGTTAGGCTCTGCAGGCTACAGCCTTAACCACTGAACAATCTCACCAGCTCCTTTTTTAAAAAATTGCTGTGACCAAATATCTGATCAGTAGCAACCTGAAGGAAGGATATATTGTGTGAGGTTTGAGTAACAGCGTGCATGATGGTAGAGGAGGCTTGGCAACGGGAGTGGGGATGCAGCTGGTTACATCATGTCTGAAATCAGCAAGAACAGGGAATTCAGGTGTGGAGTGAGCCTGCACTATGAACCATAAGGCTCACCCATCACCCCAGCCACCCATGTCCTTTATTAGACTCGACCTCCTGAAGATTCCACACTTTCCAGAAACACCATCACCAGTTGGGATCATGTTCAAATACATTTGCTTTTCAGGTTACTTCACATGTAAAATATAAAATGTCCAAAGTAGTATGTTTCTAGTCGTACACATGACCCTTTCAGAGTTCCAGAATATCTCTCTTTCTATGAATGTTGAAAGTATTTCAAACATGAGTAGCAAAGACTTTGGCAATGATGCAAATTTTGATTATATCTTTAATCTGTGTATACCGAGTTATACTCATTATATGAAGAGTTAAAAAAACATTTTTTCAGAAAGCTCTTTTCTTGCCACCTTGTTTCATGCATGGATAGGAATAATATTAAAATCCAAGGTACATTTTATCATCTTTTATACTTTTCCTACTGCATGTCTATAACTTGTTTTTAATTCCAAAACCAATGTATTTTTTAGGTCGAAATTTGCACAGCTGTTTACAATAGCATGTCATTTTGGCATATGCATAGCGGTGTTCATAAAAGTGATTGAGAATTAATCTATGTCTTGTGTCTGATGTGATGATTTGAAATAACTACTTGATTGGAGAGCTTTACCTGCAAGAAGCAGAACTGACTGGTCCCTGTCCTTGATCTCATGTCTATTAGCCTAGTTAAGTAAGAGCAGGCTGCTGGGTCTACAATGTATGGTTTTGCATCCAGTTCTGGTAGCAGTAGGCTGAGATTGGGCTGATGTATCACCTCAGGATGGTTCACTCTTTGTTCGGACCATTACCATCTATGTTGTTATTACACTTTGAAACTCACTGTTCACCAGCTATCTGACTGTGGCTAACTAACTTATTTTAATTTTACCTCATTTTTTTTTCTGCTTAGAATTAATACTGTTTTCCAACTCAGTGGGCTCTTGTGGGTATCAAAGCTGGTAAGTATTTTGAAGATTCCTGTCACAGAATAAGTGTGTATGATGAGTTACATATAATTGCTTTCTATCTCCTACTGGTTTCTTCTTCTGTATCTCTTATATATTGCTTTTACTGTGTCCTTGAAGCTGTGCTCTGCAAGAATCTGAGTGCAAATTAAAAATAAAGGTAGAGAAAAGCTAAAGATTGTGGTGCCAGCATGGAGGGAGGATACCTCAATCAGGAGCTATCAAAGAAGGGATCGATCTAAAGTAGTATCTGAGAATGTGAAGCAAGTGTTAGGGTGGTTTTTTTTTTGTTTGTTTTGTTTTGTTTTTTCAAATTGGGTCTCACTCTGACCCAGGCTAACCTGGAATTCACTATGTAGTTTGAGGGTGGCATTGAACTCATCTACCTCTGCCTCCCAAATTCCCAAGTGCTGGGATTAAACACGTGTACCACCACGCCTGGCTGCAAGTTTTAATTTTAACTGTGACATTTACTTTTTATTTTGTTCTCAGCATTGTTCTATATGGTATCCTACAAATATTCTTCCAGAGACTTATTTTCCAGACCACCCTACCAGCAACATGAAGTTAACAACAGAGTTCAGTGAGATTAAATCACTTGATATCCAATTAGAGTCTGAAAAAATTTCAGTCCAGATCTGTGGAAATACTAAAGCTATCCCATTGGCTACTGGGAGCATATGGGTCAAAACATTGATCCCGACTGAATGAAAGGATCCAAAACACTATGGCATGGGTTTATCTGAAAAAGGTGTTAGGGGATTGCATTTTCTTCTTATTTTGGCTTATTGTGACAATAGCCAGAATGAAAGCTTTTCTTCAGAAGCTGAGGCTCTTTTCATTACTACACACCAGAGAAGTCTTATTGACAAGGGAACACCACAGTGCTAACAAAGGAAGCCTCCCTAGCCTTATCTATGTCTACCTGCCACCCAGTAGCTATCTGAAGCTGTCTTGTGCTATTTTATTTGGGTAAGAGAGTAAATAGCAAAACATCCCTTTAAAAGTAACTCTTCTTCCTATAATCCTTTTTCACCCTTGCTGCATGTGGGCCATCATTTTGTGAGGAAATTAAATAAAGTCTACCTGCTTTTAACTCTGAAGGAGAACCAATGACAGATCCCATTAATAAATGAGCCTTTTTCATGTACATAATTTGCAGCAACTTTTATTATTTATTCCCTGAATCCACACGTTAGTTAAATCAACCATGGATGTATATATGAAAGGCTAGTGATAAAGTAGAATTCTGGTTGAGCCTATTTTTCTCGATTAAAAATTTTAGGAGGGAAATGAATTTTGAAAATAAATGTCTCTGAGTGCATTTCTGTTTTATAGATACCATATAACACACTGCTCTAAAAGTTTTAGGAGGGAAATCACAAATACATTTGCAAGCACCAACACAACAAATATATACTGATGCCAATTTCAATACACACAATTTTGTTCAACAAAACCTGAAAGTTTTGGAATAAATTCAACCAATGTCACGATCTTGTATGCCTTTCAGCGCAGTACATGTTGGTCTTTTCTTTATGAATTTTTTCTCCTATGCTCAATTCAAAGTACTTACTTGGAAAAGTAACCTAAGTTCAGTGCTGTGTGACATGTGACTTCTCTTCCATAAATACGTGTCAATGGTCAACTTTGTTGATGGTCACGGTTATAACTGTGACAATAAACAAGTCAGCATAGATGGAGTCTTGGTCTGCCATGGTTACATTCTAGTAGAAAATGCAGATTCTTGCTAAGTAAACAAGTAATATTTTATGGTGACAGGGTTATGGCAAACAATGCAACAGGGAAAGGCTGACCTTCGTGATTTCTATTATGTGTTACAGGTCTATGATTAAGAAAATTTTCCTAAGATTGTAATACACCTGTTCATGAAAGAGCAAACCAATTGGCTAAGGCTTTGTCTTAGTCATGGAAGACAACTACAACAGACATAACAGGGAGCAAATCATCACTCTGCTGTCTACTCATTTATTATATTAGTATATAACCTGATCACTGGGAAATCACAGTTTGAGATTAGTAGCTATGTTCTCACTGGTATTTCTATGACTTATGTGATGTTATTCCTTCCTGTTTACTAGCACACCAGTCCCTATGCACTAAGAACATTTATTTTAAGCCAGTGTGCACATGGTCAAAATTGACTCATGTGAGATTTTTCTTGTCTCTCTGACCCATAATTTATTGCCTAAAAATAGTTTTATAGATGGCCCTATATTTTAGTAAGAATATAACAACCAGTATTGAAATGCTTCCAGATGAAGTTCTGACATTATTGGGGTTCATACTTCTTTTCTAGCAGTGTTTTATATACTACATCACCACCTCATATTTCTGTCATTTTTCTCTGAGGTTGTAGCAAGTCCAATTAAAGTTAATTGTTAACATGAAATAAACAAAAGGCATCACGTCCCTATCTAGCACTGCAACAAGGTGCTGCTTCTGGAAATCCCCTGAAGCCAATTCTACACAAAAGTGCCTGGGTAGGTGATCACATGCAGACCTTTTGCTTTTATATCTCCAAGTATACTATTAAGTTATTAGCTTCTTCAGCCTTCTTTGTGTTTTGGTTGACCTAAGTCACATGAGCTGTAGTCACAGGTCATATGTGCTTCAGAGTCCACAAATTATGCAAGTTTGAGGCTGGTGACTCACACCACTCTTAGCTAAGATGTGTCCCACGAGTTTTTGGTCAAGATGAAATATGTGCTTTCTGTACTGCTTCTCGTATTGAAGGAGGTTTTGAGGATATTTTATAACTGGAGAATGCAGGGCTTAAGAATCCTGGTTTCATTCTTGTTGGCAGCATGCAAATTTACTGTACTCTGATGTCTTTTTGCAAAGCATCACATATTTTATATGTGGAGGCCTTGTCACTTACACCATCCCATTTGAATCAGCTAATTCCTAAGCCACAAGAGCCAGAACTGCCGAATCACCATAGGATCAACTGAGTTTGCAGCGCTATCTTCACATGAGAAGTATGAAAAGTCTTCTTCTGGAATTTGTCAGAGGTTTCCATAAAATTAATATTCAAATTAAGTTTCTAAAATGCTTTATCCCAATGTGAAGTTATTATTAACCCAAGTATTGGGAAACATGAGTTATATCATGCTGGCTCTAGCTCAATTTCAGAATGTGAATCAAGTAATCTCTATCGGATTTGTTTCCTTTCTAGTGAAATGAGGAAGTAAGACAAGTTGATCTCTCATCTCTTATAAATCAATGATCTTATTATAACTTGCAGCTTTGGATAAATTTGCTAAAGGGAATGATTCAATTCCTATGCATCTTCATAGCATAACTTTTCACTAAAATATCCCTCCTATTCCATATGTATGTGTGGGTTCATGTGTGTGAGTGCTGGCACACATGGCAGAGGGCATGGAAGAGTATCAGAGGACAATCTTAAATGCCTTGCCCCTTCTACCTTGTTTGGGCAGGGTCTTCTCCCATTTTCTGCTTCATTTGCCAGGCTCACTATCCTGAAAGCATCCAGGGCCCCTCCTGTCTTGCTGTAGCCATGCTTAGATTAGAGATCCCTGCACTGCGGTGTCGAGGTTTACACAGAGCTGGAAACTGGACCTCAGGTCATTATGCTTGCACAGCAAGTGCTTTTACCCACTGAGTCATCTCCTTTGCCATATTTCTGTTTACCATTTTATCCTTGTCTCATAGAAACTATAAAGAAATAAAGAAAGAAATCAGTATATCATTCTTTGGGAAACAATGTTTTAATTTACCTATAAGGTTTTTTTAATTCACTGAACTTCAATATCATTACCATAATTGCACCACCAAGTTCATAACTCTTGCATCTGACTTTCTTGTCTCTCTTAATGGATATAAAGTTGGCTGCCGGAAAAATAAAGCTCATTACAATTTATACACAGAGGCCAAATCAAAGATAATTTGTATAATTATCATTAATAAAATGGCCATGAAGGATAATCAACACTGTTTCACATGTATAGATTATTCTGCCTGTTCTTAGGAAATACAAACTTTAGAATATCTGTGTATGTAGTGAAAATAAACTCATTTTATGTGACAGCAATAAAACAGGTATGTCCTTTTCTTTCTTTATTGTCTGGGCTGGCATGAGTCATTGAGTAGTACCAAAGGATGCTTATTATTTATCAATATACACATAAGATGAAGTAGAATGGTAGAATCATATTTGATGTACAAATTAGATCACACAATAGAATCCATGTCTTCACAGAATGAGTATCAAGTGTTGATAATACTTCAATAAAAAAAAATCCTCAACACTATTTTCAGCCATCATGGCATTTTATAAACACACAGATTGTGACAAAGAGTTTCATTAAAAATTTTATCAATATTTCAACCGAGGGAAAATGTATATAAGCATAAAACAGTTCTGATTCTTCATACAATTTAATGTTAAATTCTATTTAAAAATGTTTTGATATCCAAAGTCTCCTGAGAATCCTCAGAACGAGGTATTCAGGATTGAAAATGCTCATCTTCGGGACAAGTGAGAGAGAAATGGCCTTACAGCAGGTGCCCTACAGTGTGTATCTGTAAATGGTTAGAAATACTACATAAGCCAGTATCTTGAGCAAACTATAGTTTTTAGCAGATAACTTTATGCTTTTCTGTGCCAGGATTTCTCAGCCTTGAGACTATCATCATTTTGGGTTAGACAATTCTTTGGTGGTGGGGGGGTGCGTGTTGTGTAATGTTGAGTAGAATCTAAGCGTTTCACCTAGAACCATACCTCCAGATATGATCAAGTATTTTTTCATGGCAACCTTTCTCCCATCCTGTTAGGCCAAACCACTTTTCTCTGACGTAGGTGTGTCTGTTAGGCTCTCCTGCAAGGATGGAAGATATCCACTGTGCTAGAGTAATTCCTCCTCGAGTGATTTCCAGTCTTGTTGCATGGGAGGCTGGTTATCTCCGTTGCTAGTTCTACCCTGTGCAGGCAGTGTGGTAGATGTAGGGAGTGTCTGATGGGTAGACATCCTTAGGCACTTCACTTATGTCAGAGTTTTTCCCGTGTATACTATCAGTCACTTCTAATAACTTAGCCCTTGTGTTGGAAACCTCTTCAAATTTTGTTTTGGCTTCTCCTAATTATTCAAAACACAGTGGTGTCCCTTCGCTAACATTGTCTTCAAAGTACTTTAGGCTTCTGCCAAGTTTCTGCACATCCTCACAATTCCATAAGCTGCACTACTATATTTTGTCTTGTCATAGCTGCACTCTATTTTATTTGCAAAATATGTTTTGCTTCCTTTTCATTGCAGAAAAAATATGTTTTGCTTTGAAAACACTTGTCATTTGTACAGAAGTAAAATATATGCAAATGGAGCTTTATTCCCCAAGGCAAGAACCACTTGAAAACACTAATGTCCATCTCCTGAAACCCTAAGACCCTCTCGGGCTGCAGGCCAGTTGTACTATACTAGTTCTGAAAAGGCTTGTACTATATAGTTCTGAAAAGGCAGTAAGGGACACTCAAGGGTGATGGAGCTGGGTGCCTCATCCCCCAAGGCAAGAACCACTCTCCAGGCTCATTTAACCTAGATCTTAATCAAACCTCCATCTCCTGAAACCCTAAGACCCTCGGGGCTGCAGGCCAGTGTGTAGCTGCTCCAACTCCTCCGTGGACTAGGATCCTGAATCTCTAACCTTAGAATCCCAGGCTGTGAACCTCTACCCTCCCCATGCCCAGTACTCAGCGTCCTCTCCTAGGCCCTCATGACCATGGCCAGGTCCACACAGACCGGGTAGGACAGACAACTTGTGCATAGCAGGGCAGCGACAAGTGATGAACTCTGAGTCAGAACATGAGCCAGGGCCGGACTGTCGCCATCCTCAATTTCTTCGCTGGTCAGTGGAGACAGTCACCAGGAAACCTCCTTTGTGTAGAAATCAAACCTCAGATGAGGTGAGGATGTACCCTACAACTGCAAAGGCAATGTGAACAGTAGTGCAAAACAGGGTGTAGGTGACTCACGGCCCCACATCCTATCCCGACTCCCTCCTCCCTTCCTTCCTTCCTTCCTTCCTTCCTTCCTTCCTTCCTTCCTTCCTTCCTTCCTTCCTTCCTTTCTTCCTTCTTCCCTCCTTCCATCCCTCTTTCCTTCCTTACCTGCCTACTTTTTTCCATCATCCTTCCCTCCTTTCCTACTTTTCCTCCTTCCTTCCCTCCCTCCCTCTTTCCTTTCATTCCCTTTCCTCCCTTGTTTCCTCTCTCCCACCCACTCACCCACCTACCTACACACCTGTCTAGCAGCCTCACCCGTATCATGAGTTCAAGGCCAGTCTGGGCTAAATGTGATCCCATAACAACAGCAACAACCATAAAATAATAAATAATAATAATAATAATAATAATAATAATAATGAAATCTAATGAATGAGCAATGAGCTTATACCTGCAATCCCAGTGCTATAAACGCTGAGGCAGAAAGATCATGAGTCATGAATTTGAGGCCAGCCTGGGAGACACACTGAGACCCTGTCTGTAAACACCCATATAAACTAATAAGAAAACATGAGTTAACAGTTTTTAGATATGTGTATAGTAGTATGTGGTGTGTGTGTGTGTGTGTGTGGTACGTGGTGAGTGTGTTTTGTGAAGTTTAACTTTTGAATTAGCAATCTAACCTCTGGGAACTTATCCAAACACAATGAAGAGGCAAAGGGTAGATGATAAAGTGGTTTGCTGTCATTTTGTTTGTGAGAGAACCATGCATATCCAGCACACACTCACATGGGAACATACTGCATAAGACTGAAAATAATAACACAGGTAATGAAGACAGAACAGTCCAGAAATATTGTCTCAGTATTTTAAGGAAATGCCAGCATTCACAGAAACAATCTGTCATGGTAGGGATATCTATCTGGGATTCTGTGACAGCCAGCATGGTAGACACTGGCTACATGAATGCACTGACTCCTTGAAATGACTGCTGCATTGAAGAACTGAAGTTCTGATTATACTTAATTTTTGCTTACATTTTTGAGACAGGGTCTTGCTATACAGCTCAGGCAGGCCTTGAACTTGTGATCTGTCTCAGCTTCCTAGTGCAAAGATGACACTCATGTGACACCAGATCTGCCTGGTTGTATCTATGTTTCTGGCACGCATAGTATGTGCTGCAGTGTGTTTGCAGATGTGTGTGCCTGTGTGGGATCCCCTCTGTAGTGCTCAAGTGCTCAGGCAGAAGCTGAGTGTCCTCCTCTATCAAGCTTCCTGTTCCTAAGGCAGAGTCTCTCACTGAACCTGGAGCTGCTGTTTTCTGTCAGACTGGCTGACCAGTGAGTCTCAGCAAGTCCTCTGTCTCTGCTCGCCATAGAACTGGGGTTACAGGTATGCACGGCCATGTCCACCTTTTTAACATAGGTGTCTGGAACCAAGCTCACTTGGTCTCAGGTTCTCTCAAGCCCTTTGTCTTGCACAGTAAGCACTTTTACCTTCTGAATCATTTCCCCAGGTACCAATGTATCTAACTTTAAGTTGAATAATCATATGTAAGTGGGGCCATAGTGGCTTATACCTGCTATCTCAGGACTTGGGAGGCTGAGGCAGGAAGATTGCTCTGAGTTCAAGGCCAACTTGGGCTAATGAGTGAGTTCCAGCATAAGTAATGTTGTGTTTGCTGTCTCAATCCTCACCTCAACACACAAATCACATATGGAGTGGCTATTATACTGAACAGCAATGATGCAATAGAGAGAGAGAGAGAAAGAGAGAGATCAAGTGAAAACATGTCAGATAATCACGAGCAGCAGTGATCTATCTCTGTGTACTGAAAGTGTGAATGATTGTCACATTGACAGAGTTAAAGGCACTTGCTTGTAAAGCTTGACAGCCTGGGGTGTGAATCTCCCATGCTCTCGAAATGCCAGATGCACAAAGCAGTGCATGCATACTGAGTTTATTTTCAGTGGTTTGAGGCCCTGGCACACTTACATTCTTTCTTTCTCTCTCTCTGTCAAATAAATAAATAAAAATATTTTTCAAAGTGGCTGGAGAGATAGCTTAGTGGTTAAGGTGTCTGCGAAGCCTAAAAACACCTGATCGAATCTCCAGGTCCCATGTTAAGCCAGACTCAAAAGTGGCACAAGCATGCGATGTTGCACATGTGCTCAAAAGGGTGCACACATCTGGAGTTCGTTCACAGCGGCTGAGAGGCCATGGCGTACCCATTCTCTGTCTCTCTCTTTCTGTCTCGCTCTTTCCCTGAGTCTCTCTCAAATTTAATATATATAGATATAGATATTTCAAAAGTAGTAGTGGGCTGGGCATGGGGCATGCCTTTAATCCTGACAGTTAGGAGGCAGAGCTAGGAGAATCCTGAAGTTCACAAATGAGCTAGTCTGGCATTCCTAGCAACAAACTGTAAGAACTGTCTCAAACAAGGTGAAAGGCAAAGACCAAAAACCTCAAGGCTGACTTCAAACACATGTACTGTGGAATGTGGGCACACAGACGTGCATACACACACACACACACACACACACACACACGTGTATGAAAGCAAAAAGATTTAAAAATGAAATAAGGGCTGGAGAGATGAGTTAGCGATTAAGGCGTTTACCTGGGAAGCCTGAGGACCCATTTTTGATCTCTCTCCAGATCCCATGTAAGCCAGATGCACAAAGGTGGGGCAAGCACAAGGTCACAAATGCCCACTTGGTGTTGCAAGCATCTGGAATCCGATTGCAGTGGCTGAGCCCCTGGCATGCCGATTTTCTCTCTCCTCTCCTTTAAAATTAAAAAAAATAATAATAATCATAATAAAAATTTAAAAAGTTTAATAAATGAAATAAAAAGAAATAGTCCACAATGAAGGCTGGCAAACTATAAAGCCCATGGGAGAAAAGTAACAACAGATACTAGTGTACCTTTGAGGCAGGGGTTCACTTTGTAGGCCAGAGTGACATTGAACTCCTCATCCCCCTGCTTCAGCTTCCTGAATGCTGGGAGTAAAGCTATACATCACCATGCCTGGCTCTCAACTGCTTCTGGATGACCTGAGATAATATGGGGCTTTGCATTTTATCTGGCCAGGGGGAAGCTATGAATAGACCCCTGAAGATTCTATGAAGTTGAAATGTCAGTGTCAACAAAGTATTGTTTTTTTGTTATTATTATTATTACTTTTGAAAGGAAGCCATACTGATTCATTTCTGCACTGGCAGTATGGTCACAGCAACACTGAATAGCTACTACGGGCTCGTTTACCCTTATCCGAGGCCATCCAAGGAAAGAAGGCATAGCGTCCCATCATTCAACTGTGGGTTCCTCACTTGTCTTAGTCTGGAGCAGGCTCTGAGGATCAGGCCCTGCTTCAGCATTTCTGGGCTAGGGAAGCTGTTGCTCTCTTTCTTGCTTAAGGGGAAGTGAGAAATGGAAGTGTAGAGCCAGGTGCTATGCAAGCTGATCCTCACAGGCTTCACACAGAGCATAGTGAAGAAAGCTGTCAGTGGTGGAGGAAGCCCTTGGCACAGGAGCTTCCCTGGGTTGCTCAGCCTGTGTCTTCTGCAGGGTTGCTGGGACAGAAGATGTCTAAGGACATTGAATTGTGTACTTTATGATGGTTAACTTTGTGTTAAGTGTGTTTTACTACAAAAGGAAATGTCTGCTTTGCTGGGGAGGTAAATGGATACCCACACATTGTAACTTTTTATATGATTTTTTTGAGGCAGGATCTCATTAGATAGTTAAGACTTGTCTGGAACTTGTGCACTCCTCTTGCCACTGCTTCTTCAGTGCAGGGATTTCAGGCCTGTGTCACCACATCCGGCTTCATACCTTGCATCTTTCATTGTCATTAGTTTTACCAAGTTACTTCCTCAATTGATTGGGATGGAGAGTCTGACTAGAGCTCTCATTCATTAGATAATGCATTTAGCAAACACTATGGGTCAGCTGCAGAGCAAGAGAGATTCAAAGTCCTGCCACCAGCAGCCTCCATCTTAGTGCTTGGAGACAAACTATAGCAGGACAAATATAGAAAGAAGAAAACTAGTTTCTAATGATAAGTGCTCAAGAGAGCTGGGTATGGGTGGCTCATTCCTGTATCCCCATGACTGGGATTAGTGATGTGCTGAACCACACCCAGCTTCTTACATGGGTGCTGAGGGACACAACTCAGGCTGTCTTAGGCTCTCATGGTTGTGTGGCAAATGCTCTTACCTGATGAGCCATCTGCCAAGCCAAAACACCACACACTCCTTCTAGGCCAGTCCAGAATAGTCCTCTTTCCTTTCTGAAACCTTATAAGCTGAGTATCCATACACCACTATTTTATGTTATGGTCTTTCAAACTCTCACCACAATGACCTTTTCAAGCTCTGCGTAATGTTCTACAAGGACTTTTTGTCTCAAACTTACAGTGTATTCCATATTCCTTCCACAAACAAAAGCCAACGACAACAAAAAGGAATACCACATGGGCAGTTTTACTGCCACAAGGGCCCCATTCTCAGGACCAATTTTCTGTAGGGGTTACTGTCTTTTGCTGGTTCATAAGAAACAACCAAATGTAGTTTATGGGTGCAACGGGTTTATTTCAGATTATAATTTCAAGATAAAGCTTCATCATATAGACTAATAATAAGCTTCAAGGTCCCTTTAAGAACACATCTCCTCTAGAACGCCCCAGCTTCCAAAGGCCCCCAAACCATCCCATGTTGCTAAAATCTGGGGTCCAAGGATTCAAAACACCTGAGACTATGGGGGACATTTCACATTCAACCCACCACAGTCACTTTGAGGATGAAGGAAAACATACAAGTTGAACAGTGTCCTTCCCTAAACCTTGTATGTCTAACCAGACTTCAGAAAGTGACCAATTTGGAAATACACTCTTCAAACATACAGTTAGTTGAAGGTCTTGAGATGAATTTCTTCACTGGGGAAAAGTCAGAAAACTTATGTCACAGCATGAAGAGGACACAGACTCGCAGGGATGAAGGATGTAAGAAGATGGAGGCAGAGACTGGAATGACGGTCAGAAGTCACAGAGGCCAAGTGTCACCAGAAGCAGAAGTAGTAAAGAAGACATCTCTTTACAGACACAAGAGGCCCTGAGGATGCCTGGGACTTAGCTCAGCGATATTGATTGTGCAGTAATGCCCCTAGAAGTATCAGAGAGTAAATTTCTGTGGCATCTGTTCACTGAGTTGGGAGTAATTTGTTAATGCAGCCCTTGAACACCAAGCACAAGGGTGGTACAAAAGAATTCAAATTTGCATACAAATTTTACAGGGACCTAGTCTATTGCCTCCTAGTCTGATGAAGGAACAGGAGACACTGAAAGGTGTGACCATACATCCCAGTCCAAAGGATCATCCTTCCTTGACATCATTTCCATTCATTTGAATTTTCATTTTCTAGCTTTCCCTTGTGGACCCATCCCCTCTCTTAATCCAAATATTATGAGAACAATTTAGAGCAGGTGACTACCACTTACAACTGGGCACAACTCACTGCACCATCAGGATGTGCCCTGATGGTACAGCATCATTATGCTTTGCATGATAACTGAAGGAAATGGGTGCTGAAGACAAATAGGGCCATATTCTCAAACCTGGGGAAAGGGAGGCTGCCCTTCATGGATAACCTTATCTGTTGTCACAACATTGTTGAAGAAGGCAGGAAGCTAAGATGATTATAGCTGGATCTGTACAACAGACACCCAATGTGACACCATCTAGATAGTTCATTGAATGGGAAATATTCAAAGGATTACAAAAATATATTTTGAAAATCAAAACCAGGAAAGGGATCTTCACAACAACTTTGTAGATGTTAATGGTCACTGGGTTAGAGTTTATGAGCGTCAGTGAAGGGGCAGCCTGTGCTTGAAACCATCATTGAGAATGAGAGGGAAAGTGACATGATGAGTGAGAAACCAAGAGGTCTCTGAAACAGAAGGGATTAGAGACTGTCAAAGAGGAAGCCAACAGATATGAAGCATCCCTGGGCTTTACTTTCCAAAAGCCTCAATGTGAACCTCTGTGGCCCACCTGAGCCATACACTGTCATGGTCCCTTTTATGACTGTTTGCTGTGGCCAGCAGTGATTGGTCCATATCTTCTATGAGCTCAGATGGGTAGGGCCATTGTGAGGTAGTTTGCCTCAGAAGATATAAGGAGGTCTTGCCAGCTCTGGATTTGTCTGGGCCAACAGAGAGGAGAGAAAGAGACAGAGACAGACAGAGAGAGAAAGAGAGAGAGAGAGAGAGAGAGAGAGAGGACTCGGACTGGAGAGAGGTGGTGTGGCGATTTGTGCAGATTATTGAGAAGAGAGAGAGGAGAGGGGAGGGGAGGGGAGGGGAGAGGGAGTAAGGCAGAAGGGAGAGGGGTTAGGGGAGGGAAGAGCAGGGGGTGGTAAGAGGAGGAGAGAGCGGAGGAGAGGAGAGTAGAGGAGAGGAGAGTAGAGGAGAGGAGAGAGAGAGGAGAGGAGAGGAGAGGAGAGCAGAGGAGAGGAGAGGAGAAGGAGAGGAGAGGAAGGGAGAGAGAGAGAGAGAGAGAGAGAGGAGAGTTTCCTTTTTTTTTGCTTTTGGCTTTTTGAGGGTCTTTGTTTTGGCTCTTTGGAATTTACTTTCTGGTTTGTTTTCTTTGGGTAATTTTTGGTGTGGGATTTCTGTTTTTTCTGGCTTGGTTTTGACTTTTGGTTTTTATTTTGATTTTTTATTTTACTTTCTTTTGTCAACTTCATCTTTCATTTCCTTTTTTACTTTTATTATTTTTTTCTTTTGGCTTTTTGCCTTTTGATTTTCTTGTTTTGGCTCTTTGGAATTTACTTTCTGGTTTGTTTTCTTTGGGTAGTCTTTGGTGTGGGATTTCTGTTTATTTTTTCTAGTTTGGTTTTGCCTTGTGATTTTTATTTTGAGTTTTTTATTTTACTTTATTTTATTAGTTACACATTTCATTTATATTTTACTTTACCTTTTTATTTGGCATTCATAGCCTTGCTACAATGTCTCAGAGTGATGAGATCCTATGGTCTCAGTATGAGGACTTCTGCCTCATAGGCTGGGGGGCCTTTTCCAAAGTGTGGAGGGCTCGCCATCGCCTAACAGGAATCATGGTTGCCATCAAGGTATTGGAGAAGGTGGACGAGAAATTCTTCAGCATTAAAGGGGAGGTGGACATTTTGAAGATGACCATGCACCCACACATTGTGAAGCTGTTTCAGATCGTTGAAACGGAAAGTAATATCTTCTTGGTTCTGGAATTGTGCCAGAATCAGCTGATGGAGTATGTCCTTAGTAAGGGCTGCCTACAGGAGGAGGAAGCCCACAAAATTTTCTGTCAAATTTTGCATGCCATATCTTACTGCCACAACCGAGGGATAGTGCACAATGACATCAAGCCAGATAACATTATGCTAGATGACAAGGGCATGGTCAAGATCATCGACTTCGGCCTGGCCTTCAGATTTATGCCAGGCCAGATGATTACCAGGCTATGTGGGGTTTGCCCATACATGTCTCCAGAAGTTATCAACGGCCAAGCTTCCGATGCCTCCAAACATGACATGTGGTCTTTGGGCGTTCTTCTTTACTACATGGTCACTGGGACCCTCCCGTTTAAGTGCCGGACACATTGGCAACTCAAACGCAAAATTATCCGAGGAGATTACAAGGTACCTCAACACCTCTCTGAAGATTTAAGGAACTTAATCCGGCTGCTACTAACTGTGAATCCAGAGCTGAGGCCCACAGCCATGGATGTTTTGGAACACCCTTGGCTCCAGCAAGATGAAAGGGTTTCAGGGCTTTGTGAGCCACTCCCCAGACAGCTGGACCCCGCAATCCTGACAGTGATGAAGATCTTGTCGTTTGATGTAAGTAACACCCTTGATTCCATAAGGCGATGCAAGTTTGACCAGTTAATGGCCACATACCTCCTGCTCCAATATCAGGCACATAGTAAAACAGGGGACCAAGGCCAGAGCAACCTGGTACGACCTGGGATGACACCTTTCCCCACCCCTACTGATTCGGATGCCTTCCCTCTTCCCCCAAAGAGGAAAAACAATGTGGCTGCCCTTTGGACCATTTCTTCAGACACAAAAGGACAGGGGAAACCTGAGGACCAACAGCAGGCAGAGCGCAAGGCTGGAAGGTGGGCTAGTTTACCTGGCATATACCTGTCTTGCCAGAAAAAGAGGCCCACTGTCACCCAAGACCCCAAGCGTCTCTGCCCTGCCACTGCTCCTGGCACCCCCTGTCCTAACACTGGTCCACAGCTTCCAGAAAAGAAGGCAAGTCTTCCAATGACAGAAGAAAATTCTGAAGCACATTCCCAGGGTACCCATGGCAAACGGAGCAGACCTAGGCTTCTGAAAAGTACTGTAAGTCCTGAGATGGCCGAAGAGAAGCCCAGCACATCTACCAGGGCTACTCTTGGCCAAGGTTGCAGGCCCGCGCTCTCGGGGAAGATGGCCAGTCCAGGGAGCATCTCCGAAGAGGAGTGTGAACCCGCTTACCAGGGCCTGCGCAGTCGCTGGAAGGCCTTGCAGAGGACAATCCAACATGGTCTGAGGAGATTCTGTTCCTGCATGAGGCCTTCCCAGAACTCGCGGGTGATGCCAATGAAAGCAAGGGACAGCAGTGTAGAGCATGAGGCGCCCAGAGACCTACAGGAGCAGTGAGGTATGGGGCTGTGGCAGGAAAGGGAAGAAAAGACCCTCCTGAGCACCTTTGCTTCCAGCTCCCCTCCTCCTCCTGCATCCTCCTCTCTCCTTCCTTCTCCTCGAGCCTTGAGACAATATATTTGTGTTGATTTCAACCATACAGTGTGTGGTGATTTTTTTAAACATCAGTTTCAACAAAATAATATGTATGGGTAAACAATATTTGGTAATTAAGTATGGAAAGCAGCAGCTGTAAGAAAAAAGAAAAACTTTCTAAGCAGCAATGAAGAGTGGTGTGTATGTTCACAGGGTCCAAAGCTGGACTCATTGGGTATGGGTAAAGGTTCTCCTCTTCTGGACATAACTCATTTCAGAGTTTATAAATGAAAGTAGACTCAAAAGCTGATCTCGGGCTGGAGGGATGGCTTAGTGGTTAAGGTGTTTGCCTCAGTAACCTGTTTACCTCATGGATAGTCCTGCTCATCACTCAAGGAGCATTTATCTCAGCCCCTTTCAAGGCTGAAGGGAAAAAGATCAGAGTATAATTGAAGCAACTTACCATCAGTTATACAATGTCCTCCCACCCTCCAAGGGTCTCTAAAAGTCACCAGTCATCTTATCAAACCTGTAGTCACCTTGGATTCCAGGAACAGCAAAGCCCTCCAGAACAGACCTCCAGAACAGGCCATTATTTATAATAGCAAGAGGGCACGCTGGAGCAGGTGTAATCACCCTTCAAGCAATACAAACCTATTTGGATCTCCTTGCAGAACCAGAACAGAGGCAGTGATGAGGCAGACCACACCTTGAACAAGAGTGGTCCCTCATGCAGAACTCTTATTCTTCCTGCAATTCTTCCTCTATTTAAATGTAAAGTTTATGTCAGTTCCACAAAGAGAACATGGGGTGCCTGGGCCCCCCTCCCCATGTTAATTCTCTTTTCTCTGCTGTTCACCATTGCTGTTTCTTTGATTGGTGGACTGAAACCATTGTCAAGACTAATCTAAGGGACTCAAAGGACTTTTGAGCTGAGTCTCTGATAAAATAGAAACAGACACACACACACACACACACACACACACACACACACACACACAGGGGGGGGGCGAGCGCTTGTAGCCAAGGAGATGGAGCCCAGGGCAAGATGAGAGGAGCTGGGGTTTTAATCCTGGTTCCTTCATGTATATGTTCTTTACATACAGCCTTTGAACACCACACACACACACACACACACACACACACACCTTGCCTTTCATCCTCTGTCCTACTGCTCACAATTTTCCAGAGCACAATTTCAATTTCATGTTTATTGCCCTTGCTGATCATGTGGAGGATTCCTCTCTCTTCCTGGAAGATAGCCCTCTGTCAATATTTCAGTCCTCCGCAGCTCCAGCTATAATGCTAGCTAGACTTTGTCTGGTTCCTGGGCTGCATGTGTCTTCCCTCATCTGGTGTATGGCATAGCATGCAGCCTCACCTGCCTGCTGCACACCTCTGATGTGCATCTTATGCTACCCAGCTCTGCCCATCTGTGTCCTGGTGGCTGTCTTCCAGTGTGATATGGATTTCCTGAGAAGCAGATCCTACTCATTTCTGCAGGTGTATGGATTTAGTTAGTTGAGTAAGTAAACCTGTCATTCTCACAGCAAATGCTGTTGGCAGAGCGTCTACTCTGTGCCAGATACTGCTGTAGCTGCTGGAGGTATTGCACTAAGCAGGACAAAACCTGCCCCTGCTAGAGCTTATGTTTGAGTGCCAAGAGTTGGGAAGGTATAGAAAGTCGTTGAGAGTTGCACAGTGCGTTAAAAAAGATCCAGAAGAATAAGCAACATCGCATGGGTGAGTGTTTGCAAAAGCCATGAGTATGGGCTCAGTCTAAAGGCTTCTTTAGAAAGATGTCATGTGGAACAAAGATGTCCAGGAGGGAGCCAATGCTTATGTGGGAAACAGCATTGCATGCAGAGGGAATTGCAATACAATAGCCCTGAGGCTAGAGAAGGCCACGTCCTAGAGGCAGGACTGAGCCAGCAGGTGTGGCTGTGACTGAGTGGGCAAAGGTGAGGCATGTCTAACAGGGTGACCGAGGACTGCTTATGGGAGACGACAAACATAGGGACAGAGACTTGGGCCATGTAAATCCTTGTAGGATGTGTGTTTAAGCTACTACCCTGAGTGAAATGCACAGGGGCTGCCTGGGGACTTCTGAGGACAGACAGACATGCTCTAGTGAATTTATTTTCCCAGAATTACGCTGGATCCTATATGCCGGAAATATTGTCGAGGGAGCCACAGAGAGGATGGACCCAATGAGCCACCATAAATGAACCCCTGAAAGGAGATGGGATCAGGCTGCTTTGCTTTTACTTTGAGAGAAAGAGGCAAGATGTTTAAAATGATCTTGACCAGAGGCTGCCTTTCTGAAAGTTAGGCAGACCTGTGACAAATGCCAACACTTCTGAGTACAAATGGAAAGACTCGTTGCCTGTCACCCCACAATTTATGTTCAAACCTAGGTGTGATGTGGGAACTTTTTCTTTGTTCTTTCCCTCCTTTCCTCCTTCCTTCTCTCCTCTCTCTCTGTCTCTCTCTTTCTCCCTTACACACACACACACACACACACACACACACACACACACACACACTCCCATCGTGGTGTGATGAAATTGTAACAGCATGTTCTCTTCACAAATGAGAGCTACCGAAGCTGACCTTGCTTAACAAGGCTGTATGATATAATAATAGGTTATTGACTGTTCCAGAACTGCCTTGATCCTAAAGACTGGTTAGGTAAGAACTTGGACAAGATCAGACATCATTGCTTCTTTCCTGTGGTGCCCCCGATGAGATCTAGGGTCTCTCGTGCTAGGGCAGGCACTGCTCTCATTAAGCTACATCCTTGGCTGCTAAAGATCCAGATGCAGGGCCTTCATCCCACAACTACTCTTTTGAAGACTTCAAGGCAAGAGCCCAAGGGTCCCATTCCTTTGTGTTTCTTGAAATGTCATCACTCATGCTATCGAGTCCAGGCTGGCCTTTAACTCATGGTGATGATATTGCTTCTGCTTCCTGATTGTGCAGATTACAGGCACGCTACACCATGCTGGGCAGGAATCAGGGTTTTGATCAAGTTCTCCAAGCATCTGACAGCAAGCCAGCCTGCTCCATACTGAACAATCCTCTGTGCTGAACTCATAAAGTGATAAGTGCTTCTGGAATGCTAGGTCCATGCTATTGCCACTTTCACTAACCTTGAATAATTGGCTGGGCTGACTTCCAGCAACAGCTGATATAAGCAAGGCCAACTGCATGCCCTGGTGACGTGTGCTTAGCACCTCATGCTTCAGAAGGAGAAATAGTTTACTATTCTGCTGTCACCATCTGTGAATTCTTAATGTTTTTACACAAGAACCTCCACTTTTCTATTGTACACTAGACACTACAAGTAATTTAATTAGTGCTGGAAATAAAAGACATTACAACGAAGCCAGGAATTCTTTATTCCTGTATACAACACTTAATAGAATTACCATGCATGTCCCTATAGGTTAACTCACTAGCATTTCATTACAACTTTGTGAAATGAATGTTTTTTTTTTTTTTTTTTTTTTTTTTTTTTGTATGTAGTGTAGTAGTTTGAATGGAAGGCTCCCATTGTATTCAGAATTTTATTAAAGTTTGTAATCTAGATCTGCAGCCACCTGGCTGCAGGAGGAGTCACTGGATGGCTCCTAGGGTCCAGCCCTAAAGTGTGGTGGTGGATTTGGCATTCCATTCTAAAGATACACAAATTACCTGAATTCTGCCTAGAGTTCCTGAAGTGTGCTTGCTTGCTTGTGGTGGCTTGTGACTTGTCTCTCTCTGCTTGGTCCTGTGGAATAGGACCAACTTTTTCTGCTATTATGGAACTTCCCTCTACCTTTAATAAATTCCCTTCCTCCATAACTGTGCCTAGTTTGGAAGTTCATCTCAGTGACCTGAAGCTGTCCACTACACCTAGTGTCCAGATGAAGAGATTAAACACAGAGAACACTCAACTTCTACCAAACCAGATATCCAGAGACACAGAGGCTCCCCAGAACGCACCATTGAAGTAGACCTAAAACGATCCCAACATAGCTCAGGGAAATTCACGGAAGAGGGGTGGAAAGACATTATGCACAGAGACATTGCCTCTTCCCCATAACTGAGGGCTACCCCCACAATACACGACCCATATTCCCCAACATGGAGAGTCCCTTTGGAGGGGGGATGACAGAGAAAAGGCTAACGATGGTAGCAGCATGACTGTATACACACTACCTACATAACTAATAAAAAATATAAACAATAAATTAATTTAATTTTTTTTAAAAAGAGTCCTTGAATGACATACTCAAGGATCACAGAACAAGATAATGGGTTGGTGGGGAGAGGGAGTTAGGACCTGTCAGTACAGGAAAAAGTAGCAGGTTCAATGACACAGATTCTTGGGGGGACCCTGAGTGAGACATGTCAGAATAATTCAGAGATGAACCTGAGAATTGGCATTTTAAATAAGCATTCCATGTGATTCATAAAATCATCATGTCAGTTTGGGAAAATTCTGATTACAGTAACTATCAAACACTTCACTTTCCAGTCTGATTGTGGAATTTGATTGAAAGAACTTTATCCAGTCATTGTTGTGAGGTGGATATAGGAAGATTGTGTGGCCAGCCAGAGCTACACAAGGAGTTCAAGGCCGTCCTGGGTGACTCTTGTGGAATGCTGTCATCCAAACATAAAAGCTTCTAACATCTTAATCTGAGCATCTGTGGCTACTTGCTTAAGCCCCTCATAATTTGGTCTGTGGAATGTGCTCATAGAAAGAGAGGGTGGGAGAGTCACTGAACCCTCACATCAGGTTATAGCCAATCCCTGCTATAACCTGCTCCAGTAGTGAGTCATCTCCAGAGGTGCTAGAGCTTATAGTGTGTAGAAAGTTACCTGAAGAGAGGGATACCATCTGTGCAGCTAGGGGAAAGTCATAATGCATGCTAGGGTGGAACTTTTCAGGGATGTGGTGTTCTGGTATCACCTATGCTTCTGTAAGTAACCCCTCAATTATGTACCTGCCAAAAAAGCCCAATAAGCCCATTGGTTCTCTACACTAGACCTGGATAGAATCTTTTCTGTCATAGGTGCTTCAGGTTCACTGAGATGAACTTCTAGACCAGACATGGTCATGGAGGAAGGAATATTTATTAAAGCTTACAGATCCAGGGGAAGTTTCATAATGGCAGAAGAGGCTGGCCTGCCCTTACAGGACCAGACAGACAGAGAGAGAGAAAGCCAAATGCCAAAAACCATACAGCATAGCACACCTCAGGAACTCTAGCTATGCACACTTTGCATATCTTTAGATTGAAATCATAAACCCACCATCACACCTTAAGATCTGCCCAGTGACACTGCCTCCAGCCAAGTGGCTGCAGATGCAAACTATAAACTAATAAAACACTGAATATATTGGGGGCCATCTATTCAAACTACCACAGGATCCCTACCTGAGGTGGGTAGACTATTCACATCTCTCCAGGAAAAGTCATACACAGCTACACAAAGAGAGCCTGTCTCAAACACTCAGAGCTGGAGACACTGCTCAGTGGTAAACACTTGTCTTGTATGTACAAGGCCCAGCATAGTCACCTTCAGAAGATCAGCTCCGAAACACCGAAGTCATACAAGCCATCAAGAAGTAATGATCCCACTCTCAAGACCAACTTTACTTTTGCAGTTAGGTTCTCATTGCTGACAGAAAACACACACCCAAGAGCAGCTTGTGGGAAAACAGGTTTATTTTGGCTTATAGACTTGAAAGGAAGCTCTATGATGGCCAGGGGAAATGATGGCATGAGCAGAAGGTGGACATCACCTCCTGACCAACATCAGATGGACAACAACAACAGGAGAATGTGCCAAACCTTGGCAAGAGGAAGTTGGTTATAATACCCATAAGCCTGTCCCCAACGCTACACTACCCCCAGGAGGCTTTAATTCACAAAATGCCACCAGCTGAGGACCTAGAATTCAGAACACCTAGGTTTATACGGGACGCCTGAATCAGACTAGTACAGACTGCTAATTAAACACTATGGTAATACAGACCTGCTCTATTCTAATAACTTGCACCTGTAAATGTCATCAGATAGCATCTGAGGCTTATAGTAGAGATTTCCCTGCTTTGTTGTAACCCACCTACCTGTCCAACATTTTCATCAATAATTTAAAAAGTGCCCCAATGTAATACCTTTTTTCAAATGAATTATAACAGTTCTTAAAATTGTTAATACGCCATAGAATTAGGAATAACCTCAGTCCGTTTTCTTGAGTCATGCTCAGTCATATTTGGCTCCAAAATAAACTACTTCCTATTCCCATTGAGGTGAGAATTGTGCTTTTTCTGTTATCCATAGGAAGACAGAAAGAGCATATTAGCACGTTCATTACTATTGTTATGTTGCATATATTTCCCAGGCTACTTGTTTATATTCATTTAAATTATTGAGACTATTTTCCTTTGCTGCCTCAAATATTTGTGACTTCAGCTTCTGCCTGAAACTCAGATTTTTTTCTTCTATTACTTGTCCAAATATATTCAACAATTTGTACAATCCCACTTTTTTATATCTATGTATCATGTTGGTAAATGTTCTGCACACACATTGAATTAACTGTATTACCCTTGGACTATCACGTCTATAATTTTATAGATTTATATTTTAAAAAAATAGTGACCAGAGAAAAGCACATTTCTGAACAGTGTCCTTAGTACTTGGAAGGATGAGGTAGGAACATCACTTGAAGTAGGTATTGAAGGCCAGCCTGGCAACACAGTGAGACCTAAAGTAAAGTGTACAAAGGGGGTGTGTCTCAGAGTTGCCATCTCTGTAATTCAATGCGCCCCAGTATTGCTACTACAGAGATGGATTCTGTCATGTGTTCTGTTTATGAAGGCACTTAATCTAAATTACTTCTGCAGCAGCAGTTTATAATCCTCCAGCCCTTGAAAAGTCTGACCTCATTTAAATGGTAACTATTCATCCTGAGGGTACTAATATTACTGGCATTTATTTAATGCATAATCATATAGCAGATGATATTTTAAATATTCCACGAATATTAATGTTTTAACTCTAACTGATATATAATATCATTCTGCATGTTTCTTTTGAAAACTGTGTTAAGTAACTTGATTGAGGTCATATAGCTTAGAAAAAGGTACAGCAGGAATTTATGCCTTCCTCTGATTAACTTCAGTCTGGAATTAGCCATTAGTCAAATTGCCAACTAACATTTTAATTCTTACTTACATAGTATTATTTAATTTTCTCCAGGTAAGTCTTGTTTCAGGTTCTAAAGAGAATCCTCTACTTGAACATAACTTCTATCCATTTATTAAAATACCTATACTTTTAAATGCACAATCTCAAAGTTAATAAAATACCAATGACAAAATCAATGTGATTTCATTTCAGGTTTTAGCTTAGATATCTAAATAGTCATGCATGGGAAATACTGCCATTTCTCAGAATGGTTGGCATCTAATTTTCTCACAGTCGTATTTTTTGTATTGATTTTCTATTTAGCCACAGGAAGATAAAATGTTCACATTCATCAGATAATTATAGTATTCATGTAACTTTGAGATGTCTTTATCATTATTGTTTTCCTTCCAATGTTTCTGCCTTTCTTGAACTCTCAACCAAAGCATGGGGTAATTTTTCCAGCTTTCACTTCCAGCCATTTTAGAGAGAAAGCAGCAAATAAATGTATATTTGTGAAACTGTACTACTAAAGCCTGACAGACAAATGTGTTGAGGGCTTGTGGGCTTGATCTAATGGATTTGGATTCGTATTCAGCTGGTTTATGATCGCTTTTCTTCTTGGACTCTCTGGATGTTTCTTTACTAGTAACAAGAAAGCCCTACAGTTGTATCCTGATTGCACACAAAGGCCTCTTAGCCTTTCTTCTGCATAATAATTTTAGAGGTTGGACACTTTATCTAATGATAAAGATCATTAGACTAACTGGTGTCTTATTATATGTTATTTTTCTATGTCCCATAAATAAATACTAAAAAATATATTTTTTTTTTTTTTTCCTGATTACCTAGACCATGAGGCTAGAAGACAATAGGAAGCTGCGCTGAGATGTTGTCTCTGGAATCAAAACGTCTGCCTTCAAATTTGATTTCTATATTTTCCAAACCATATCATCTTGAGATATGCTTATGAGCATCTGTAAGCCTTAGTTTTTCTCATCTGTGAAATGAGATTAATTGGACATGGCATATATGAAACCTTATTTTGAAGCTTCGTGTTCATTAATATTTTGAGTCCTTCTAACTATTTTGTGAGGCAGTTCAATTACCATTTCTGCATTAGAGGAGTAAGTGAAGGGAAAGAAGGGCTAAATGGCTTTGTCAAGGTGTTGGATAGCAGGAAGGATTAAAAGCTGGTAAGGTAACAGACTCTTCAAACAGCACTGTGGAAAAAGACAAATATTTTTCTCAAGAAGTCAGGAAGAACACTTGGCCAATGTGAAGAAGTACAAGACACGTGCTCTCGTTTCTAGATTCATGAATGCTTGGGTTAAACTTTCAGAGAATTCGACAAGGCCAGTCACCTCATTTTACAGGGGAAGGCATAGAGACTCTTCTGGCTGGATGATTTGGCTAAGTTTTGAGAAAGGCAGATTAGAGGTGAAAACGATTCTTTTATATCTGAATCATGGGATTATTTTCTGCACTGCTTTTCACATTCCTATCAACTTGTTGGAAACTTTTTTTTGTTAGGAATTTTAGCTTGGGCCAAGGACATGAGGTTTGTGAGGTTTGTAGTTACTACTTCCCAAGAGATCACAGAGACAAATGACCCTGCTACCAGCATTAGAGTCTTTTGACAAGAAAAAGAAATGATTTATATATTTACATTGTCCTCTATATGCACAATATACGTTTTGTTAAAGTAATGTAAAATAGTTCCCATAGGTGCCTGTCTTTATTGGGAAGATCCACCTCATTACTCTTTCAGGTCGCTTCATCAAATTATACAATTTGACCTTTTGATTCAGTAATATCTTTCCTTAGCAACATTATGTAGGAAATACAAATATTAAGGTAACTATGGGCCTGTAGACATGTCTTAGTGGTTAAGATGCTTGCCTGCAAAGCCAAAGGGCCCAGGTTTGATTCCCTAGGACCCACTTAAGCCAAATGTACAAGGTGGTACATGCATCTGAAGTTTGTTTGCAATGGCTGGTGGCCCTAGCATGTCAATTCTCTCTTTCTCTCTTATACCTCTTTATCTCTAATAATAATAATTATAATAATAACTATCACACAGCCAGGCATGTTAGCACATAGCTTTAATCGTAGCACTTGGGAGGTAGAAGTAGGAGGATCACTGTGAGTTTGAGGGCTGTCTGGGACTGCACAATAAGTTCCAGGTCATCCTGGACTAGAGTGAGACCTTACATCAAAATACCAAAAAAATTTTTAAAAATACGTATCACACAGAGTCAAAAGAATAAGCTCATAGTGATCACATTTAGGATGAGCAAAGTGTTTCAAAGAGGAGAGAAAAATGTGTGCAGGTTATGATTGACTTCCTGGGTCTAAAATGAACACAGTAATTGCTCAACAAATCTAAAAACAAAACAGAACTCCATCTTCTATCTGGACTTGTTATAAGCATTCCTGTTTATACAAGTCTGAAGTCAGTATTCAAAGTCTAAGTATTTCCAAATTGGCCTAGGAAAGTGAATGCCATAGTTAATGGGACAGGTGCTAAGTTATGTTCATATCCCTAAGAACTCTCAGGCTCTGTGTCAGTCTAAAAGCAAGTGTGGGCTTAACATGTTCCTGGTTTGGAGCACAATGGAGCCTCTGAAACCAGTGGCTGTGAGCTCTCCTCTTTGAAACACTTTGCTCATCCTGAATGTGATCACTGTGAGCTTCTTCTTTTGACTCTTTGTGTGACTGTTACTTTAAAAATTTTTTTTGGCATTTTGAGGTAGGGTCTCACTCTAGCCCAGGATGACCTGGAACTTATTCTGTGGTCCCAGACTGCCCTTAAACTCGCAGTGATCCCCCTACTTCTACCTTCCAGGTGCTAAGATTAAAGCTAGGTACCACCATACCTTTACCACACCTGGCTGTGTGGTACTTGTCCTTGTCTTTTATTTATTTATTTATTTATTTATTTATTTATTTATTTATTTATTATTTTTTTTTTTCGGGGTAGGGTCTCACTCTGGTCCAGGCTGACCTGGAATTAACTATGCAATGCAGCTTTTTCCAGCTTTCAGTTGGCTGGTCTACAGGGAGAAGGTTTTCTGCTCCACACCAGCTTGCTTTCTCAGTGACCATGCTTCTCAGGCATGAGATGTCTTCAGCAATAGGGTCTTACTATCTGTTTCTCTAGGGAAACCAAGGGCTTTGGCAAAAGCCTTTAATGTTTTGGAGGCTACCGGGACCTCCTTGGCCAACAACTCACTGGAAGGTATTCCATCCCAGGTACTGAAAATTTTCTAGTAACAGTCTACAGCATCTAGACGTGCCCTTATTCAAAAAAGTAATTTTACATATGTCTTATTCATAATATCTTGAGTTTAGATTGACCCTCCCCCTGCCCTTCTTGTATGCATTCTCTCCCCATGGCCTCTCTTAGGCCATTCCTCTCCCTGAAGTCAGTTCTTCTACTTCCATATGTGCATTACCATACACTTAAGTCCTTCCCTTTCCTCCCTCCCTTATAGCCTTTTTGTTTTTGTTTTTGTTTTTCCGAGTTAGGTTTCACTCTAGCTCAGGCTGACCTGGGATTCCCTATGTAGTCTCAGGGTGGTGTTGAACTCTCGGTGATCCTCCTACCTCTGCCTCCCGAGTGCTGGGATTAAAGGGGTGCGCCACCACGCCTGGCTAAAGTTTTGCCGCTTTGACCACAACTCCATTTTGTCCATACATGCACACTCATATGTATGTACATCTATTTTTCTAAAACAAAGACACATTTTTCATAAATACAGCATAATTTTTTTTTTTTTTTTTTTTTTTTTTTTTTTTCGAGTTAGGGTTTCACTCTAGTCCAGGCTGACCTGGAATTCACTATGTAGTCTCAGGGTGGCCTCGGACTCACAGTGATCCTCCTACCTCTGCCTCCCAAGTGCTGGGATTAAAGGTGTGCACCACCACACCTGGCAAATACAGTATAAGTTTTAAACCAAGAACATTAACACTGATTAAGAACTAATATTTAATCTTTAGGTATCATTTAATTAAGTTTTGCCAGTTGTTCAATCTAATCTAAGGTTCCATGTTGTAGTTTGTGGCAAGGCCACATTTGTCTGTTTTTCTTTTATTCCTTCTATTGCTTTCCCTTTGTTCTTTTTGACTGCTATGGACTGAAACATTTGGCATCCTCCTCTATTTACATGTTGAAGGCCTTTCTCCTAGTATGGTTGTATTTGGAGATAGTGCCTTTAAAGAATGAAAGTAAAATAGGGGCTGAAAATATGGTATTGTGGTTAATGCCTTGCCTGCTAAGCCTAAGGACACAAGTTCGATTCCCCAATACCTACATAAGCTGGATGTACATGGTGGCACATGCATCTGGAATTTGTTTGCAGTGCCTAGAAGCCCTGGTGTGTCCATTCTTTCTCTCTCTTTCTCCTTCTCTCTCTCAAATAAATAAATGAAATTATTTAAAAAAAGAAAGTTAAATAGGCATAAAAAGAGGACCTGGCACAAAAAGGAAGAGATGAAATGTAGCAGAGTCTCCTCTCTCTCTCTTTTCTTCCCTCTCTCCTTCCTCTTCCTTGGCCCCATAGGAAAGATAATGTGAAGACACAGAGGGAAAATGGTGATGTAAGAGCCAGGGAGAGAGCTGTCAACCCAAGATGCTGCTGCTAGAGCCTTGATCACAGAATTCTAAGTTTAAGACTGGTTATAAAATCAATGCATTTGTTATAAGCCACTCAGTCCATGATATTTTATTATGCCACCCAAGGAGGTTGGCACAATGACCTTGACATTTCTCAAAAGTATAGACTTGGTACATCCAGTCCTTGACCCTCAGTTTTAATATCCATCAGATGTTATTAACCTGGAGGCTACTCAAAATGTCCAGAGAATACAATAGTAGCTTGATCAAAGATGCTGGCAATAACATGATGAAAAGGTTCACATTTGAGGTGTGTTTAATATAAAGACAACAGACATCTAAGCATATTGGCAAAATGAAGAGGCCCACTTTCTTTAAACGTAACTTTCAAATGGATGTAAAATCTATTACAGTTTAAATACCACATGGGATTTTCTATTTTGAAAAACATTTTTTTTTTTTTAATTTTGAGAGAGAGAGAGAGAGAGAAAATGGGTGGACCAGGACATTCAGCCTTGCTGTGAATGAACTCCAGATGCATGTACTCCCTTTTGAGCATGTGTGACATTGCACACTTGTGTCACTGTGTGTCTGGCTACACGGCACCTGGAGAGTCGAACATGAGTCCTTAGGCTTTACCGGCAAGTCCTTACCTTAGCCACTAAGCTATCTCTCCAGCTCAATATATTCTTCTTTTTATGATTTTAGGATTTAATTCCATAAAATAGGTTAAGATCTTTTGTATCAGCTTTTTAAGTTAGAGCTATTTATTGGGCTATTGTTTTTTCTTTTCTTTCCTTCTATACTGTTTGTCTGATTTTAGTATACGGTCATGCTGGCTTCACAGAATTAACCACATTTTGTCCCCTCTACTTTGTTTTGCAGGACACAGTGAAAAGACTTGCTCTTATTTATTTCTTACATACTTGTTAAAATGGTAGATTATATTACCCTATAATTTTCTTTATGAGAAGATTTAGAATTTCAAAAACAATGAAACGATAAATGATTGGATAATAATCTTCACAGTTAGCCATGCCGTGGTGACTCCCTATGTTCATCTTTTTTTTTTTTGTATTGATGCAAATGTTTAATTGATATTATTTCCCTTTAGAAATCCTTTATAATATTATAATACTGGATGTTGGTAATGAACTTTGGCTTTCAAAGTTCTGAAATAGTCTTTATTTCACCTATATTTAAAAATAGTGGTAGAGGGGGTGGAGAGATGGCTTAGCAGTTAAGGTGTTTGCATGCAAAGCCAAAGGACCTCGGTTCAATTGCCCAGGACCCATGTAAGCCAAATGCCAAGGTGGCGTATGTGTCTGGAGTCTATTTGTTTGTAGTCCATTTGCACAGGCTGAATGCCAGATTTATTTGAAGTGTACAGATCCAGAGGAAGTTACATAATGGCAGGAGAAGTTGACCCCCTTTACACAGATCCATGCAGAGAGAACAAACAACCACTACCGGCACCACCAAAGGCAAGCAAGCATGTTCTATGAACTCAGGCAGAGCTCAAGCACTCTGCATGTCTTAGACTAGAAATGGATCTGTCCCCCAGTAAGACCTCCTCCAGCCAGCATGCTGGAAATTTCAAGTTACAACCTTGAATAAACTCCTGAGTCTATTAAGGGCATCCATTCAAACTGTCCCACGAGGTATTTTTTAGGTTCAGACCTTTTATCTTATGCATTGATTACAGTGCTAGTTGTAGTTAATATCTCCAAGCAATTTACTAAAGACAGTCATTTTTTTTTCCCTCTAGCTTCAGGGTGATAAGAACTGAAGTGTGTTTCAAGATCATTATCCACTATATCTGTGATCTATATACTATATCTGTGATCTCAGTCAGGTGCCCCCTCCCCCAGTGCTGAGGACTGCACTTCCTAGGCAAACACTCCTTTCACTGAGATAAATCCATCAATGAGTTCAAGTTGGATTGATTTTATTTCCTCTCCTTCATCCTGTTTTCCTATTTCACTGCTTCTGGTAAAACTTGCCTGGACACCCAGCACTGATGTTTCACATTAATTGAAGGATGGATATCTGCTTTATCAATAGAGGCGAGCTTCATTCTATGACACAATTCTATGAAATAATTACTTTCCTGTTGAGTCTTGCTTTAAAACTGAGGCAGGCTAAGCCTAGCATTCATTACACCCAGGGTTAATTTTGCCCCCCCTATGAAGACAGAACTTTCAGAATCTGCTTGATACTCCTTGAATCTTGAAGTTTTCCATGGAATCTGCCTTATTTCAACTCTGGTTATTCCCTCTGATGTCTTAGAAAAATCATTTTCCAGGTAATTTCATTACATGCCTGGGCAGATGATGTCTTATCTGATGTTTTCAAGAAGCCTGTATGAATCTCTTAAGACACTACCTGTGCATTTCTCAAGCTCTACTGGCTTTTCTCATCTTTCAGTACCACCTTTCTGAGTCAGAGAGACAAACCAGCTCTCCCGGATTTAATTTTCAAAGGCCACCATCAAAACCTTCCTAGGAGGGCTTGGGTGTGGTAGCGCATGCCTTTAATCCCAGCACTTGGGTGGTAGCGGTAGGATGATCATGGTGAGTTCATAGTGAATTCCAGGTGAGCCTGGGCTAAAATAAGACCCTATGTCAAAAAGAACCCCCCCCCAAAAAAAAAAAGAAAAGAAGCCAAGGAACCAGTCAACCAAACAAACAGAAACCTTCTGAGGGACTATATTCCCTTCTTCTCCATAGGAACAATTTCTTGAGGATGTATGTTTCCATTGCTTCCTTATTCCCTCTTGTTTTTACAGTAGTTTGAGGTGAGAAACTCAGTGTAGGTCAGTAGTAAAATTTCCTAACTCAAAAAAAAGAAATGGTTTTTAAGAGTTATTTTGATGAGGTAATGGTTTATGTCCAAACTAATGTGGCCAAATGGCAATACATTGTGCATTTTTCTTTCACTACTTCTAGGATGTTATTATATTCTGCATTGATTTTCCATTTGCTTAGTGGTTTCTGAAGACCATGCTATTTTCCTTATTACATGTCTGTGACTTTTTAATTTTTTTTACAATTATTGATTTCCAGTTTCATTCCACTGTATGATTTCAATTGTCTCCAAATTCTTAAGACATTTGTGACCTAAGGTGCTTATCCTGGAGCACGTTCCATGAGTGTGTGCTTGAGAAATGTGTGTATTCTTCAGCTGTTGGGTGAAGTATGTATCTTACATGGCCTTGGCAAATTATGACAGTCACACTTATTATATTCTTTTAAAATTTTTATTTATTTATTTTAATTTTTATTTTATTTACTTGAGAGAGAAAAAAGGGGAGAAAGGAGAAAGAAAGAGAGAATGGGCATGCCAGGGCCTTCAGTCACTGCAAACGAACTGCAGATGATGCATGGGCCACCTTGTGCATTTGGCTTACATGGGTCCTGGGAATTAAACCTGGGTCCTTTGGTTTTGCAGGCAAGCCCCTTAACCACTAAACCATCTCTCCAGTCCACACTTTTTATATTCTTATATCAGTGTGAGGAAAGTATCTATAGAATGTTCATATAAAATGAATAGCATTGCAGCATATATAACATAAAATTAAATAAATACAAAATCTCAGGAGATAGTAACATATAAAACAATATAAATTTTCTCTACTCTTAGAAATAGAAGTTACAATAGTGTATTTTCTCCTATCAAATACTTACTAGCAAAAATTTATAAAAATGAGTTCATTCATGACTAGAATTTGTATGTTATTTGAATATATTTAATATTTATTTTAACTTATTCAGCTGATCTCATGTGATTTAGTTTCAACACACACACATTTGAACAATGTTAAAAATAATGGGGGGCTAGAGAGATGGCTTAGCGGTTAAGGCGCCTGCCTGCTAAGCCTAAGAACGCTGGTTCCAATCTCCAGCGGTTCCAATCTCCAGTTCCCATGTAGCCAGATGCAAAGTGAAGCAAGGGTGCAATGCCGCACTTGCCCACAAGGGGGCGCACACATCTGGATTTCATTCACAGCAGCTGAGAGACTGCTGGCACGCCCATCTCTGTCTGTCTTCCTCTCCCTCTCTGTCTCTCTCTGTGTCTCTCTCCAAAAATAAATAAAATGATAAAAAAATAATGGGCATGGTCTCCAGGTGTGCTAATGCACAATTTTAAACCCAACATTTGGGAGGCAGAGGTAGGAGGATCGTTGTAAGTTCAAGGCCAGCCTGGGACTATAGTGTAAGGTCCAGGTCATTCTAGGCTAAATGGAGACCCTATTTAGAAAAACAAACAAAAAATAAAAGGCTACATAAAATCCTATCTCAGAAAATAAACAAAACAAAACAACTAAGGAAACAAAAACAAAAACAGACCACAAACCAAAAAAAAAAAAAATGCCTTAATGTTCCTAAAATTGAGTGTTGGATAAACAAATTAAACTCCTGCACAATCATATGATGTGTTATTATGGCAATATTAAAATTCTGGTTAAGATACTTCATACCATGGATAAATGTCAAGATAATTATCTTTTCCATGCAAGCAAAAGCCTTTGTACAGTTTAATTGGTATGTTCTTAATGTTTGTTAACGTGCACAGAAAGTATTTGCAAGAAGACCAAAAATACACATTTTAATATATTAATAAGTTTATTAAGCAAATTATTTTAATTTTCTTATAAAATATTATATACTAAACTTTTCTATGAGTGTGTTATTTTCCTGATCATAGATAAGAACTTCAATGAATGTATCCTTTTACTTATAAGGACTTCTAGAATTGGTTGACATTTGCAATTTTTCCTCATCTTCTCTGCTACTGTTCCTTTTAAGGAAATGACTGTGTCATTTTTGTAAAAATCACTAACTATAAATATTTACACCTAATGTAATTTAAATTCTCATGGAAGCCAATGCATACTGTGTACTTGCAATAGAATAACTATTTTCCAGGATACTACTCTAGAAATATTATCCTGTTGAATGACATATCATAATTACTTTTTTATGGCTTTTTAAACTCACTTCATGACTCATGTAGATTAGTAATTAACACTTTATAACTGTTCAATAAATATCTGTTTGCAAACATACACTGAATTTTGTATCTGTTATTATTATGTTTTTATTTAAAAAAAAACTTTGTAAAATTCTTATTCAACAGTAGGTGTTAGGTCAATGCCATTAATCAGCAGAGTCAGATTTATATTATTTATTTATTATTATTTATATTACTTATCCTCTCAATGTCAATGTATCAGAACTTAATAGAAGTGTGAAGACACCCTAACTGTAGGTGACACCATTCCATGGGCTTGACTTTATAAAAAGGATAAAGCACTACTTCTTCCTTGCTGATGTGATTATAGGAAGCTGGTTTCTAGCATCTTCCATGCTTTCCCCACCATGATCAACTCTTTCCTCTGGAGTTATAAGCCAAACGAAACCTCTTTCCTTCAGTAAACTGCTTCTGGTAGGATTCTTTGTCCCAGCAGTGGAAAATAATTGCCTATGTGTTGTAGCATCATGGTTATATAGGGAATAATAATAGTTGCAGAATAAAACCTGTATTGCAGAAAGCTCCCAGTGACAATATTAGCAGACATTTAAATTATTTGAAATCAAGATATAATTGATGACCCCTTTCTACCCACTGTTAATTCCAAACATTATTATATGACAAGCTGTTGAGAACCCTCTAGCTTGGGAGACACTGTACTGGAAGGCATTTAGATACTTAGAAAAACCTAACCAGGACCGGGGAGATTGCTCAGTGGTTAAAGGCACTTACTTACAAAGCTTGCAGGCCACTGTACCAACATAAAGTCAGAGGCAAAATGGGGCACGTGGGTCTTCAGTGGCAAGACGCCCTGGTATGTTTGCTCTTTCTCATTCCCTCCTTCCCTCCTTCCCTGCTTCCCTTTTTCCCTCCCTCCCCTTCTTTCTTTTTTTCGTTCTCACTCACTCTCTTGCATGTGCTTCCTCACAAATAAATAAATAAAATATCAAAAAAAGGAAAAAATGAATCACTCCATATGTCAAGAAATACTTTGTCAATTAATCTCATTACCCAATGGCATCTAGACAAAATGATCCTATATTAGTTTTATGAAAAAAAAAATCAAACTTTATATAAAGCCAGAATGGTATTTGATTGCTTTCAGTAGTATGTACACTAATCCATAATTCCACAGCTGCTGACTCCCTCAAGGAAAACAACCCTTCAGCAATTCATTTTATACCAAAATGATTAGCTGAACTTAATTGGGCATAACATTTAATAAAAGTGTCTCCTTTGGGACATTTTTTAATGTATCTGCAATGGTACAATATAAAATAGCTATGATTTGTGTATGCATGTATCAAAAACAACTTCATAAATGACTCATTTTTTCTGTATAGTATTTGACAAGTTGCTGATTATTAGAAAAATGTCATTTTGTCTTTCTGATGCTACATAAACTTCAACTCCTCCTGACCAAGGATTTATCAAGTTTCACAGGAATAAAATAAAGGTGAATTTTCTCTTTAAAATACCTTACAAGACCTTTTGTACACTCATGTACTTTCTGTGCTACAAAAACTATTTCTTATATCTAACAAAATATTTTTAAATAAACTGATACAATATCCTTACAGGTTGTAATAGAATTAATTGTTGCTCTTCCAGAATTTTAGCTTTCCCATTGAGATGTAAAATATAACATTTTTCCCCAGAGCTAAGATATTCATCACTTTTTACATAAACCTGTTTTCTACTATGTTGTATTCAATTTACACATCATTTGTATAATGTTATACTGTAGTCTAGAAACACCATTGAAATAATTTTGAATTTTCAAATTATCCCATAGAAATAATAAATTCTTAGATAAGGCTTTAAAGGACAAAAATATGGTGTCTTTACTACCAGTAAAAGGAATAATATGTATCCATAGGAAGGAATAAAAAGTCTGCTTACTTGTTATTATTTTAAAATTGAATTTCAAGCAGACTGAAAGTTTATTCTGATTCTTTAGGTGATAAATTTAATAAGTTATAAAATTCAGGAGATGCCATTTCAGGACACATTGGCACATATATTTGTAAAATTCTTGCCTTCAAGTAAGAACTAAAATGTTTCACAGAGGAAATGTATTTCTGTCATAGATAAGAGCATTGTCAAATAATCTGTTTTAAAGTAAATGTGAAAAACAGAGTGCTTGGTGCCCTGCTGCTTTGTGTTCAGAATAAATCAGAGTGCCCTGAAAGTGCTGAGACTTCTTAAATCCACAGTCAGGAGGCTCCTGTTCAGGCATGAATTTCATCAACCATGCTTTAAAAAAATAAAAACAACTGAAACAGGAGCTCTGAGATTGAGTCCATACATAACGAAATCTATGTAACCCACTTACCGTTGAGTAGAGTTCGATCTCCTGAGTTCCTGTGGCGTCATAGTAGTCCAAATTTACTGTTTTTGTAACAAAATACGTGAGATTCCTCTTTTTTCATATTTTATTTATTTGCAAGCAGAGAGAGATGGAGTGAGAGCACGCCAGGGCTTCTTGCCACTGCAAGCGCACTCCAGATGCATGAGCCACTTCGTGCATTAGGCTTTAAGTGGGTGCTGGAGATCTACCTACAGCATAGTTGATAAGGCTCATCTAAGAGAAATTGAGGTTTTTAGGAAAAGATGAGTTCAGCCACAAGCACATAGAAGATGGAACTTAGGTGGTTGTGTAGGGAGATTTAGAAAAATTATACCCTCCCGTGGAAGGCATAGCATCTGCCCTTCCCCATGGAAGAAAGTTAAAAGGGTAAATGGTGATGGCTTAAGGAAGAATATTAGAAGGAAAAACATCGAAGCAAAAACCAAGAAGTTCAGATAAGAAATAAGCAGCTAACAGAGTAACAGCCATGGCTAACACCGAGTTTAGAGAAACTGCACAGGCAACAGGCCCAGAGTCGAGAGAAAGCACCCATGTGGTAGATCTAGAGCGTAACGGAAATACACACACAATAGAGTCAGAGAACAGAGGGAAATCATACATGTAAATAAAGTGAAGGAAAGGCTTGCAGTGGTGGGGGGAGGGGGCGGGCAGACTTGTGTATCCACACAGAGGTCACAGGGTAGGAAGAGGAGAAACAGGAAAAGCAAAAAGAATATGGACAAGACTTTTTAGTTCATTGAAAACGGATTCCTTCGTCAGATTAAGGTATGCAAAGGGAAGACCTGATTGGTTATAGATTTGAAGGGAGGATCCCCAAGGCCAGCCCCCCCCCTTCCCCAGGTAGTACATTAAGACTGTGGGCAATAGGGGTACTGTAGCTGTTACCGATGAGTCTAGTTCAGACATGAGTTCCATTCCTTCCAAGGTGGTTTGGCATGTGGGGTGTTATCTCCTGGTTCCCTCTTTGGACTTCTGTCCCTAACGGAGACTGCCTAAAAGAAGCTAGCTTACTCCTTGAATCTCCTACAGTACAATGGACAATTGGCATTTTGTAATTGTGGTTTTTATTTATTTGAGAGTGACAGACAGACAGACAGAGAAGGAGGCAGACAGAGAGAGAGAGAGAGAGACAGAGAGAATGGACACACCAGGGCCTCCAGCCACTACAAACAAACTCCAGATGCATGGGCCACCTTGTGCATCTGGCTTATGTGGGTTCTGGGGAATCAAGTCTCTAACAGGGGTCCTTAGGCTTCACAGGCAAGTGTTTAACCACTAAGCCATCTCTCCAGGCCCTATAATTGTGGTTTTTTTATAAAGGGTATTAAGTGCAATTAATTTTATATCTTCCAGAACTATGACCAATAAATGAATATAGATTAAATGAATCAACCAATATTTGGTTAAACTTCCCTATACCTCCTAATGGTCTTTATTTTATTAACCTGCACTGATGGCTTAAAGACCTAATGATCAGCTTATTTTTTTTTTTCTAAATCAACAGGAAGTATTTTATATATGAATTTAAAATTCAGACTTGATCTGTACATTGAGTGTATAGAAGACCAGACATAAAAACCAGATTGAAAATGACTTACAGTGGGGATCTGGAGAGTTGGCCAACTAAGGAGCCAAGTAAGTTAAGGAGCTTGCCTTCAAAGCCCAAGGACCTGGGTTTGATTTCTCAGTACCTACATAAAGCCAGATGCACAAGGGGCACATGTGTCTGGAGTTTGTTTGCAGTGGCTAGAGGCCCTGGCATACTCATTTCTCTCTTCCCTCTCTCATAAATAAATAAGGAAAATATTTTAAAAAAACAAAAACAAAAAATGATTTGGATTTCTCTGAAAATTGAAATTCAGATATTTGAAAAGGCGAATACCCTTCTCATTTTATGTGCTAATGTTAAACAATTTATTAACATGTATGTTAATATTAAGCAGGGCACTCCAGGTTTACATGCATGACTGGGATCAGAAAGTTTGAATATATAGCCACTGCTAAATATAGCTTGGTAGATATTTTGAGTTGACTCTTACATTCAAGTGTGGTTTGATTATTATTATCGTAACTCCTTTTATTCTATTAGTGCCTCTGCATCTTTCCAACTTAAATATTTTTGTCTGTTTCACTCAGTTTTACTATGGAAATAAAAAGGAACAGCTGTTTGAATCCCAAGAATTTTAAGAACTCAGGGCATGAGACAGCAGAAACTTAATTTAATTCAGCATTTCACCTTATCATAATTGTTGAAAATGCAATAAGCACACACCCTTTGAATAATTCCAATATTCACCACATTTAAGTGGTGATCCTGTAGCTTTTACCCATACATACAATGGGAGTGTCTTAGGTAAAAGAATGGATATTTATTCTTAAATTTGAAATTTGAAACAAAATTAAAAGTAATTATCAAAACATAAATTTCTAGGATCCTGGTTACCAAGAATGTATACAATTCTTGTCATACTTAGTAGAGTCACTCGGCATTTGCAGATCTGTTGCTTATGATGTGTGTGTGTGTGTGTGTGTGTGTGTGTGTGTGTGTAGTGTTTTCTTTCATCTCATTCAGCATTTCCAAGCTTAAGAATTGCACCAGGGGCTGAAGAGATGGTTTACCAGTTAAGGAGCTTGCCTGCAAAGTGAATGGACTCAGTGGGCTGGAGAGATGGCTTAGCGGTTAAGGCGCCTGCCTGCTAAGCCTAAGAACCGGGTTCCAATCTTCAGGTCCCACATTTAGCCAGATGCAAACTGACACAAGGGTGCAATGCCACACTTGACCACAAGGGGGCGGACATATCTGGATTTCGTTCACAGCAGCTGAGAGACTGCTGGCGTGCCCATCTCTATCTGTCTCCCTCTCCCTCTCTGTCTGTCTCTCTCTGTGTCTCTCTCCAAAAATAAATAAAAAATAATTAAAAAAAAATTTTAAAAAGTGAATGGACTCAGGTTTGATTCCCCAGGACCCATGTAAGCAAGATGCACAAGGTGGCACATTTGTCTGGAGGTTGTTTACAGAGGCTGAAGACCCTGGCATGCCCATTCTCTCCCTCCCCACTCTCTCTTTCTCTCTGTCTCTCTCTCTCAAGTAAATAAATAAAAACAAACTTTAAAATATTTTTAAGAAAGATAACAAATTGCCCCTGTGGGTGGAAAATGTGGCTTCCCCCCAAGACCAGCTAACATTCTGCCAACTTTATGCTCTCTGCTAAAGTGTCAATCTCTACTGTTTGTCTCCCCTAATTATGTCTTAATATTTTTATTTGTTTATTTGACAGAGAAAGAGGGAAAGAGATAGAGAGAATGGTTGTGCCAGGGCTTTCAGCCACTGAAAACAAAGTCCAGATGCATGTGCCCCCTTGTGTATCTGGCTAATGTGGGTCCTGGGGAATTGAACTTGGGTCCTTTGGCTTTGCAGGCAAACACCTTAACTGCTAAGCCATCCCTCCACCCCCCCTAATTATGTTTTAAAAATAAACATTGTTTTTACTATATCTCTCTCCTTCTCTCTCTCATACCTACCCCAGTTGAGGCTTCTTGTTCTGTGGTTAGATGGATTTGGAGTTCCAACATCTTAGCTCGTAGCCATTGTCTAATTATAGGTACTGCTTCCTATGCTTTTTCTGCAATATTAAGTCACCAGTACTATGCCGAGCCCCACAAACTGGAGGCATGAATTAATAACAAAGAAATGAGTCAACCACCAAAAGTACTCTCAACAAACCTTTGACTTCGGATGAAAAAAGAGTTTCTTGAGTGAAAACAAGAAGTGACGAGTGGAAGAAAGCCAGCGTAACAAGACTTGCAGTATTGGAAAACCTGATTTTGAAATTTATCATTTGCTAATTCCTAATATATTTTCCAAGACTTACTCTTGGTATTAAACTGAAGGCAGTGTATTATTTTCTAGAGTGTAGGCTAGTAGAAAAGCTAGTTTTTGTGTATACTTAAGAAGAATGAAAAGTGAAAAACACCATTTTGTACAATATAAATTATGGAATTTTATGTTTCTAGGTGTTTTATGGATTTGTTTTCAGTGGTAAAAAAGTCAGCTGTTCTATTATGTAAGTAATGAATGAACATTGCAAATACACTTTAAGATATAAACTAGATGAGAGAATGGGCACGCCAGGGTCTCTGGCCACTGCAAAAGAACTCTAGATGCATGCTCCCCCTTGTGCTTCTGGCTTACGTGGGCCCTGGAGAACCGAACCAAGGTCCTTTGTCTTTGCAGGCAAGAGCTTTAACTGCTAAACCATCTCTCCAGCCCTTGGCAAACTTTCTATGGCCTGTCCCATGTTCATCTTATTTAAAAATTTTTCTCCCTTCCCCCCTAAAACTTATGCTCCTGTTTACTATTTTCCGGAACTCTAGTTGTTTTAGACAGTGTGTGGTGTCTCAGAGGCCAGAGAAGCATTAGGGGCTGACTTTATTACCCGGTTACCCAGTGCCAAACAGGATGGTCTGCTGCTTGCTGCCACTCTGCAGCCTGGACCTGTGAACCTTGGTTGTAAAGAGTAAACTCTATCTTAGGAAAACAGTGTCACTTTTTTTTTTTTTTTCACCTTTTAATTTTATATTATTTGTGTCATACATTTTCGGTAATGGAAGTGTTAATTTTACTGTACTGTTGGGTACCTTTTGGGAATCTAATGTATTTAAGGTATTTACACGAGTCCTGCTTTTGCCACGACCTGGATACTGAAGCTATCTAAGCTTTTGAAATACAATTTTAAACCTCCCCCCACCAAAAAAAAAGAAAAGAAATAAGAAGCATTCTCATTTACAATGGATTTTTTTTTTTTTAGAAAACTCACCAATTTCATGTCTCCTGATGCCTTTCTTCACGTTCCTCCTCTAGCAATTATGAGTGAACATTATTAATTATTAGTATGTTTCTTTGACAGGTGTCTCTACAATCCTTTATACCTTAATCAGTGCATTCATTATAGTGAATCTCCTTCTACTCATTCCCCTAATGGTTTGATTGCTTAACCCTCCTGATTCCCCCACAACGAAATGGTTACTGTGCTTAAAATATTTACGTGGAATGAGTGTGTGTGAGTTCTTGTTATTTTTAATTCATGACCTCAGAAACACAGACCACATTCCCTCTTTGAAGGAAGAAAGGTGTTCACAGTGTCTCCTTTTTATTTTTAATTACTTCCTTCCTTCTCAGTTTGTATATTTCTAAAGCACAGCAGGGCTTAATATGTTATTAGTAATGTTGTAAATCAACTTATCATTTTCAAATCTCATTTGTAACTTTTGATCCTTCAAAGATCATGTGAAATGATCAAGTTGGGGCTTAATGCCCCAACCTCTCTCTTAAAAGAAGAATTTTAAATAAATGTAAACTAAGTCTCCTAAGTGAATCTGTCCCATCATGTTACATCCATTTGCTAAAACTGGTTTAATACAGGGAGATAATTTTGATGAAAAAGTGAAAAATGGACAAAGGAAACTACACTTTCATAAGTAGCCTTGTTCATGATTACTTTTCTGGAATAATCAGAACCAGGACAAGATCCAGCTTTTAGCTCGTTCTCAGAAATCATTCAAATTTCCCAACATTAGTCCTATTTAAAAAAGTAAAAGAACTCATCTCTAAGGTGTGGATGATTAGAAGTGTCTCTGACCCTTCTGCCCACTGGCTTGTTTCTGCTTTGTCCTGCCCCCTCTCTGACCTCTTCTCTTCCCTTGCCCAGAAGAAACAGTTAACCCCGATTAGACCAATTCTCTTCAATCAGCACACTATGACGTAATGACTTTTCTCATTTTCCTCCTGGATAGCTGAGGAAAGTAGAATTCTAGCCATGACAAGATGAACTGCTTTCAACTGTTTCACTAAGCAGATTTTAGAAAAAGTATGACCTGCGTTGCTTCTGTAGTCAATTATTGATGACCAGCTGAACATTTTCTCTGAGGCATTAGCTCAAAGCCATGCACACAAAATCAAATGATATTTAATATATAAATAGCATATTACTTGAATTTTGTAATAATTAAACCTTGGAGATAACACCTCCATCTGTTTATCATGAGTATCGTTTTCTTCCCCTTTATCCTTGCTCAGAGCTTCCTGCAGGTGTAACTCCTCATGAGTATTCTCTAGGGTCTGCTCATATTTAAGTCACATGAACAGTCTTAACTGTGGAAAACTTAAACATGTATGTCCTACAATTCACTTTCCCTAATCCAAAAATGTACATTAAATTCTCATGCTCCTGGAACATGGAGGGCACCTTGTCTCTTACTGTTGTGGTGTGGTCCGCTCTGCAGTGTCTAGTCCTCTGTGAAAGGTCTCTTAGAGTATTTACAGTTTGTAGTAAGACAGATTGTAGGCTCAGCATGCACCCTTTAGCCTCACTCCTAAAGTTCAGTACTGGGATTTTTTTTTCCCTCGAGAATCTTAGAGAAAAGTAAAATTAAAGGCCAATGGACATACACACAGGCAATCTTAACAAGTAATTCCTGAATCAGTGCTTGTTTTATGCAAAGTGAAACTTCAAATTTTGCTAGTTTGCTTAATGAAAAATGATTTAGGATTATAAAAGTTACTTCTTTTTTTTCAGAATGGGATGACCATAATAAGAATTCTGAAAATATTTCCATAGATGAGATAAACCAAAATTAAATCAATGTATTAAATTGTTTGCTTATCAATATTTCATCACTTCCCAGGTAGATGCCCTGTGCAGCAATTCTTCAAGGCTTTTTCTCTTTCAGAATGAATTTCCTCTTCACATCCCAGTAGGATTGTTAACTGGGTTTTGAAACGGATTAATCATACCAAATTAGATCAGTGTAGAGACACTAAGTAATTTATTCCACTTTCACAGTCCATGGCCAAGAAACAGCTGATCAGTTTCCATGAATTGGAGAAATCATCTGTTCTCGTAAAATAAACAAGAAAGAAAATCCCATGCAGACGTCACTGAGAACTTGTTAAAGAAGCCAGCCCCAGCAGGAGCTCCTCCCATCTGGGATGGTCAAGAAGGATGAGCACGCTGCTCCCTGCATTACACAGAGCTGTCAGCATTCACTGAGCAGAAAAGCTAGAGGTGAGCTCCAGGGCCTGCTCCTGGGCTTGAACAATTCCACTGAGCTATTTTTAGCACTAGATCCATCACAGAGCTTCACTGCCGGTGGGAGATAGTGATAAGGAGGCCCAGTGGTCCAGAGTGAGGTTTCTCAGCAAGAATTCAAAGGGAAGCCCCTGTCTAGATAGAAGTGTCAGAGAGAAATATGCTGAGCTCTTTTTGTTATCCACAATACAGAGAAGTGGGCTGTATATGGTTCTCAATGAATTAAAAAAAAAAAAAAAGAAAAACTACATGTGCTTTTTACAGTATTTATCATACAAAATATTTTATAAATCATATGCTTTCTGTTGCATGAGCAAATGTGTGAATGAGAAAAATGAGTGAATAGGAATGAATGAATCAATGAGAATGGCAACTTAGTTTAATTACAAAGCCAGACTGAAATTGGCAACAAAGTAGTACTTAAGTAGATCCTCTTATGTGAACATTTAATCTCTGTATTTTATTTACACATTTATAAAATAGAACTACTAGTATTTTTCTGACTTTATAAGATTGTTATGAGAATAGCATGAAAAACATGTTGGAGCCCCCAGCTGTTGATCATATATGCCAAGTTGGTAACCTCTAGTTATAGATCATTCATTTTTAATCTATTCAACAAATTGTTATCAAGTTATCAATTTCATGATGATACACAGATATACCTGGGACAAACATTGTGAAGAAATTTAACAAGCTCTATTAGGGCCCTTTTCCTAGAAAAGGAACAGAATGATTACACCGAACACAAAGCAGCAAATTCAAGTCACTCCAGTGCAGGGTGTGGCAGTTGAAGGAGGCAGAGAAAGAATGAGTTGGACAAAAATTTTCATCTTGGAAGTGCTTGGAATTACAGTTTTTTTATGCTATGGTAATTTCTGACTTATGTAATAAAATGAATATGTTATATAATTCACAATATTTGATAAAAAGCTTTACTTTAAAATATTTTATTTATTTATTTGAGAGGGAGACAGAGAAAGAGAGAGAGGAGAAAGAAAGGAGAGAGAATGGCATTCCAGGGCCTCTAGCCACTGTAAAACTCCAGACGCATGTGCCACCTTGTGCATCTGGCTTTGCTGGGTACTGGGGAATCGAAACTGGTTCCTTAGGCTTTGCAGCCAAGTGCCTTATCGGCTAAGACATCTCTCCAACCCCATACCCCAAAGCCTTACTTTTATAAAACAGTGAGTGAAATAAATTGATTCTTGTGGGCTTGTTATGATCCATTGGAAGACTAGAAGTTTCCAGCATTCTTACTTCACATCCCATCATTATGTAAGAGGGTTCACATCTGTTTATTTTTCAAGATTAAAAATAACATTTGATACATATTAACAAATACCTTTCCACATTGTACAAATTTATGACCTTGTCAATGATGCATTTTGTGTTCATACATCTTCAACAACAGCAAAGAATCACTTTTATGGGGTTTCATCCCAAAGCTTGAAGGAAAATTCAACATAAAATATTGAGAGAAATAAGATCACAATACTATTTGAAACTACTGCGCATGGAGACCTTTGTTTGTGCCCAGCACCATGCAGAATGCTCTATGTTCAGCTGCTCAACAAATTATCACCTCAACACACTTCAGTGGGCCTGTAAAGAAAAAAAAAAGAAAAGTTTCCTGACATATGCAGCAACTAAGCCATGCATTTAACTGCTATATTTAATTATAGTTATAACAGGAATCAAATACTTCTATACTTTCAATATCAGGGCTTGAAGAATAGCATGCTGTGGTCTCCTGGTTCTTGAATAAAAATGACTATAAGAATGTTGTCAATTGAGTTTCAATAAATATATTTCAGAACATGTCTGTTCACAACTGATAAATACTTTTTAGTTACTATTACTCTTGATGTTGCCTACTACGCACCCCTGTGCTGGCTTCTACTTACGTGTTCTCTCCCACTGCAGATTATGTCTGACATAACCCTATCCTGTAACTTCATCCTTCAGGAGACCTTATTCAAGTCGGTCAGCTCTCTATCCTGTTTTATTAAAGCACTTTCCTCTACCACTAAGTGTGACAGGGAACTAATTGGCTATACTGACACTTCATTTTGTTTTAACAGGAAGTTCCAGCTTCTACAAAAGTAGAACATTCTTATGAACTCCTGATGTGGTGACATGTGACAGTATAACCAGGATCTGAGGAAGACTGGAAGAACAACTTGATAGCAGTTAAAAGGCAGTACTTAGCTGCATTCACAAGAGATACATTTGTGAAGGTTTTCAGTTAGCAAATATATACAAGTGCCTTCCATGTACAAGAGTAATTTTAGATGCTAAGGATACCATAGTGAATGAGAGCTCAGTGCTCAGGTGGCCCCAGCTAAATCTATGACATGTCACCTGTTCTTCTGGAAGCATCTTTACTCAGGAGTCAGGAGACAGAGAAGCATTTATACTTAGGAGTCAGGAGATTCAGAAGCCACATCTAAGCTATTTAAACTACACTTTCTCAACTTCCTCTGTTATACTTTCATCATTGTATGTGATGAGTGCTGAGATCTCCTTGCTCTTTTTAGGGTCGGTAAAAATGAACCCCGACATGTAAGAAAATGGTCTCTGATAGTAGTAAAAAATAAAGGTTCATAAACACAGACATGAGAGAGAGAGAGAGAGAATATGGGCATGCCAGAGCCTCCAACCACTGCAAACGTACTCCAGAAGCATGCGCCACCTTGTGCATCTGGCTTACGTGGGACCTGGAGAATTGAACCAGGATCCTTAGGCTTCACAGACAAGTGCCATAACCACTAAGCAGTCTCGCCAGCCCATATCTATTATATTTTAAGCTGTATCTCATGTAGGTGGACAGCTGTGTAACAATCACTATCTTTGCAGGGGTCTTAATTAACACAGGTCAATAAATGAATGACAGAAATTGTTTTTTACAAAGCACTGTGGCAGAAGAACAACAACAAAAGTTTATGGTAACAAGAAGGTGCTAGTGCTGGTTGGAATTTTAATAGGAGAACTAGGACAATCAGTTGAAAAGGGCGGATTTGTGCTAATTCTTTAAAGTCATGAGGAAACGGTGTGGTAGCCCACACCTGTAATCACTCTGGGAGCTGAGGCAAGGGGATTGCCATGAGTTTGAGGCTTGCCTTGGCTACAGAGTGAGACCCTGTCCCAAAAGTAAAACCAAACCTAAATAACAACAGTTCAATAAAGTGATGTGGAAGTTGTCCATAGTTCGTTGGGAAGGGACTCCCGGGCCGAGAGAAGAGCCACTTGGGAAGGTTATTTGGGAACAAGGAGACTTATTCCAGAGATGTTAAGGAAATCTCTGTGACCAAGGTGAAGTGAGTGAGGGGCAGAGCAGGAGACAGGGGTTTCTAAGCCATTTTAAGGATGGGCTCTTCTGTTAGCAGAATAGGAAACTTAGGATGCTATTGCTTACAGGAAATAATTTAAATCATGTCTTCTTTACGTTTTTCAACTCAGAACCCTTTTACTCTAAGAAATTTTTATACAACCACTCATTACATACACATATAAAAAGATATAAATCTAATATTTGTTGAAAATAAAGTATAGACATTTTATTTTTTTTTTTATTTTTTGTTTTAACACAATGTTTCTAGAGTTCTGTACTTCTTTGTTTGTTCATTTGTTTGTTTGTCAGAGAGAGATGGAGAGAGAGAGAATGGGCACACCAGGGCCTCCAGCCACTGCAAAGGAACTCCAGATACATGCACCCCCTTGTGCATCTGGCTAATGTGGGACCTGGGGAGTGGAACCTGGGTCTTGGCTTTGCAGGCAAATGCCTTAACCACTAAGCCATCCCTTCAGCCCTAAAATATAACTATTCTAAAACAATGCTTTGCATATATTTTTTATCATTCATTAAATATGAGAAAAAAATCAAATACTAATGATATGGACAGGGTTATTTACCTATATATAAACAATTAAACCTCAGATGAATAATGGATAGTGCAGGACTTACATCTTCCATATTTTTCAAAATGTTTGTATATATTTTGATTTTATCATGGCCAATTTTGAGGTTGTTCCTTCACATAAATACGTATAACAAACTGTCAGAAGTATGTTTAGGATATGTTCAGAAATTGGAAATTCTATCCTAATCTCAACCCCATATTCATTTAACTTTTTAAAGTGAAACACAAGTCAGTAACTCCAACAGAAGTTTTAAATCAACACCCTAGCACAATGTAATCCAAAGACATCCTAATTTGATTCACACTTTCTAAGGAATGAGAGTAGGAGAATATTGTCTTTGTTTTCCATAATTAAACCATTAAATTTCTGTAACAGAAAATTTGTATTTACACTAAAATTACTACAATTCATAACACAATATTCTTAAATCTGACCCAAAGTCTTTAGGCATTCAATTGTACTGTGTGGTATAGTGGTGCATACTGTATGAAGTATGCATGTTGTGTGTTCAGATCCAAGCTCTACTGAAGTCCTGTGATGTAACATGGGTGAGCCTTACCAAGAACACCTTGGATTTATTAGGCATTTCATTTTGAACCAATTTTTTGTCATTGAATTTTCAGAAAACTTTTTCTATTACCATTTTTTTTTTCAATTACCACAGTTCCTTAAGTGACCCCATATGGGACTTTGACCCATAATTTAAGAACCAGTGATATAAATCATGTTTTACAAAAATTAACAACTATGATGTTGAGACTAAATTCTATGTAAATGGAAATATGGGGCCTGGTTTAGAGTAAACAATAGGTTATACTATCATTTTCCCAGGAAGCTTGTAACTTTCTCCATCATCTTTACTTGTGAGTAGATAAAATATTATGTCCAGGAACTGAGGAATGTCTCAGATCAAGGTGGTAGTTGCTATATTCAATCAGTGAGACAAGGTGTAAAATATGAGTGTTAGATGACAGTGACAATTGAGTTGTTGTCTGGTGACACATGATTAAAAGCTCTGGTGTTAGCAGGAAGGAAAGGTTAAAGTTTCTGAAAGGAGGGATGAGGACTGGGAAGACATCCACTTTGCCTCTGGGCATTCTTTGCTGTGTGAGGAATAAGGGCAATGCAGGAAACACCGGCCTCAGGAAACAACCAAATTCTCACATCAGCAAGAAAATAAAGGGGTCAGCAAGAGAAAAGGTTGACTGGAGAAATTTCTGTTAATAAAGAACTATGCATCTCAGATGGTATAATGAAAGCTTTTAAAAATTGGGTGGGGTTTAGAGATGGAACTAGAACAGAAAAGGCAAATATATAACTTATCCCGCAAACACTGTGGCCCTGAAACTGAAGGAATGCCATTGATGTTGAAGTCATTGCAATGAGAATAAATAAGCACCATTTAAGTACAGTGGGTTCCATGGAGAACTTCATTGTCCTCTGAGGCCTAGAGTGTGGGAGATAGAGGCTACCTGGAATCTGGGGCTAGTTGATAGGAAACGCATAAAACATCTGATGATAAGACTTTCTTGATTCAAGACAGACAGCAAAATTAGAGAAGGAGGGAAGTACACAGGTGATTTGAGATGGAGCACCAAGCAGAGGCAGTTTTTCTTTCTTTCTTTCTTCTTTCTTTCTTTCTTTTTTTCAACAGGACAGTCATGACTTATGTATTTTAAGATTTTATTTTATTTATTTATTTATTTATTTATTTATTTATTTATTTATTTATTATTTCAGAGAGAGGTGGGGAGAGAGACATGTGTGCCACTTTGTGCATCTGGTTTTGATTCCTGGGGAATCAAACTTAGGTCCTTAGGCTTTGCAGGCAAGCACCTAAACCACTAAGCCATTTCTCCAGGCCAGTCAACCTTATTTCAATATCGGGAAGACAGAAAGGGTTTCAGGTAGAGAAGGAAGGAGGGGTGGCCTTGCAGAGGAACATTAAGACCAGTGTGGTTTGAATATAAGTAACGGAGAGGAGATGTAAGAAGGCAATGGGTGGAGGAAGTGTCTTTGGGGAGGGGATAAATTATTTATCTGGACTGTGAATTACTATCTTTTGTGATTTGACTGTAAAGTGTTCCAGACTCATGCCTTTGAGCATCTGGTCCCCAGCGGTGGCGCTGTTTGTGAAGGTGTGGAACCTTGAGTGGGTGGAAGTCTGGAGGAAGTGGGTCCCGGGATGTGGGCCTTGGGGTTTTCATAGAGCAGCTCCATTTCCTTGTTCATTCTCTCCTTACTATTTGTGCGGAAACGTGATGAGCTGCCTTCCTGCTTCTGCCCCTGCGCTTTCCCCACCATGATGGAATATGCCTGTCTGGAGAGGGAAGATAAAAATAAACCTTGTCCTTTCTTAAACTGCTTCTGGTTAGATATTTGTTCGCAGCAAGAGAGAGTAACAGATAAAGCATATAAATCAGGAACCATACGAACGTAAAAAAAAGTATTTTACTATTGATATGCCGTCCTACGATACAAACCTAACTCACTTCTAGCCCATTCCTATAGAGTTGGCTGAATTTTGAAGTAACTAGATTGCTGTGGGTAGACTACTATCTAATTTGTATCTCCCACTTGGTGGCAGTATAGGACAGGACAAGATGTTTTCCGGTCTTTCTGACCCGATGCTTACATTTTCAGGAAGCCTGATGTGCATATTTCCAAAACCCTCTGTGATTTGTTAATTGTATTCATGGAATACATATATACGTATGTATATATGTATTATATATGTATATGTATGTATGAATATGGAATTCATATATATAGTGTAGAAACATTCATAGAGACTAAAAAGTGACAGCACACATCCTAATAGATGCAAGTCAATTATTTAATAAAAATAGATAAAAAATTATCAAAATGCTGCTCATATGGTCTTTAAAGAAAGTCTGATGGCTTTGTAAACAAGGTGTATACATTTAAAAATCAATTATGGGTGAAGAGCTGATTCAATTTGCCCGGCTGTGTCTGAGTCAACCAAACTCTGGCCTGCCTGAGAGTTGGGAAACTCTTTCCTTTTTACTTTTCAGAAATTTCATGCTAGACTTCCATTAAATGTGAGTATGTAGACACCACTCTGGCTAATGAGATGGATTATCTTGGGAGTGACAGTCACCTAGATCCCCTTGATGGGAAGTGCAGACAGGTCAATTGTCACTGAGGAAGTCAGGGGACAGCCAGTCTGACAGGTGGCTCTTTTGGCAGGCGCATAGCAAGAGAAACACTTGGCAGCAACCAGGAGACACAGCTCCAGGAAATTTGTCAATGTCCAGGGTCTTAAATCATGTGAACAGGGGACTTATTTAGTTCTTGTATATGGAAAATAACAACTATTTTTAATCACGTCTGCCCTATTGATATGCTCCTGGTGACGATCATTGAAATTCTGACTAGTTCCCATCATTGTCTCTGGGAAAGGCTCAGGACAGCTAGGATGGAGTTGGATGCAGATTCTGAACAGATGGATGGAGGCTAGAACCAGACAAATGCTGACAGACCATTAGGCCACAGCACTAATAATGTCTGCCTAAACAGCCCTGGGCTTTGCTCTGGCACAGTAACCTCTCAGATTATGAAGGCTCCCTTTGGTAGCTCAGCCATGATCAGGATTCATTTTCTGGTACCACATGGGACAGCACTCAAACAATGGATGGAACACCACAGGTTCAACTAGAACACTTAACTGAGGATTGAAAAACGGCCAGTGGACTTAAACAACAGGATTTCAAAAAGTCTGGAGCCTGGCAGACTGAACACCATTAAACTCACATTACAATCTTTGCATTAATCTCCTTTGTCCTCAAAATGCATTACTTTTCTTGGTATCATCACATACAGAGAACACCCTGTAGAAACCTGGCAAAAGGTTCAACATACATGTACAGCTTTAATGAATTTCAGCCTTCTTTCTTGATTTTTCTTTGGCTTGCTTTTGCTTTTGGCATGGTGCAGGTCAGCAGGGAAACGTTTATTACTGTGCTAAACATTGTTATTAATAGCAAATCTTTCCTTAATCCTTCACTAGAAGAATGCAGTGCTGTTCCAGAGACTCAGTAGTCAATTTTAATCTTTCATTCACTGCCTTTGTCATCATGAATTGTAAGCATTATTACCTACAAAAAAATAATCAGCATACTTAAAAATGGAAAGAGTATTTTGGAAGAAGAAAGGATATAAATAGTATGTCGCAAAAGAATTGGAGGATACAAAGTTTATTTTAATATCTATAGACAGATGTGTTTTGTTTGTAAAACTTGTTCCGTTTTTCACTGTCAGAGAAAAAAAGTAATGCTGCTTGCACAAATCTATATTCAATGAGTTTTTTTGAAAAAAGATATTTAGTATTTGACTCAGCTTGTCCTGTGATGAAATCTTATTATGAATGACACAGAAGTTTTAGAGAATGTTCATCATGCTTATATAATATGCCCATTTATTAATGTCATGTGGTGCTTTCTTCTAGGTAGATCAAATTAGTGTTCAGAGAACTATCACAAAGTGAATACTAATTCCTTTCATGCTGTATGGAGTGGGATGACTAAATAGGAGAGAAGACACAGTGAGCTTGAAAAGGGACACGCCAATGTGGAGAACAGGAATAGTGCAAATGAACCTGGCAATTGAAACCTGCTTACTCTTGATCCAACCATCTCAATAAACACACACACACACACACACACAATAAATAAATAAATAAATAAATAAATAAATAAATAAATAAATCCAAGGATGAGTGCATAACAAGCAATGCATTCAATATGAGACAATCAGACCAAAAAACACTGGCCAGTATGCCATTTCTTTACCTTAATGCATATCCATATGATAAAGCAGTGAAACCATCTCTTAAAAAAAAAAACCACTTAAAGATGTGTGCATATGAAATGAGCTTAATTGACTGAAGATAACATGGCAATTCTACAGCCATTTCATATCTCATATCGGGGATTTTTTGTGTGTGTGTTAGCATAGAAATTCACTGATAACTACCTACTTCTGTATGCTCTGTTTTCTCTGGCATTTTAAGTACAAACAATGTGGGTAGTTGTGTATATTTCATTTGCTAACATCTGGCATCAATGTCTGCTGGAAAGACACATTTTCACTGAGAATAAGGCTTGCTCACTGGTCCCCCCACCACATATCCCCAGGCTTTCTCTAACCCATCGACCTTTATTTTGACCTGCCTGATATGTATTCACATAAACCATTATTTTTAAACTTAGATTTACATAAACTTTAGATGCCCAGATTCTCTCAAGAGAACAGATCCAGGCACCCACATGTCAAACACTTTTTCTAGCTGAATAGCAGCTGTCCCTCTTAGAGCAGGAATGCCCTTTACAGTCGGATATGGCCCACATCAGTTCATGTTTTCTTCCCAACATTGAAGCAAGATGTCAGCTGCCATATTTCATTGAAAGTGTGTTGCTTCATTCTGACATTCAGTTCACTTTAGTCATTCATAGTGTCTTATTTTGGGACATAAATGAATTTTCACTCTTCTATTTTTTATATAGCTTTATAGAAGATGATAGATGTCTTGAGGGCAAGAGCTGAAGCAAATAGCTACAAGGATTTTGAGAGAGTAAATAAAAACAATTTGATCTTTGCTTTTAGGAGAAAGGGGAAAGAGAACTAGGAAAGGGTGGGAAGGGAAATAGAGAAAAAAAATCTAAAAGATTTTGTAGTCCTTAAAACACAATGTGCAGTGTGTTATAGACTAGCATATTTTCTTTATGTTCGAGAAACCAGCAGTTATTTGAACTGTATCTAATTTATGTTTATTTAGCCTATGTGAGATGGCAGGAAAGCACCTTCCTTGTAAACATAAACTTAAGAAGCAGAAGGAACTTTGATATTGTTAACCCCCAGAATTTTAAGAAAGCAGTGGAGACCTTTGGTCTCACAGAGGGCTTAGAAGGGGGTTGCATGGCAGTATTCTTTATGGAAATTTAGTTAGCAGGTCACTTTTGATAGGATTTTAGATGATTGTTTCTTTTGGGTTGTGTATATCTGCAGATCCTTAGGGTTTTGTGAGAACTGAGAAGTGGGAGAAGAACTGGATGCTAGATATATTAATTAAAATAAGTTGTGTTCTCTTAAACATTTTTCTGTCTTTAAAAGTGGGGCTGGAAAAAGTAGTAGATCCAGTGTACTGTGACTTTCATTAAGCTTTTGATAGAGATAGCATAATATAAAATGATAGACTGGTAGCTATATCTCGAGAGTTAATCATTTGGAAAACTCTGGTTAAATACAGGCCAATAGTATGCAAAGGTGTATTGATATAGAATGGTGAGGCCAATGTTAAGCAAAGGTCAATTGGTATGAAATGATGAGGTTTCCTGAGCAGCAGGAATCTGTTGATTGAACATTTTGTTAATTTATTTGATAAAGAGAAAAGTAATGCTTGTGTCAACTGCTTTTAGCTAGAAATTCAATGGATATATGTTTTAAGGGAACCCGATTCAGATATTTCTATGGGTTTAAATACAAATAAAATCAAGAGCTGTTCAGGAAGATAACATTCCATAGTGCCCCAAATAGTGTGTGTGGGCAAAAAGTATACTTACTTATCTAGAAGGAAGAGAAGCTCCCCAAAGTTTAATAGATTTCTGTGATTGCCAAAATAGCTGTGCTCATCTTAGAAGGCATCAAGAGAAACGGCATCTGTAGCAGGTATGAAGAATTGATTTCCTTCCACATGTCAGCTCTGATTAGTGACGGGTTCTGCCTAGAATGCAATGCCAAAGGGGACTCTGAGGCTGTATCTGACCATGGCCAGAAGCACTGACATCATCCAGTACAACCTGCTCAGCCACAGCAGGGAGTGATGGAACTTTGCTGCACTTGAACGCCTTGGTGGAAAATGGGGCATGTGGTGGGATGTGTTACTTTGCTATAAACATTCATAAAGCATTTTAGAACTCCCCTTTTTTGAGGATGACAAGTTCCATTAAAAAAAATAACTGGAACTTGTTTCCTGTTTTTCTCTGATTTGCCATCTGAAGGATGAGGATCTCAGTGGTGTTCAGCTGGCTTCTGTGGCTCTTTCTGTCAACTCATGGCCTTAATAATTTGATGGTAGGCCCTTCTGCATTCTGTCTCCAGGTCAAAGCTAGAAGAATGCCTTTGTTTGGTGATCTACAACTAAAGCATAATGAGTTGTATCTGTTCTGTAAACAGAATCTTGCCTGACTTCTTTTGATTCACTTATCCTCTTTCCTCCTGTGGCATCAATAAATATGGTCAAATATGGGGCACTCTTGTTCAATCTCACAAGAACCCATGATTTTTAACTTCAGAGGCTATGTTCCAATCAAAGAAAGTTTAGATTCACATTTGTAAAAAACAACAACAAACAAACATAAAAACGAGGTAGGAAATCATGGTAGTTATTCTGGGGAAACAACCTATGGGCCATTTGGAAAGACAAACTCAATATTTTCTTAAGTGAAAAAATTGGGGATCCAGCCAGGAAGGAGACTTGGGAATGTTTCCTCTGTCAGACTATCTAATTTTTCTTCCTCGGTCCTAAATGGATGAATTAAGCTATACATTTGGATGACTAAGCAAATTGGTAAAACTTGACACTGACTCTCTGAGGCTTATACTACCCCTTCAAAGTTGGATGGATGCTTCTGACGATACCTTTTATCTTATTTAATGTTCTTAAAATGAATTTGTTCTGGCTCTGCATGTTTACCAAGTCCCTTGGGTATGTCAAAAAGGAGTTTTCTCATACTCTAAGCATTTTAATGAAGATGGATTTTCATTTTCTTTTCAAAATTAAGGTATAATTCAGAGATTTAGGTATCATTTATCCTGGCGTTTTCAAGAACAATTTGTTTTATTTGATTCTTGTTTCCCCTCCTTGATCCAAATCCCTCTCACCCTTCCATTTTTCCCCATAATATCTTCCCTCATTTTGTTTACATGTCACTTGTGTCCTTTCATCCAATGAAAACAAGTTTTAAAACTGAAATTTTAAATACCTGGAAAAAAAAAAAAACCAAAAAAACAAAATTAATTGTAGCCCTTTTCATGCTTAGATTAGCATGAGAGACATAACAGCTTGAAATTGGGAACAATATTCTAATAGGTTTATGGCTATTTACAGCTTTTCTATTTCTGATACATTTTTATTTTGTCTTCCACAGTGCCCTGCTCTCACCTCAAGCCTAACATTTCAATATTTTTCTTCTTCTTCTTCTTATATTGAGAGGGAACATGCCCTATCCTTGTCCTGAAAATACTGTTCTTAAATGAGGGTTATTGTGACTTCCAGGCGAGATTCTGCAATGTCTAGAGGCATTTTGCTTATCACAACTGAGAGTTTTTCACTGTAAACCAGGGTCTGGAGGTCAGAAAGGCACCTTAGGATACACAGAGTTTCCACAACAAATAATTATCTGCCCCAAATGTAGCTAGTGCTACGATGAAGAAGTCTTTTCCAAAGTATTGATCCTACTTTCTCAGTCAGAAACAGGCTGGCCCCAGGAGGTCATTGCTCTTCTTCTGCGGGGGAGTATCTGTCTAGTTCTGAGGTGAAGATGGGCTGACATGAATTGTCTTCCTTCTTAAAATCTACTTTTTGATACAACAGAACTTTAGCTATTTAAAACTGTTGCCACGGAAGATAGCACTCTGTAAGAAAATAGATCTTTTTCTGGATTATCTAGTTCAAATCCAAATTTCTTCACACATTAGACAGATGAACTAATTTCAGTTTTTTATAACAGGATAATAATAAACATCATCCAAGTTGACAAATGGACTAAGAATACTAGCCACATAGAAGCCTTTAGGGTTAAATAGATTAAGGGCCCTCTGTGTGTGTGTGTGTGAGTATGTATGTGTGTGTGTGTGTGTGTATATATATATGGAGAGAGAGAGAGAGAGAGAGAGAGCACCAAAATGAGGATGTTTACTAGGGATGGAGAAGAAAGTTTCTTCATAGCAGTGAGTGCTATGTGAGTGATAACTTTCATAATCCTGTGGTTTGCTTTCTAGCAGATGAGTGATTTTCCTCACATCCACTCTTCAGCACAGGACATAGTTCACAGCTGCTTCCCTTGGGTTGCTTATTTCCCTTCATCCCACTCAGGAAGAGAGTGTCTTCCTGAGCTAGAAAAGTTAAGACCCTGCTTTAGGTTTTTGAGTCTGTTAGAATCACATGTTCATTAATCATATCAAATAACCTACTATTAATTCTTTCACAAGGAGACCTTATGGCATGACTCATATTTTAAAAGAATTTTAAAAAATTCCTATATCTGATTAAATTAGACATGAAAAGAGCAATGTGGCCAGAGTCAATGGGTGGATATTCAAAAAGATGGTGACTAAAATCCTCCTATGACAGAGGATTTACAACTTCAAGTGAAGAGCACAATTTTCTTTCTTTTCTTTCTTTTCTTTTTTTCTTTTTTGTTGCAGGTGAGTGTGTCTGTCTATTCGCTCACATGTACAGGAACTTGTGGAAGTGTTTATACATATGTGTGGGTACATATGCATGTGTGTGTTTGTGTATGTGTGTGTGCATGCACACATGCGGGAACCTGTGCATCTGTTTGCACATATATGAGTGTGCATATGTGCATGAGTGCATATGTGTGTGTACAGATGCATGCAGGAATATCTGCATGTGTGTGCACATATGTGCAGGCAGAACTCAAAGTTAGATGTCCTCTTTAATCACTCTCCACCTATTTATTTATTTATTTATTTATTTATTTATTTATTTATTTAGAGAGAGAGAGACAGAGACAGAGACAGAGAATGGATGTGCCAGTGGTCTCTCAGCCACTGTGAATGAACTCCAGGCATGGTCACCTCCTTTGTGGGCAAGTGCAGCATTGCATCCTTGTGTCCTTGCATCCAACTAGACATGGCATTTTTGTTCTCTTGAACAGAGTTAGAGAGAGGCCGGGCATGGTGGTGCAGAGAAACTTAACTTTGCATTGACAATATACAATAAAGGACAGATCTAGTGATAGAAAAATATTTAAATATTCAGAATCTTCATTCTCTTTGAATCTAAACCAAAAATCGAATGCTTAAGTTTGTACTGTCCAAATCACTTATGTCTAGCTCCTTAAAGATTTTAAGTATATATATATTTTTTTTTTTTCTCACTAAGACTCAAGACTTATGGCTTCTGGGTAAAATTTATTTTTATTTAAATTTCAACAAAAGTAGTTAAGTTTTGATATTTTTCCTTCTATTAATGTAGAACTATAACTAATATTCTTACACCATTAAAGTTAGCAAAAGTAGTTAAGCTTTGATAATTTTTCCCTCCTATAAAGGTATAACTATAAATAATATTATTACACCATTAAAGTTAGCCAAAATTTCTAAATCACCCTTCTTATTTCCATATTTAATTTTTTAAATTTATTTTCAAAGAGAGAAAGAAAGAAAGAGGAGAGACAGAGTTGTATGGGAGCATCATGGCCTCTTGCTCCTGGAAAAGCACTCCAGATGCATGCACCACTTTGTACATCTGACTTTTTATGTGGGTACTGGGGAATCAAACCTTGATAGGCAGGCTCTGTAAGCAAGTGACTTTAAGTGCTGAGTCATCTCCTCAGCCTTGAGTCACTCTTTTTAACTTTAATAATTGGTTACACAACATGCTACTATAGTGATATTAATTGTGTATAATTTTGCATAACTAAATTTAATTTTTTGGTAACTTAAGCATTAAAGAGCAAATGGTAATGATGCAGATGATAGCCTGGATTCCAGCTATCTTATCTGAACAAACTATTTAATACACTTTACCTTTATCTTCCAGCATACATTGTGGTGATACTGAAGTTCCTTTGACACAGGGACTTTGTGAGGATTTAATGCATTAAAATACATGAAGCAGTTAGCACCTTGCCTGGTGCATAGTAATGTTGATGCCACTGTGACTGCATTAAGGGAATCATAGCATCTTTACCTGAGTTGGAAAAGAGTTTATTCATAATAATAAGTGCTAGGAAAGTATTATTTAAAAAAGAAATTCAAAAGATTACATTCCCCATAAACAGCACAGAATGCACATGAATGAATATTTTGTGCAAGACAAAGCATAAAAAGTAGGAAGGGGGAAGGCTCTGTATATTTCTTTTTTAAACAATTTTAAGACACAGTTTTCTGGAGTTCAGGCTGCCACAAATTCTCTGACCCTTCTTCCTCTGCCCCCTGAGTGCTGGGATCACAGGTGTGCTGGAGATGGAAACAGATGCTTTTTCTTAGGGGGCATACATATTCCTACAAACTTTTAGTGTGGTTCATCCTTTTGTGATAAGGGGAAATTCTTTTGTACCCTCTGAGTAAAGTGCTTGGTTTGTATTCATTGGAAACAAAAACCTAGACAAAAATTTATTTGGCTGGGCAGATGGCAGAGTGGTTAAAGGTAGTTGCTTGCAAAGCCCACTGGCCCTGGTTCAATTGCCAAGCTACTCATGTAAGCTACACACTAACAGTAGCATACACATCTTGTATTTCTTTGTGCCCTCCCATTTCCTGAATTAATTAATTAAAAGAAAATAAAAGATTTACTAAGGATATATTCTTCAGGGAATATCTCTTAAAAAGGAAGGATAGAAGGGAAAAGACATATGAAGGCATTATATGGTGTCAAAGAGAGTGAGAGAGAGAGAATTGGCATACCGTGACTTGTAGCCACTGCTAATGAATTCCAGATGCATGTGCCTCTTGTGCATCTGGCTTACATGGGTCCTGGGAATTGAACCTGGGTGCTTTAGCTTTGCGGGCAAGTGCCTTAACTGCTAAGCCATCTCTCCAGCGTGATTTTTGTATTTTTTAGAGCAAAGTATTTTAGAATGCTGTTGGCATAAAGGGAAAAATATGAAACAGAAGGTGTTCATTCTCGAGTTAACACAAGGGAAGACTGGAAAGAATGAGGCAGCCTCAGTCTAACCCAGGAAAAGAATGAAGGGGAGGAATTGCATTATCTCTTGAATGTTTATTCTTTTAAGATTCCTTATATGCCAACCATATTTAAACAGTTTAAGATTCCCAGGGGCAGAAAGCTGCCCCTGTAACTGGGCATATTTTGGATTTAATAAAAGCTGAATCCTGAAGGTTTGTAAGCTAATTTATTTGGCAATCACTGTGGCTGTAACAGATAGAATTCTGTTTGGAGCATATGTCTTTTCACCCTGTCGATTTCAATTACCTGTGTTTTGAAAATCAAAATGTACCATTAGAATGATGGCACAAGAAAAAAAAAAAAGTTCTCTGGAAAAAGCAAATTGTTTTCAGCTTTTTTTGTGTGTGTCATCTCCATATCCTGGATCTTATGGTGTACATGTTTTAAGACTGCTCATCTATAGAACACATCATATAGATCCTTGAGAGACGATTGCATTGGAAAATTCAGTTTCAGATACCAAGACAGATTAATGAGTGAATTTAAGCAACATAGTTCAACTTCTTCAAAATCTTTATATACATATGCATAAATATACATCTAATATTACATTTCTCAGAAACCTAATTGAAAGGATGCTCAGAAATGTTTTATACTTGTATCTATCACATATGAAGTTGCAGGTAACCTGTCGTTCACTGTGTACTTCAGTGACAGACTTTTGCTTCTCTATTTGGCTGGATTGGGTAAATTCCAAATTGTGTTCCTATATTGCTTAATTGTCAAACAAAACTTCTATCAGTGCCAGTTTTTCTCTTCTGGATTACACTTACTGTTATCTGTTTATATTTTACTTATTTGCAAGCAAAGAGAGGTAGAAGAGAAAGAGAGAAAGGGCACATCAGGGCTTCCAGCCACTGCAAATGGCTTCCAGAGGCATGCATGCACCACTTCATGCATCCATATGGGTACTTGGGAATTAAACTCAGGTCATTAGGCTCTACAGGCAAGCACCTTAACCACTGTACCATCTCTCCAGCCCCAATGTTATCTTTTAAAATACACTTCTTCCAATTCTTCCTCATTGTCCATGAATGACATCTGAACATTTACAGTTCTCAGATTTGCACTTTAATTTACTTCTTTTCCTTTACATACTTAAAACAATTGTGAATTGGTCATCAAACCATCATCTTAAATCTTCATATTAGCTAAAATTATGCATCATTCAAAGCTATATTTTTATCAAATCCACTTATCATTCATAAAGGTTTTTATTTTTTTTATTTTATTTTTTATTTGCACCAACATATTTTAAGCTCCATATCTATTTCCATAACCATTTGAACTATATAAACTCCCTAACACTGAACTTTCTTTTTAATAACCTGCCAACTTCCTGTGGCTTAACAATGTATTATGTTATAACATAACCAGCTGACTTAGCGATAACTTACAGATCTTTATACCCTGGGTATCTGATTGATGGTAAGGCCTCAAGATATTTGGATGAAATTAAATATTTTTTTATATATTGAAATTTTTATACCTTCACACAATTGTGCCATAAAATGTTTCTGGGGATACTGGAATGTTTATCAACACAGATGAGGACCTTGACCAAGGTTCTGCCTATGGAAATCACCAGGAAATGATTGGTATGGATACAGAGCAAGGTAGCTTTCTCCTGACAGGTAGCTAGCTAGGGATTGACCCACAGAAACATGGATACCACCTGGGCAGGACTAGAACCCACATGTGACCCAGTCTCATGCAAGATGGCTGCAAACCCCCGATTCCAGTGTTGGGTTCTTGCTTCTTCTTCTTTTCCCAGGCTTAACATCTTAGGCTGGTGCTTCCCGAGATGACCTCTTGAGTCCACTGACTAATCAGGTCCCTCTCTCACACACCTGAGTCTGGTGATGAGGGTCATTCTAATTGGATACCAGATTCATATAAATGGGCCTGAAGTATACTTGTAAGCTTCTTGGCTCTTCTGACCCCTCTTGGCCCCTGACCCTTCCCACCTTCTTATCTCCTTCCCTAGGAGAGGTGGAGGGATGGGTCTTGACCCCTAGACTGGCCAGGAAGAGGAAGAAATTATTTTTTCCTGGGTGCTTCCTGCTTTGCCCTCCACATGTGTGAGTGCCTTCTCCAAAGGCTTCTTTACCTCTGGAGGGAAATAGTTGCCTATGTGAGGGAGATTTTCTTGGTCTCCTTTCTCTTATCTTAGCCAGGCTAGGGTGAAAGAAATTATTATAGTTTGGACTTTCCTGCCTTGTTTGTCCTCTTAACTCTCCCTAAAATAAGTTTCTTAATTCATAATTTTCTCTCCTCAGAGTCCATCTTTTCAATTCTTTGATAACTTGGACAAGGACACGAAGTTGGAGTTCACAGGCCTGGTGGGGGTTTCCTGCATCTTTATAGAGATCTAACCCCTACCAGGACTCAAACCCTGCATCAGTATTTTCAAGCACAATGAGAAAACATCATTGCTAAGAAGCAAGGATGTATCTGAGTGTACAGGTCAATTATACTAAAGTCATTTGTTTATTAAAAATAAGCCTGTATCATTGCAAGCTCAACTTAATAGTGAGGGAAGATTGCCTGGAACTCCTCTGTGAACTGAGTTCTTTAAAAAAATTATTTATTTATTTTCAAGCAGAGAGAAATAGAAAAGAGATAAAGAGAATGGGTATGCCAGGGCCTCCAGCCACTGCATTTGCCACTTTGTGTATCTGGCTTTATGTGGGTACTGGGAAATCAGACTCTGGTCATTAGCCTTTGCAGGCAAGTGCCTTAACCACTGAGAAATCTCTTTAGCCCTGAACTGAATTCTTTATTGAGAATCTGAATGCATAACTCAGAAAGAATTGGTGCCTCTATGGAGGCAGCCTTTTGAATAGATTTTCACATAAATTAAACAACTCATGTTGATGAGCAAGACATCCTTCAAATCAAAACATGCAATAATATTAATTAAACAGAAGAAAGTTGTAAATTGACATTGGCATACATCTTTACTTTCATTTTTTGTTATAAAACTGAATTATTACTGACCCATTTAAATACAAAGATTAAGTAGCATGTCACCATTAAAAATATGTGCCTAGCCTACTGTTATTAGTGAAAGAAGGTGATTATATCACCTTTATTACTTATTTATATATAATATTATACAATTTATGTTATTTATATCAACACTCAAGGAACAACCTAAAAAGATAGGAGAATATTTGTTCTATGACTTTTAATCTTAGTACATGAGAAAAAATATTTTATAACAATATACTTTGAGGGCTTTCATTGAATTTAACCTTAATTGAAATAGATTTTCTTAAAGAGGTAAAAAATGGTGCCAGGTTTCAATTCCCCAGTACCCACATAAAGCCAGATGCACAAAGGGGTCTGGAGTTTGCAGCACCAAGTAGCTCTGGTGTACCCTATACTCAGTCTCTCCCTCCCTCCCTCTCTCTCTTTCTCTTGTACACACACAAATATGTACAGGAGGGAGGGAGGGAGGGAGGGAGGGAGGGAGAGAGAGAGAGAGAGAGAGAGAGAGAGAGAATATGGATGCACCAGGCCCTCCACCTGCTGCAAGCAAACTCCAGACACTGCAAATGAACTCCAGACACATGCACTACCTTGTGCATCTGGCTTACATGGGTCCTGGGGAATTGAAACTGGGTCCTTTGGCTTTTCAGGCAAATGCCTTAACCACTAAGCCATCCCTTCAGCCCAAAAAGTACTTTCTAAAGAGTCAAAAATTTAATTGTATAAATTTTAACAGGGGTCAAAGATAATTTTTAAAGGCTAAAATCGTAATTTATAAAAAATGTAAAATAAATATGTTCCAATTGCAGTAATTGATTAGTTAAATAAAATAAAGCAGTTAATTATCTCACATCTATAAAAGCAATCAGGAATAAATAACACATTTGGAAATAAATATAAAATTAGTGCATACACAGGAAAATTACATGTTGCCCTCTGCTTGATGTAATTCATTTGCACTACTATAAAATTTCTACCTCACATGGACTTGTAGATAGTTCAAAAGCAATCACATGGCATAACTTTAATCCTTTCCCATCCTTTCCCCATTTCTTTTTGACACAAGTGAAGGCAACATGAGGAATAAACATTTTAGGAACATGAGGTCTGAGAAATCATCTCTTCCTGCTGGATGCCCAGTTCTCAAGTGTCTTTTCTTGGCTAAGCAGGTGTTATGTATCTTAAAGGCCAAGTCCAAGTATAAGTTGAAGAATTTAATATTTATCACAGTGTTTCTTTCGAACTATCTTTCAAACTTAAGTGTGTGTCAGTAGTGTTGGACAGTGAAGAGAACCGAGTGTCTAGCTTCATGGGGATTACATTCTGATGGGAGCACAAATGAAGAGAAAGGCAGCTGTGCTCATGTGGGAAGGACCAGAGTGATGGATCCAGGAAGTTTCTGAGAGGAATTCAAAGGTAGACAACAGCATGATGAGCAGACATTATGCAGCATCCTCTTCCCAAATGCTAACAGCACAGGCGTGAGCCACCATCCCAGCAGTCAGCTCTCCCAGTGCTTCATGAATCCAATTGACAGCTTGGCATTTAAGCTGCAAGTGAAACTTTAAATGTAATTTGTCACTTTTCTTTGTCAGGAATTCTCTTTTTCTTTAACAATCTCTAAATTACCATAGCTTCTATAATTTATGTTAAAATGATGGTGCATGTTAGGGAAAGAAATCTAAACATTTAGAATTTAAGAATACTTCATTTCATTTTAGTTTCCTCACCGTGGTCTATCCTTTTCTTCACACAGTCTGTTCTTTGAATTCTCCCTTAATTTCTTTACCCTATGGCTGATAACTTCTTTCTTAAGTAGAGAAATTTTTTTCTTCTGAGCAGGGACTGTTTGTAGCACTCTGTTTTTGGAAAGCAGCACTGAAAGGGAGATCATTGTTCACAATGTTCACAAAGGAATAAAAAAATAAACAGTGTATGTTAATGTTTGAGGAGGAGAAAATTTTAATAGCAGAAGTAATGTAAAATAATACAATTCTATTTTTCACATCACAGAGTTGGGAATACTTATATTCACATACTGTGTCCATGCAACATCTTCAAGACCAAGTTTATCTTCCTCCTGACTGCCTGAGGGTTTATAAACTATTTTGATATACTTGGTCTGCATGTATTTAGATTATAGAAAAGTATAAGTGGCATAATACATAATTTAGATAAATAATAAATTAGATAAATAATCAGTAATCTAGGAAATACAATAATACTATGGAAAAATTGGGAAAATATTTCAGTGTAAGACAATGAAGAATGCCTTCAATAAAAGCCTTAATTAAAAGAAAGAGAAATTCTTTCTACTATATTCTATTTAGAGAAATTGTGTGATGTGTTTTCAGTTTTTAATTAAAAATACTTCAATTACACAATTAACTAAGCAATTTAGTTTTCTGGACAATTACTTTCTTTTTAAAAATAATTTTATTTATTTACTTATTTGACAGAGAGAAAGAGGGAGGGAGAGAGAGAGAGACAGAGAGAGAGAGAATGGGCATTCCAGGGCCTCCAGCCACTGCAAATGAACTCCAGACACATGCGCCCCCTTGTGCATCTGGCTAACATGGGTCCTGGGGAATCGAACCTGGGTCCTTTGGCTTTGTAGGCAAATGCCTTAACTGCAAAGTCATCTCTCCAGCTCTGGGTGATTACTTTATTGATACATTCTAGTTTGAGATGTAGGTCAGTCATATTAGATGAAATAATATGGCTCACATTTAAAAATGTACAAGCTTAACATTAAATGAAGAGTGGCTGCCAGAGGCTCAGAAGATGTGGGATGGGTGAGAGGAGAGAGGGGTTGGTTAATAGGCATCCAGCCACTGCTAATGCACATTATGATAATTGTGGTAAACTAGAAGTAATTTTGGATTTCAAGGTAGCTAGTAGAAAGGATTTTCAATGTCCCCAGTCCAAAGAGGTAATAAATGTTTGAAGGGATGAATATGTCAATTATTTATATCTGATCATTACATATTACATACATATATTGAAATATCACATTGTGCTCCATGAATATGTACAATGTATTTAATCAAAATAAAAACAGTTTGTGTTGGAGAGATGGATGAGTGGATGATCTTCTTGCCTGGCAAGCCTAAGGACCCAGGTTTGATTGCCCAGTAAACACATAAGCCAGATGCCAAAGGTGGTACATGCATCTGGAGCTCCTTTGCAGGGACAAGAGGCCCTGGCACACCCATTCTCATTCTCTGTCTTTTTTTAATTCTCAAAAAAAAATAAATAAATAAAATATCAAAAACAACATTTAAAATGTGTTTTTCTTTAAAAAAAAAACAGCTTAACATGATAGTGAATTACAGAATAGTGTTTAAAGAATGACAAGGTCACTAGGAGAAATCAAAGGACAGAAGACAATATGCCAGTGAAGAGATCAAAGAAGAGGGGAAGTGAGTAGAAACTTCATGGTGTCTAGCAACAGTAATTAAAGCATTTGGCCCATCCTCATGCAGATTTGGAAAGGTTTGCTGTTGTGATTTGCAGAAGGTCCAAATAAACAGCCAGTAATTATGGTGAGAACTTTAGTCTCCTGGAAGGTGGCCACAGAGCAGATTGCTTCATAAGTATGCAGGGGAGCTCTTTGTGCAGCAGAGGTGGGGGATTTAGTCAGATTGACAAAAGAAAATGTGTAGAAATTTTCATCAAGAGTCCATGGCACAAAAAGCCGGGCATGGTGGTGCACGCCTTTAATCCCAGCACTCGGGAGGCAGAGGTAGGAGGATCGCCGAGAGTTCGAGGCCACCCTGAGACTACATAGTGAATTCCAGGTCAGCCTGGACCAGAGTGAGACCCTACCTTGCAAAACCAAAAAAAAAAAAAAAAAAAAAAAAAAAAGAGTCCATGGCACAAAGTTGCACATGTTTCAATTAAAGGTAAATGATACTGTTGCCTCTGATAAACACTGGCTTACCTTTAACACATTTGATTGGAGGGGGGCATGGTATATCTACTATTGATGGAAAATGTCAGATATTTTCAGCAATGCATAAAAAAAGAAGTACATTCTCCAGAGTTATCTGCCTGATTGAGTCTTCATTTTTCTTCAAAGCCCTCCTCACACCCTGAAACAGCGAGGCAGGGAGAATAATGACTTATTCTGACCATCAGGACCTATGCATGCCTTATCTGACACACTAGAAGACACTTTGCAGATGTGACAAAATTAAAGATCTTGGGCCAGGCCTGGTGGCTCATGCCTTTAATCCCAGTACTTGGGAGGCAGGGGCAGGAGGATGGCTGTGAGTTTGAGGCTATCCTAAAACTACATAATGAATTCAAAGTTGGCCTAGGACAGAGCGAGACCCTACCTCAAGAAAAACAATTAAGGACTTTGGAATGGGGGTAGGATGGGGATTGATTTTGAATATTCAAATCTAATATGTAACCATATCTGGCTATAGTCAGAAGATGTAACTATGAAAATATTGTCAGAAAAGAGGGTTGACTTCGAAGAGAAAGAAAGGCTATAATGAATGCAGTAAGCTTCTAGAAACAGGAAGAGACAGACATCTAGCGCTTGAAGAGAAGACAGCAATTCTGTCAATACTCAAGAGTTTAGACCAATGAGTACTATGTGGGTCTCTCTTCCCCCCTCCGTGTGTGTGTGTGTGTGTGTGTGTGTGTGTGTGTGTGTGTGTGTGTATTACTGGGGTTTGAACCTAAGGACATTGTGTATGCTAAGGAAATACTCTACCACTGAGTTAAACCCAAGGTCTATGTGTTGTACTTTTAACCTGTAAGAACTGTAAGGTAATGAAATTAAGTCATTTTCCATTATTACATTTGTGGTAAATCTGTTGTAGTAAAAAACTAGTACTAGTGAGATATTTTTGTCATTGTGAGTTTCTGCAATATCCTATATATGCATGATAATGTTAACCTTGGAGGGGAATGTTATATTATTTTTCTTTACTTCTCCATGCCTTGGATATTGTGAAATAAGGAACATACTTAATAAATGCATATCAAATGAAATCTGCAGCTAAGTGTGAGGAAACAATTTGAATAGAATTTCTAAAAATTTACTACAGAAATTCTGTTTAAAATGACATTATAAAATGGAACATTTAAAATTTATTTATTTATTTATAAGCAGAGAGAGACAGAAAGAAGAGAGGCAGACAGATTTATTTTTGCATTTTAAATACTTTTATACTGGAAATAATAATGTTTTTATCCTAAACTCCTCCTGTTGCCTTCTCTTGATCCCCACCCCTAACCCCTTTCACTGAGCTCCTTCTTTCCAACTAGTTCTTCTACTTGGATGACTTTTAAAAATTTATATGTCCTCTCCACCATCTATAATGCAATGTATATGAGTCCAATATTGTGTGAGTCGTTAGGTTAGTGACAGTTCCTGTGGGGTCATTCATGTCTGGAAGACACATTCTTGCAAGTCTTCATTATCAAGCATATGTAATAAACTTGTACCGACTATTTCTTGAAGTGGTTTTCACCATAAAGACAAAGGAGAATACATAGGATGTTCAGGATGACAAAGAATTACCCAGAACTATCACACAAGAACCAGAAGAACATCCAAACAATTAGCAAAGATGGCCTCTTCAACATCCCAGGATGGGAGCGATATATTTCAGTGCACCCATGGATCCCACACATTTCAAAATGGATAATTTTTATTATGAGATTTAAAAAGTACACACTCCCTCTTGTCATTAACCTTTTGCTTAAAAGGAAGTTACATAAAAATCTCACATTACTAACTCCAAAACAAGTGTAGAAATCTATAAATCAGATATTCTCATTAAGAATAAACAGTGGATGAAGAAAATAAATTCCTTTTATATTTTGTAGCATTACCTGTGCTTGGATTTATATCAGGTATTTTTTCATATTAATTCAATTTCTATAATTTTTATAATCATGTTATTTTATAAGATGTTCAAAGTGATTGGTGAAATTGAAAACATTCTTCTGATGTATGCGTTTTCCAGTTTTTAGTCCAATGTAAAGTCTTCCTTTATATTTTTAGCAGTGCTGGGATTAAACCAACAGGATCTGTGCCTGTTAGCTAAGTACCATAGAGCTCCACTGCCATTCCACAGTGTGCAATTTTACATGCTGTCATTAAGATATAAACTAAATGGAGGCTCCCACAGCCTGCTGTGTTCCACTGTGTATCGACTCCCTGCGAGTTATTTTTTGGGCTGTACTGAAGTGAGCCATCAATAAACATTGACCCTTGCATGTGCAGAGCTTCCCGCCAGGAAAGCATTCTCAAGGGTGCTAGAAAGGTGGACAACGAATGGCTTCCCACCTTCCTCACACAGGGTATATAAGTTCTCACACACTTTTGAAAAGAAATACAATAATGTCTTTCCCAAACTTTCTATTTGTACAGTTTGTCTTTCCCCATAAGATCTTTCATGTCTTGGGAGATTTCTGGAATGACTAAAGGTTTTACTATTCTGGGCACTCCCAGGATGTTTCTCAGCATGAACGGTCCAGCAACAAGAAAATGCTCCCCCATTCTGGGCTTGTGTATGGCTTTTCTCCAGTGTGAGTTCTTTGATGTGTTTGAACAGAATTGTAAATACTAGAGACCTGCCCACATTCTTGTCAGGGTGTAACTACAGGTTGTTGATTCATGAATGTAAAAGACTTTACGTACTTGGTGTACTCATAAGGTCTAGCCCCATCATGAGCAGCATTTTGTGTTCAGCAAGCACAGGGATAAGGGCAGGCTTTCCCACATTTCCCACGAACATTAATAGAGTCTCTCTTCAAGGAAACTTCTTTCCTGCCTTTGAAAACTAAGGCAATTAAGGAGGTTTCATCACATTGTTTGCATTCATAAGACCTGTCTCCACTGTGTACTCCTTCATTTATTTGAAATGAAAGTGTTTAATGAGCAATTTTCCAAATTCCTTTTGAGAAAGAGTACACTTAGGGTGATAGGACCCCTGACAGTAAAAAAGAAAAAAAGGCAGGAAAGGTTTGTTTTAATGACAAAGTGAGGGTTTCACGGCTTCCTTCACTTTTATAACATCGGCACTTAGAGGGACCATCCATGTAGTTTGCACTTGCTTGAAGTCAAAGGTGATCTGACTTCTTATCTCTTGCCTAGTTCCCTAGACCTATTTTTAGAACAAACAACCAGGACCCCTCCTGGAAGGGAGGTCTTTCACAGGATTTAAACATTGTGGTTGGTCAAGTTCAGACCCTGGAACTTGGTGCCAGGGCTCACCTCCTCCTCAGATAAAGCCCCTAGCCCTAACCAAACAGTTGTCCCTCTGGTTCACCTGAGCTGGAAGACAGCCCGCCACTATAAGGTTATAAATACCTTTGCAAGGCGAGGGCAGGCTCTTTGACCACTTGGGAACTTCCAGCTGTGGGTGAGCTTTTCCCTCTGCTGGATCTGCCCAGGCCTAGGCTCAGCCAGGAGGGCCCCCTAGCCCTTACTCTCTGCATGGGCCCTTACTCTCTGCATGGGTTCTTTGTCCCCTCCAGCTCTCCGCATGACAGGAGCCCCTTGAACTTTCTTTCCCCTCTTCTCTTTCCATGGTTTTTCTGTCCCTCCCGGTGGGATCCCTAGTCACGCTGGTGTCCTTTCCTTGGTTCTGTACTTTTCCTCAATAAATGTACTAATTTAATAATTATCCTTTACAATCTTTTGAATATTAAATTCTTTGATTAAAATTAGAAATGAACCAATGGTTTGGGGTTCAAGGACTTTTCTGGACCCCTAGTACCCCATTACACTTCCACTTATAAATTTTATTTACCGTGCAGATTACCTTTTACCCTTGAAAAGTTGAAAGAGAAATGAAGGTTTTCCCACATTCCCTACATTCATTGTATGTTATTCTCACTGTGAATCATTTCATGGATTCTCAATGTACTCCTATCACTGAAGGCTTCATTATATTTCTTCTCATTTAGGGGGTCATTTTTATTCAGTTTTGAAGCACTCATATAGATAATATTTCACTGGAACTTCAAAAACACTTAAATCAATTTTTATAAATATAGAAATAGATATCCACAGCTCTTCCAATAAGCCTATATTATCATCCTTTATTTTCATTGAGCCTTAACAGTTAACTTAACACTTTAAAACCAACTTAAACATAAAAGATTGAGTTAAATGTGACATAACTTAAAAATAAGAAATTTAGCAAAGAGAGATTTTTTATATTAGGGATAAAATATTTAGGAGTTGTTTAAAAGAGCAATGGCACCTTCAGATTGCTTCTATGGTGTAGAGCTTTGGCCCTATCTAAATAAGACAAAGATGTAGTCATTTTATTTAGAAACAAAGGTTTTAAGGAACAACTCATATTTACATATCAACTTGCTCATTTATTCATTCAATAATGTTGCACACTTGGTTCTATGTGTTCAATTTTAGCTTAGGTTCTAGGGCACATCAAAGTGTATACAGACTAGACAGTGAGTTCTATCCTCACAAAGAGATTAAAGAAAGTGATGCAATTATAAAATAGTGATTAGAGTCATTGAAAAAAATATCACAAGGTCATCATCTAAAGAAAATAAGAAAGTGAGCTTTGGAACTCTGGAAGAGATCACACTAGGCGAGGCAGTGTAGAACAGTGAATGCAGAATTTTATAGCACATTGAGTAAAATGAATTTTGAGGCCTTTTTTAAACCATTATTTTCATAGAAGGTTTTGATTAAACAATCTTATTTATTTTAATAACCCAAAAGTTGAAATTTCAAAGCATTTTGAACTTCAATTAACAGTTTTAGTCTGAGGAAATTTTTTCCAACATGATCAAAATCTTCAGTTTTCCATTTGCATTTGGGAACATTTGCTTAATTATATTTGTTTGAGGCTGGGTTGGTTTCTACAAGAAAAAATATAATTAACTCAAGGCAGACAAATAACAGAAATTTCTATCTTATTGTTATAAAAACTAATGGCTAGAGAGATGGCTCAGCAGTTAAGGCATTTGCCTGCAAAGCCTAACAACCTGAGTCCCCATTGTAAAGCCAGACACACAAAGTAGCACATGCACTTGGAGTTCGTTTGCAGAGGCTAGAGGGCCCTGGCATAGCCTTTCTATCTCTCAATCTCTGCTTGCAAATATATGAAGAAATAAAATATTTAGAATGCATGAGGCCCTAGGGTCAATCCCAAATACCACAAAAGGAAAAAATAAAAATAAAATAAAATAAAATAAAATAAGATAAAATAAAAGCTGAAAAGCCAAACATCACGTTGTCCGATCTGTTGTGTGGTGTGATCCTACTTTGTTTTTTATACATTGTGACATCACAGTGTGTCCTCAGATGGGGGGAAGGAGGAAGATGGATCTCTGAGTTCTCCTTTGAAAGGCCATTAATCTCATGAATGCGGGCTACCTTACAACTCCAGTCACCTCCCAAGGGCCCTGCTCCTACCAATGCCATACTACTGAGTTTTAGAATTTCATCATACAGACTTAGGACACACATTCATCTGTAGTTATTAAAGTCCAATTCCAGGTTAGACTGTTCCACATTTGTTAGTGTATTGGAATGCTTGAACTGAAACTATAATCTCATAAATTGTCCTAACAACAGGAAGGCCATTCAATGAGGACCTATCTGAGACTATGTCTTGAGTAGCACAGATCCACCCATACCCCTTTGTGGTTTGATATGTCAAATATGAGATAAATGGAATTGTCTTTGGCTGAACTCTATTCGAACAGACAATGATACAGGTCTAAAAGGTACATTGTGAATCAATAAAATATGTCATCACTTTCATATTTATTTGTCCAAATTATTCAATTCTATCAATGATAGGAGTAATTTTATCTGACCACAAAATATGCAAACAAGTAGATGAAGAAGTCTCCAGGTTTCCCACAACATTTAATTCATATAGGCTTTTAAAATAGTCAGTCTATTAGGCACAGCTCCATTCTGTTCCTATCATAGCTTTTCTTTCTCAAACAGTTGCTGGCTTGGGAATGTAGGCTTTGACGGTATGAGGAATTTGTTTAAATATCAACAAAAAGATGCCTCCCTGAGACACAGAGAACATTTTCTGAATTATTATTTATTTATTTACTTATTTATTTATTTAGAGGTAGAGTCTCCTCTATCCTAGGCTGACCTGGAATTCACTGTGTAGTATCAGCATGGCCTTGAACTTGTGGCAATCCCCCTAATTCTGCCTTCTGAGTGCAGGGATTAAAAGTGTGAGTCACCACACCCAGCCATTTCCTGAATTATTGAAAATTGAGGTAAAATAAAATTTAAATATTTCTAGTGAAGGGCCTAACTTTTTCAGTGGATATGTGTATGACTGGCCTAGGATACTGGCTCACTCTTTCAGCGTTTCTTTGTTTAGTGCAGACTGAATTCAAGGTAAATGATACATTAAAAGTGGTATTTGGGGATGGAGAGATAGCTTAGTGGCTAAGGTGCTTGCCTGTAAAGCCAAAGACCCAGGTTCAATTCCCCAGTACCCATATAATGGCAGATATACAAAGTGGCACATGTGTCTGAGGTTCATTAGCAGTGGCTAGAGGCCCTGGTACACCCATTCACATCTTCTTCTATTTCTACCTCACTCTTTCTTAAGGAAATAAATAAAAATATTCTTTTAAAATGACATTTCTTCCTGAAAGATGGTAAGGACAAATGTACTTGCTGTGCCTCAGGTGGGTTTCTATTTATTCCTTCATTTGTTTATTAAACATTTTTGGACATCTACTTAGTCCTTGGATTTTTTTTTAGTGGAATAAGGGCATGTTAATAAGATAGGAAGCAGAGGAAAAATCTATCCTAAGGAAACTTCCATTTCATTGGGAGAAAGAGGACATGTCACATCAATATTTTTAAAAGTAGATCTTGGTTTTTCAAATAAATTCTTTTAGCTCAGATTGTAATTCTCTGGATTCTTTTCTATAATGTCTTCTTTTTTTCTTCTTGCCTTGGGGAGTGTTAGATAGATAAACATGTCAAAGCCTTTTCTGTTTTGCTTGCTGTTTTGAAGTTGCTGTAGAGAAAATTTTTCTTACAATAGACCAGAATCCAATGGAGTGGGGGTGTTCAGGCTTGGCTAGGATTTTACACTCTCTGTGTTTAAATTGCAGCTTTAGCTAGGTTGATATGACTGAGTTCCTACACTTTCTCAATTGACCATTTGCTGACTTCTTTTTGCAGGTGCATTATTTTCACAGACGTCTAGTATAATGAAATTATATTGTCAGAACTGAAAAACTAGTGTACAGTCATTGACCCAATTTTAAAACATAAACGCAAACATTCTCTTTCAAAGTTCTCTGGGTAATTTCATTTTATTTATTTATTTATTTGAAAGACAATGAGGAAGGGAGGGACGGGGAGAGAGAGAGAGAGAGGGAGTGGGAGAGGGAGAGACTGGGTGCATCTGGGCCCCCAGCCACTGCAAACAAACTCCATATTCATGGGCCATCTTGTACATCTGGCTTACGTGGGTCCTGGGTAATTGAACATGGGTCCATTGGCTTTGCAGACAAACACTTAAATAGCTAAGCCATCTCTCCACTCCTCTCTGCTTAATTTTTTTCTCTTTAGAATTTTTCTCTTCAGAATATCGGGTCCTGTCTTTTTGTATTCATCCATTCAATATGTATTTCAAAACCGAAGAGTATTTTTGTTGCAGTGTAAACTCAACGTTAGGAATAGAAATACTCCCCTATTTGAGCAACAGGAGTCTTGGCCTAGCTCAGCTGAGGCCTTGGACACAGTACAACACTAAAGAGGATTTTTATCACACACTCCAAGGATCAAGGACCATCAAGGAAGAGGGGGAAGAAAAGCATGAGAGTCACAGAGTTTGTAGGCTTATTTTGGGTGGCTGTCTCCTCCATGAGAACTGACTGGTGCACCCACGAACCCATTGTGAGTACTGATCCCCCACACGGACCAGCCAGCTCCTGAGCCCTTCAGCATTTTGATACAGAGGGTGGAGGAGGGCAAAAGCAGGGAGAAAGCAGAGTTAGGAGAGGGATCCTAAGGGCAGGGGGAAGGAGGTAAAAAAAAAAAAAAATGAAAGAATAAAGGGACAGGTTAATAATCAAATTACTACATGTGCATATTAAAGTTCTCAATAAAAAAAGAAATATACCTCTATTTGTTAGAGATTCTCATGTCTATAACACATGTTAACATTTTTCTCATTCTTCCATTATAAAGATGAAAGTAGGAAAACCATTGTTCTAAAACAATTGTTCAGAACAATTTTATGTATATTAATATATATGTAGTATAAAATATATTTGTATAAGTATACATATGGCATTATATATAAAAATCTTTTCTACATCACTCAGGAGGCAGAGGTAGGAGGATTGTCATGAGTTCGAGGCTACCCTGAGACTACATAGTGAATTCCAGGTCAGCCTGAGCCAGAGTGAGACACTACCTTGAAAAACCAAAAGGAAAATTTTTTTTTCTAAAATTATTTATTTGAGCGAGACAGAGAGAAAGAGAGAATGAACGTACCAGGGTCTCTGGCCACTGCAAATGAACTCCAGATACATGTGCCACTTTGTGTATCTGGCTTTACATGAGTACTGGGGAATTGAATTTGGGTCCTTTGGCTTTACTGGCAAATGCCTTAACCATTGTGCTATCTTTCCAGCTCCCTAAAAATTATACATATAAATCTTTTATATATAGTATATATAAAAATTTTATATATATATATCTTTATATATACAAAACTAACAGAATTTTTCTCTAAATTGAGATTTTATTGTTTTTTACTAATATAAATTGGTTATATAAACTTGTAGTTTTGTATATACTTGTTATAATTATCTATGCAGAAAATGTATATATTTATCAAATTATATCAAAAGATTAAAAAAATGCCAGTAGTGATCAGTTTATCAACAACTCAGTGAAACTTGCATGAAATTTAAAATAAAGGCCTTAGAAATGCAGCCAGGGTATTTGTCTCTGGTACCAGACTTCTGATCATAACAGGAATTGTGTCTTTAATTAAATTTGCACTGTACGGCCAATTCAAATTTTTCTCACACAAAAGCCCATTTATGCAGTCAAAGGATGTTCATGCTTGAATAAGTTGAAAGTCAAGAAGTGAAATATTACAATATCACTAAAACTTCTTACTCCAAACACTTGTGAGCTTCCTATAGTAGAAAAATCCTTTCCACTATTGCTGATATTCAAATGTATAGATAATCACCATTAATAGGGGTGGCAGCTCTAGTTTATTATGTTTTTTAGAGAAGAATATAAAACAGTGATGCTAAAGCAACCATATTAGAAATATCTCTGTTGTTAGTTTGTTTCAACATTTTATTTATGTATTTGAGAGAGCGATAGAGAAAGGCAGATTGAGAGAAAACAGGAACACTGGGGCCTCCAGCCACTGCAAACAAATTCTAGATGCATGCACCACCTTGTGCATCTGGTTTTCTTATGTGGGTACTGGGGAATCAAGCCTAGGTCCTTAGGCTTTGAAGGAAGTGCTTTAACAGTTAAGCCATCTCTCCAGCCTTATTGTTAGTTTTTTTGATAAACTTCCATAATGATTTCCATAGAGGCTGGACTAATTTGCATTTCCTGTAGTACTTACTAAGGGTCCCTTTTAGTCCACATCCTCAGTAGCATTTGTTATCATTTGTTTTCTTAATGACTGTCATTCTGCCTGGAGTAAGGTAGAATTCCCATTATGGTTTTGATTTGCATTTCTCTGATGGTTACTGAAGTTGAACAACTTTTTATATGTTTACTTCCATATGATCCAGCTCTTCCACTCTAGGGTGTTTACCTAAAATACTTCAAGTCCACATATAACTGCAATATTTGATTATTAGTGTTTATTGCAGTAACAACTTATGCTAGCTAAATTATGGTAGCAATCTAGATGTCTAACAACAGAGGAATGACCAAGGAAATGAAGTGTATATACACATTGCAATATCTTTCATCCATGAAGAGGAATTGAAATTATTTCATTTTTAGGAAAATAAATGCAACTGGAGACAGTCATACTAAGTGAATGAATCCAATCATGGTAAGACAAATATCACATATTTTCTCTCACATGTGTTTCCTATGAATACATAAAATCATATATAAATACATAATATATATATATATGTAGGTATGTATACATATATATATATGTGTATATGTATATATGCAGAAGTAATGCGGTCAAGGGAACAAAGGAGACAACAATGGGGGAAGGGGAAGAACAGAGACTGAGAGTATGAAGGATTACATACTCAACCTCTTTAAAGTACATAGAACTGATAAGTGTTTGGATTATTATTATGATAAAAACTAAGACAACATCATTAAATGATTTATATATGCATTGGAACATCCCATTCCATAAACATCTAAAGTTATATGTCAGTTAAAAATAAACTCAACGTTAAGGAACTTTAAACCATGCTTTGAATACATATGCCAGCATTGTGTTTACTCCTTTAATTAATGGATATCTATTTATTATATAAGGTGTGTATTTTTTTTACCATTTTGAATTTGCATTTATATAATAGAAATTCTTCTCACTTGCATTTGAATCATGGATACTTTGAAATTCAGAAAGCCTAAGGCTTTTAAAGATGATAAAAAAATTGAAAAACAGGATTTTATTGCTTTGATCCTGAATTAATAGTATGAAAATTACAAGGAAAAATATATTTACTTAATGAAATGTGAATGAAGGGGCTAAAGGCATTATACGTTACTAAGTTATCAAAGGTTTCTGTCAAACTTACACAATGTAATTCTATACATTTATGTCTCAACATAGGAGGAATAAAAGCTTGAAATTTAAGATGTGCAGTTTGGGATCTTCCTTAGACTGTAAGTGCATTTATACAGAAAAAAAAAAATTCTTACATTTTTTTAAATGTCTAAGCTTTTAACCCTCGTATTTGCATGTTTTTCTATGTGAGTAGAATTTCTGGGGAAGAAAATGGTAGGTGTGTTTTGCAAAAAGAAGATAGTTCAAAGCACTTTAAAATACCATTAAACCTACTACTCAGCTGTTTTAGTCAATCTAATATTGGTGTCCACAAGAACAAGGTGGTAAAACCCTCTGTTCCTGACGACACCAGTGGTTTCAGTCGCGGGACACTGAAAATCAAGCTGGAAATGGGCTGGAAGCTTGTGCCCTGCTGCATAGTTCTTATAGTGCCAGGAGGTACTAACCATGTAGATTGCTGGGGACCCCGAGCGCCGCAAACCGACCTGCTAAGAAGACAGACCTGCTAGTGAAATGGCATGGCTGTCATGGGGGTCAGCAACCACTTTCTGACTGAATTTGAAACTGTCTCTTCAGGAGAAATTCATGCCAGGTATTATAACCCTATTAAAAGCACATGGCAAAGTCGGTCTCAGACCCTAGGAGGGAATCGACCACAGTGTGGTATCCTCAGCAATAGGGACTTATGCAGGAGACACTGTTCAGACAATTGGCCTCTCCCATTTCTCCCTTTTCTGTTCAATGTTGAGTCATGTTGTGAATCCAGAGGGACGTGGCAGCTATAATACAGTAGAAAGAAGGCTGGATGGAAATTTAGGGAACTCAGTTCAATTCAGATTTCGTAATGACCAAAATATTCATGAGAATTTATTATTTATCAACTAAAATGTAGGAATAAAATATTTCCATATTTCTTTATAGGGTGGCTGAAAGGACAAAAGGAAATTCTGTACCTTGATGTACTTAACAAATTAATACAGAAAAGTTCAGTATTTCATTTATATTGCAAGGAGTGGTGTCATGTATTCAAAGTTTTTCAATGCAAACAAATGATGCTGTATAAGAAATTCTCTAAATGTAAGTGAAAGATTATGCTGCTTTGTAACAGATTTTCTTTTCCTTTATGTAACCATCACTTTGGCTTTCCTGTTTTACACATACTCTAAACAAACAACAACCTGAACTGGAGGGCATATGTTAGATGAGGCTCATTGTTTCCCTTTCAGCCTTGTGGGGTGCAGAATATGGTTTTAGGGGACAACACTGCAGTTGAACAGCCATGTCGCCTGACTTGGGATGTGAGCTGAGGCATTTCAGGGGATGAGGACCACAAGCAAGAGGAAAAGCAGCCGCTCTGAACTGGATCCAGCAGGAGTCATGAATAAATTACACACCATGGAAGCCTTTTGTGAACCGAATTTTTGAAAGATTCTGCTTTCACTTTATGTTCCATTTCTTTTTGTCGATACCTTGTCTATTAATTTTTTCTCCTGCTGTAGCAATGCTAGGAGGGTTGGCTTGATTATCTGATTTTTTTTTTTTAGAAAAGATAACACACTGACATAATTTTATAAATGAGGAAAAAGATAAAATGTGAAATTTTCTTTAGATTAAAAAGTCTGTATTTCAAATATCTAAATATTTTATAGTGATTTCCATTAAAATGCTTCTTCTCTATAGGTTTTCAAAAGCAGTCTTAGTGTGGCTAGGATCAGTATATACCTTTAGTAACTTAGCCTTTTGTAAGATGGATGTCTATTAAGAAATGTACAGGTAGCTGCTGGTTTATCTGTCCATCTTCTGCACATTAGACTCTGAAGCTCATTCCTTTCTCGTATGATTAATGGGAAACCATTCCTTGTATTGCTTTGATTTCCGAGTCTCCTTGTAGAGACTGCACAATGGTATTCCTCTTTAGAGAGTCTTTTCAACACCACCATAAAACAGCATGCTAAAGGAGAGATGGTCACATTACAGCCAGAGTTAAATGATCAGGAGCAGGGAATGAGATGGCACAAGTCTGTAAGCCCTGACCCCAGGGGAGTGAGGCAGGAAGATTTTGAGCCTGAGATGAGGCCAGGGCCTACATTAAGAGGTCCAGGTCACCCTGGGGTACCTACCAGTTTTCTTTCTCAAAACAACAAGCATCAAATGAAACATCATTTGAATTACAACACATTTTATTAAGAGTTCTTATATATGAATAAAAAGCCAAATTGGGTACATTTGAAAATAAGTAGAGTAAACTGGTATATCATAATCTTCAATAATTACTATAACTGTCCCTGAGAACCCCTTTTGTAACTTTCTGCAGCCCTCAGCAGTTCTGTGGACAATATCTCTTGACTTTATCTGTTTCCATATTAATTTCTTGTACTTTGACCCAGTATTACCTTGGAGTTTCACCTTTCATCCCATAGTAATCACTGTATATAATATACTCTGAATCATGTTATTTGTTACTGGATTATGCTTGATAGAACAAATAACTTCTAAAATCTCTTTGGATTAGTAAAATTTATCAAGAAGATTGGGATAATGGGAGGAAGTTTTATTTTTATGATATGTGTGCATGTAGATGTATATGTATATGAATATGCATGCTGAGGAACACATATGGGGGTCTGAGGACAACTTTGGGGTGCCTGATCTCTCCATCCTTTTTTTTTCTAAACTGATTTTTAAAATTTACTTGTAAGGAGAGAGAGAGAGACAGACAGACAGAGAAAATGGGTGCACCAGGGCCTGTAGCCACTGCAAACATAGTCCAGACACATGTGCCCCTTGTGCATCTGGCTTATGTGGGTCCTGGAGAATCGAACCTTGGGTCCTTTGGCTTCACAGACAAATGCCTTAATCACTACTAAGCCATCTCTCCAGCCCTGTCATTTTTGAGACAAGTTCTTCCTTGATGTTGCTGCTGCCATCATCACCAGTCCAGCTGGCCTGTGAGCTCCTAGTGTCTCCTGACTCTGCCTCCCATTGATATAGATGTGTTGGGAATTGATGGGCTAACAGGCTTGTCAGCATACACCTGCAACCTCTACACCATGTCCGGTGTTAATATTTTGTTTTTACACGGTGGTAATTCTGTCTTGCATCCCATTTACATGAAAGCATCTCCATTGTGGATTGTACATGAAGTGCCCAATTCCAAAATGTTCCATGTATTGAAGTCTTGATCACCAACTGGTAGAACTGAAGAAGGAACTGAGAGATGTACATCCTGAGTGGGGGAACCTGATATGTGGATTACTCCATTGATGACTTCAGATGTTCTATTTGGACTTGGAAGGTGGTCAGAGGAAATAGGTCCCAGGAGGAATGCCCTAGCATAATAACCCTTGTTTCTATAACCTGTCGTCGTCTCTGCCTCCTGTCACCATGAAGTACCTTGCTGCCTGCTATATCTTCTGCTTCTCCATGCATAGGCTGAGAAGCAATGGAACCAAGGGATCATGAAATGAAACAGTCAAAATAAATATTTCTGGGCTGGAGAGATGGCTTAGTGGTTTATGGTGTTTGCCTGCAAAGCCAAAGGACCTCAATTTGATTCCCCAGGACCCACAAGGTGGCACATGCATCTGGAGTTTGTTTGCAGTGGATGGAAGCCCTGGCATACCCATTCTCTCTCTCTTTCTTTCTCTTTCTCTCTCTCTCTCTCTCACTCTGCCTCTTTCCCTCTCTAAAATAAATAAATAAAAATATTTTTAAAAATCTCCCTTATGTTGCTTTCTTGGGTATTTGTCATCATCACAATGGAAAATTAATAACACTATCTTCACAGTTCTTAAAAGATGGTACTATAAATAAGGTTGGATTTTAATTAAAATAAATGTCATTTATATCATTGATGTAAATGTCAGGGTGTTTCTGTTGTGCACTAAGATAATCAAAGGTTTATTTATTTTTTTTTTAGCTAGGAGAAACTAATGTAGACAGCCATAGTGATACAATTTGTTTCTGTTGTCCAACTTGACATCAACTCATTTTAAAACTTCATTGGCTTACAAAACCTATTTCATATCCTGGGGTAAATATGCTGGACATTTTCCTTATGCTTCACTACAAGCAGCTATGATTTTTTAAAAAATATATAGCGGTGTTAAGAAAATCTTCTTAGGCTAATGATAGTCTCCTGCTGCCTTCCCACTATCTTTCAATACAACAACAAACAGTTCTACCTCAGTGTGGCCCGCAGTCACATTTCCCATACATGAGGCAGAAGAAGTAAGAAAGCCAAGAGGCACCCTTTTGTTAAAGAGAAAACAGAAAATCAGTATCTTTCAAAATATGAGTCACCAAAATGAATGGGTCATGATTGTGCTAGGAATAGATGTCCACAGAGAACACACAAGCTCTCACTTTTCCAAGAAGGAAATAAAATGAGAAAATAGGGCTAACACTACGTAGTAAAATAGCTCCTCTTTTTCACTTACTCCCCTTTTTAGAGCCATCTTCCCTTAGGGTGTTGGGTTCCGTTACTGCTTTGATAGCTTCTTTATAATTTGAGGAATAATGCATAAGTGGTCATTCTGGTCTCATTCCCCAGGCACAGTTCTCCCTGAGAGGCTGGGTAATTAATTTGATCTACCTTCACTGAGAACACTCACTGGCAAAGTAGGACTGATGCACCTGTGTTCTTCTCTTTATATCATCTGTATTTGTACCAGAGGTGATGTGATTTGTTCCGTTCTAAACATTCTATAGGGCAGTCATTCCTATTATAGATGCATCTCTAAAAGATACAGAGATCTAAACTTTCTCTGTAACTAAGGAAAGCTAATTGTTTTCCACTGTGCTGTACAATTTTGTAGGCAACAAAAAGTAGCACAGTTATGGGCTAGTTTAGCTCTCACAATAGTGTGATGGGCTTAGCCATGGAAGTTGTGATTATAATTATAAAATAATGGGGTGTTTTGAAGTTCTGAATGTTTATTGCTACAAATATAAAATAAAATTTATGGGTGGAAATTGTGTACCACATTCATCATTACACATATTAAACATTTTTTTTTCTATTTTCATTCTTCATGCCAACACATAAACACAAAATAAATATAAAAACATTTTGAGGAAACATCCCTCCGTCAAAGGTACCCCACCCATGTTCAAGGACATTCCTTATACTCAAAGTTAATCTTTGTCCCTGAATAGAGTGTTTCCACTTTGTTTCCTCATTCATATTAACAGAGCTGCCTGCCTTTCCCACCTACCCCTGGAGGACGTCACATTCATGTCTATACCAGGCTCTGTTTCTTGCAGCTTTCCTAAGTTGATCTTCTGATTTCTGATTCCCTGCTGTCGAGACACTCATGCCCTCCTTGGATACCTCTGATTTGTAAAGGAGGGCTATTCCCCAGGTCCACCTCGCATCCAGGCCCCCTTCCACAGGATCACATTTTACTGCCTTCTTTAAAGAGGATATGCCAGTCTGTTTGGTTCAAATTCATAACCTGGCTAGGCTACATTGCTGTAGAAACTATGCCCAAGCGGGGGACTTACTGATTGCTCACTTGCATTTGATGTGGCTCAGTGCATCACAGAACTCAGAAGAGGGTTCTGTCTTCGTCTTCCTCTGCTTGTGCATGAAGATCAGTCCTTATGTGGGATGGGGTCTGAAGCGTGCTAATGAACACAGCACAATGTCACGGACAATGTCAGTGTGATGTCTAACAGTTATGGGATGCCAGATATGAACTATCTCCTGTTTAAAACCTTATACATGAGGCAGCAGACTCATTTCTCCCCATTTGACTATGGATGGATATGATTATTATTCCCACCTGAAGAATGAAGAAAATAAAGGCAAAATAAATTGAATAGTTTGTCCAAAAAAATTACGTTGCTGAAAATGAGGAAAGTTTTGGGTGGGATTTAGGTGTGCAGTGTTTTAATTGACAAGTGCTATCATTTGTCATTCTTATTTTTTCTTTTCCTTTTTTTTTTTTTTCGTTTCATTTTGTTTTGTTTTGTTTTTCCAAAGTTGGATCTTGCTGTAGCTCAGGTTGACCTGGAATTCACTCTGTATTTCCAGGCTGGCCTCGAACTCATGACAATCCTCTCACCTTTGTCTCCCAAGGGCTGAGATTAAAGGCATGGGCCATCAGGCCTGGCCCATTCTTTTCTTTTTTCTTTTTGAGAGAGACAGAGAAAGAGAGGGAGAGGAAGACAGATAGAGATGGGCTCGCCAGCAGCCCTTCAGCTGCTGTGAATGAAATTGAGATGTGTGCACCCCCTTGTGGTCAAGTGCGACATTGCGCCCTTGCATCACTGCATCTGGCTAAACATGGGACCTGGAGAGAGATTGGAACCAGCGTTCTTAGGCTTAGGAGGCAGGCGCCTTAACCGCTAAGCCATCTCTCCAGCCCTCATTCTTCTTTTAATGTCAAATAATAAAAGAGAAACTCACCTCCGTTGCTAAAGCACACAATGCCACTCACAACTCTAAGCAGAGCAGCAGTAGAAACAGACTTCTTTGTTTGCATTTATTGACAATGTAAAGTTTACTTTGATTTTACAATCTTCACATCCTTGCATATTTAGGAACTACCAGGGCAGAACGCATGCTTGACAGTAACTTTCTCAGACCATTGATCCTGCCAAGAATTGAAAGGGATTAAAAAGTTATAGTTTTCAGGGGGAAAAAAATCCTTTATTTTATCATTACGTAACAGTTAATTTTATTATTGCAAGGTGTTCATGAGAAGAGTGGAAGCTGGGGAGAAAGGGAGGAATTTATGTTCAAGCCAGACAAAGGTGGCACCAAGCCTGTAATCCCAACGCTTAGATTACACAACACTTGGAAACTGAGGTAAGATCGTGATTTAGAAGCTATCTTAAGCTGCTAAGGGAGACCCTGTCTCAAAAACCAAGGTTCGGGCTGGAGAGATGGCGTAGCGGTTAAGGTGCCTGCCTCCTAAGCCTAAGAACACTGGTTCCAATCTCCAGTGGTTGTAATCTCCAGGTCCCACATTTAGCCAGATGCAAAGTGATGCAAGGGCGCAATGCTGCACTTGACTACAAGAGGGCGAACGCATCTGGATTTCGTTCCCAGCAGCTGAGAGGCTGCTGACGCGCCCACCTCTGCCTTCCTCTCCATCTCTCTCTGTCTCTCTCCCTCTCTCCAAAAAAAAAAAGTTACAGGAATGCAGATGCACATGCGATGGCCTGGGGGAAGGTCCAAATGTGACTTTGGGGCTGTCAGCAGCACTCTCATAGCTTTTCGTGTTTCTCCTTGCATTTCCGAGCCTGAAACATGAATGAGCTGAGAATTCAGTGGCATGTCCCTTGTGTAATGATCTCTCCTACTATGGAGATAACCCAGTGGAGGCAGCTGAAGAATGTGTCAAAACCCTGTTGGGGACCCTGGATGCAACAGCTTCTCTGGGCTCTGGCTGGGAGATGATGGAGACACTGAGCCATGAAAGACCCACATGTTCTTGTCCAGTCCTGGTCCTGTGGAAACACAAAGGTCCTCATGATACTTCCTTACAAGGGACATGCGACACAGTGGCTGAGCAATACATGCCACCACTCTTTCTGGAAGTTGAGGTCAGGGACCGACATTGGAAAACTGACCCAGGATGACGGGGTGGCATCGTCTCAGCGTGCAGGGCTCTTTGGCATGTTGGAGTGGGCTAAAGTGTCTCCAAAAGTCTCATTCAGCCCTGGCCTTAGAGACTTCCTTTTGGAGGAAGTTGATGAGAATACATCCCAAAGCTGTTTGTAGGGAGGAACTTTTGAAGGGATGGTGTTGCTTTAAAGAATTAGATAAGCTGGGCCTTACAACGCAATTCTGTAAGTCACAACTCTATTGTTCATGTAATAGTATTTATATATAAGAACTTTTCTCTTGTTTAGCTATTAAGGACTGAATTTTACAATCTGGTAAACAGGGACATGGGTGGAAAATCTGAGAGAATAGGTAGAACCCAACCAAGCACTATAGAAACGGATGGAAAGATTTTGTCCGAGGGTCCTTAAAATGTAGATACACAAAGTGGCATTTCCTCTTTTGTGTGTGTGTGGGGGGGGCACTGAGCAGGACTAAAAAAGGGATCATGTTTCTCTCTCCCCCTTTTTTATTGTGTAGTAACCTGGGAGTGGACACTGGACTCAGCTGAGTGCTAACTTGTCATCATCAGTACTGGGAACGTTGTGGCTACAGTGCTGCCGAGCAGAGGCAGCAGCCCTGGTAGCTGGTTAAGAAAGCTCAGCCTAACAAGATGTGAAGTGTGCTCAATAGCCGGTGGTAATGAAGAGGTCCAAAATAGCAGAAGTCATTCTTGGATACTCTGTGGTCGCTAATTGGCGTGGTCACGGGTATCCAGGAAATAATATCACAGGATGCTGGGGAGACTTTGGCAGGCGATGTCCTGTCAGAAGCTGGAGCTTCTGCAGTAGCAGGTGGGCACTGGAGAGGTAGAGCCAGAAAGCCCTGCATTTCCTTCTAAATTTGACTTTTGTTCAAAACCTGGTTTTACTTGGCTGACAAACACATGGGTTGTCTGTGCTGGAAAACCATTTCTAAACTACCATTGATTTTTAAACTATGACTGACATGTATTACATGTTTAGTTTAATTACAGAATCATTTGGGTGCATAAGGGATGCTATATACATTACTATCATAGATGTCATAGACAATTGGAAAGATACAATGGTTTCAGGTGAAAAAAAATGACAAGCAAATGTAGAGCAATTTTACATAATAGGAAACAATTTAGTTTTTGAAAAATAAATATTCAGGACACACATCACTACAGATGAAAAAATATGTAGTGATTAATGATACATTACAAAAGATGACATAGCCAGGAGTGGTGGCACATACCTTTAATCCCAGTACTTGGGAGGCAGAGGTAGGAGAATCACCATGAGTATGAGGCCAGTCTGAGACTACATCCTGAACTCCAGGTCAGTCTTGGCTAGAGTGAAACCATATCTGTAAAAAAAAAAAAAAAAAAAAAAACACGAATTTAGGGTTTAAAATACATGATGGGGATCAAAAGAGGAGTCTAGGTGGATATATAAAACCATCAAACTCAACCTCCAGAAAGATAATTTATTTTTGTTCATCAATGTGTGCTTATAATGCAGAACTGAGTCTGGCACACACCAGCTTTCTAACGAATGTTTGTTAAATGAATGAATCCTAAGTTGTTAAAACACCGTAACACACTTGTATAGTTCTTCATGATGATATGTGAGATCATCTAATTACAGAAAAGTTTTTCTCTCTGGACTAAAACTTGGCAGTGCATATGGCTAAGGTTGACCAATTTCTGTCTCCTATCAATTAAACCTTTCATGGGTTTTTACTCAGATGTAGTCATTAATGAGCAGATGCCTGGGGCCATGATAATTACAATGATAATACATCACCCTTAGAGCACCTCCCTTATCCATGGAAACCTGAGTGTTTCACCAACAGTAATTATCCTCGCACTTATGGGAGATGGGAAAGTATAATTAATACAATTTACAGATGGAAATGGAAAAAAGGAGCTGTTCAACAATTGATCCAGAGTGTGGTAAAGCTGTGATGCATTATTTAAAATTGTCAGGTCATGATCTAGTTCCTTGAAAAATAATGAAAAACTAATATCTGATAACTGTATTCCTCAGGGTTTGCAAGAGAAAGAAAACCAGTGAGAGCTGTAGATAAAAGCACGAATATGGACAGAGGGAGAAGTTGATATGTATGAAGAAGGATCGGGTCTCATGACAATGGAGGCAGAGAAGACTCACAGGCAGCTATGTGGAAGTCAGAGGCCCAGGAAAGCCAGTGTATAGCTCTGGTGGAACTCAGGCCTGGGAACTAATGGTGTTCAAGGGAGCCAATGATGTTAAATCCTGTCTGAAGTCCGATTTTGGTGTCTGAGAAAAAAAGGAGATACATGGTTCAATTCAAGCAAAGAAATGTTTTCTCTTCCACCATTTCATTCTATCTGGGTGGACTTTCAAAGTTTTGTATGAGACCCATCAGCTTGGGTGGTGGGGACCTTGATGTTCTGGTCAGCTAACTTCCTGGAAACTCTCTGAAGACTTCTGGTAGCAATATTTTATCAGCTATCTGGGCATTCAGTCACGTTGACCCGTCACAGTGGTCAAGCCATGAGTCTGCCTCTCTGTTGGAGAAGGTAGTGAGATGAGGAAAAGCAGAGCTTGACCAGCCCATATGCTCCCGGAGACAAATCCTCCCTTCTACGCAGTGGTGGGTGTGCATTGGTGGAGCAAAGTGTGCATTTAATAGTCTTCCAGGTCAGGTTACTTGGATCACATCAACATAGGCACATGATAATTATTCAGTTCTTAAAATGGAAATGGAGATATCATACATTTGGATCCTTCCTTTTAAGTCCCTTTTGTTCTTTTCTTTATTTGTGAAAATAACTCCACAACAGATATTAAGACCAGTATTGATACTTTCAAGTGTATCTTAATAACAACTGGTTATATGGATTCACCAAGGTAAGCTTTTATTTCTTAAATATTTCCTTTTTATTTATTTACTTATGAGAGATGAGAGAGAAAGAGAAAGAAAATGGGTACTCCAGGGCCTCCAACCACTGCAAATGATCTCCAGTTGTATGTGTCACCATGTGCATCTAGCTTACATGGATTCTTGGGAGTCCGACCAATGTCCTTAAGCTTCGCAAGCAAGTGCCTTAACCACAAAGCCATCTCTGCAGCCCCTATAAGCGTATTTTTGAATTTATCTTATTTTCAACTTATAGGGGTGAAGTTCATCTTTGGCATATTGGCATGTATGTATGTGCATGAATATTTATTTGGAGGCTAGTGAAAGAGCTAAACATTCACTCTGTATTTAGTTTATAAACAATATTAAGTATTCTTGTACAAAAATATTTTCAAGAGATAAATATCCAAAATAAGTATACTTGTACAAGAATATTTTTAATAGGTAGAAAACCCGAGTCGATATGAACAAAATACAAATTTATTGGCAAAATGAGAGTAGCAGTTCAATTATAAACAGTCAGGTTCAAATTTAGTGATGGCAACTATACGTCAACATCCGGGAAGCTTCTGATTTTTTACTATGCCACATTGGCTTGGGTTGATGAGTTTACTGTCCAGATCTCTATAGGGCATACTAGACAAAATCTCAGATGGGTCATGCATTGTGGGGGTAATCAAGAGTTATGGGGGATAGGCCAAGTCTCTGTGTATAATGCCCCAACTTGAGGGTCCCTTTGGAAGAGGGAGGACAGGGAGGAGGATAATGGAGTCACCATTATGAATGGAAAATCAGAATAATATAAATAAAAAATAAATTATATAAAAAAGATCTCAGATGGAAAAAAATTGAGGCTCACCCTGGATGTGGGTTAAGGTGGGTCTGCTTTGCACTGGTTGCAACACATCACAGAAGTGTTTGCTTTTCATTCTAACTTTAGGAAGTTGCTCCTTCTCCGCCACTTCTTTATGAATGTGAAGCTGATGACTACAGTGCCACTGCCTCTAACTTTTCATCCCCAACATATGTGTGTGTGTGTGTGTGTGTGTATACACACACACATATATGTTTTACTTATAGAGCACATGAGCTTATGAATCCAATCTAAAGTGACTATATATAGCTCAGCATGGTGTCAAATGCTTGTAATCTGTGCACTTGGGAGGCTAAAGTAGGCATTTGAGGCTAACCTGAGCCACAGTGTAACACTCTGTCTCAAAACAAAACAAAACAAAACAAAACAAAACAAAACAAAAACAGTGAGTGGTCAATATTAAGTAAATCAATGTCTATTCCCTGAGATATAAACATATAATGAAAGGAGAAAGTCATGTGAGGCAGGTGGATCAAGGTGAGTATGTTAGAAGTGTATCTGTAGAGAAGCCCTCAGACTTCAGCCACTGGGGCGAATGGAGCACCCCTGGGTTCTGTACAGTAGCCATTCTCTCTGTGACTTTCCCCAGCACTTTCCAAGGCTCTGCCTTTCTCAGTGATTCTGAAAATGAATTTAGTTATGCTTTCATCACTGACCACCAAACATCATCAGGAGGATCCTTCTGTTCTTGAGTTGCATTTTCTTACTGCTTCTAGTAAGCAGGTCCTGTTTTGTCCTTCCTTGTGTCTTAATTATTTTTTTTTAATTATTTATTTGTTAATAGTTATGCACATAATGTGAATCCATTCATGTTGGTGCCAACGATAGCCTCTTCTCTGTCCTCCTTGCCCTCCGAAGGGACCCTCCTTGTTGGGGAATGTGGGTTGTGCATTGTGGGGGTAGCCATCAGTTATGGGGAGGAGGCAATGTCTCTGTACATAATGTCCCAACTTGTGGTTCTAACAATCTTTCTGCCCCCTCTTCTGTGAATTTCCCTGAGCCATGTTGGGTTTGTTTTATGTCTACTTCAGTGATGAGGTCTTGGGAGCCTCTGTGTCTCTGGATATCTGGTTTGGTAGGAGTTGAATTTTCTCTATGTCTATCTCCACCATTGTGTTGGTATCAGGTTCAGCAAGAAATCAGCACTCTTGCTCATTTCCTCTGTTACTCTATGGTTTCAGCTAGAGCCCTGGTGAGGTGCGATTGGATGATTCTTTCCTCAAGTTTGGCATCCATCTGAAAAAGAGAAGCAAATTCTCAAACAGAGAGAGAAGTCAGCACTGGATAAATGGGATAACCATTATTATTTTAGAGAGCATTTTGTAGGTATAGGCCCTCTTGTGGCCCACAATTGGTGGGAGCTTGGTATTGGAGAGGGAGCTCATTTTTCAGATATGGTTCTGACTTGTTTCCCAGTTCCAGCTATGAGTTCCATTCCACTGTGTGGATCTGTTAGCCAAATAAAGGGCAGTTTGTTACCCACCATGGCTGTGTGCCACTACTGCACTTGTTTGAGCATCATATCAGGTTGTTTGCTGCTGAGTAGCTTAGACCACGAGTTTCTTGGACAGAAATTGGTCATTTTCCCCCAACCACTCATCTAGGACCTTCTGGCACTAGACAAGCTAACTGTCTGGGGAGTGCTTGTATCTTAATTCTTGTTCAAAAAATTGCCAATAAGATTTTTAAAATTTGTGATGTATATTGGGACCTGTAAACAAGTTGCTAATATTATAATATTATAAGCAATTTCCACACTCAAATCACTCAATTGTTAAAATTTTCCTGTGTTTCATCCTTTTTCTCTCTTTATGTTACACGTTGATCTTTGTTGTCTGATCTTTACCTCTTTATTGAGTAACTTCTGAAAAGAGAAGCACAAAATTCCTATAAGTAATGCAAATCAGAAAATTACCACAGATATATAATACTAGCTAATCTCCAGCGCCTACCAAGGTTTTGACAATTGTCTCAAAAAATCCTAGGCTATGTTGTATCCTTCATTTATTAACCATTTTCATTTGGATACAGTTATTTGTCCATTCCTTTATTTTCTAACATCCACATTGTTTAGAACAATCCAGCTGTTTCCTAGTACATAATAGAACACATATAATCTGCCAGCCTTTTCTTTATTATATATATATATATATACATATATATATATATATATATATATATATGAGGTGTTTGACTAAAATCTTTTACTCATCATAATTTCACCCACTCACTTTTTTATCCCCTGCATTATGAGGTCATGAATGGGCTCCACTTTTGCTTACTTCCTCAATAAGTGATCATGTATGTTCTTTCACTATAGCATTTACTTTCTCTTGCCATTGGGGGGGGCACCATAGCAGAAGCAGCTTTTGTTTCAAGAGTAAACTTCATCATGGCAGGAGAAGCATGCAATAGCAAACGTGACATCTTGTCACATCGGGTGGGAGGAAGCAGCTGACTTTGGACTACAAAATCACAAGGCCCACCATCCAGTGACACACCTCCTCCAGTAAGGTTCCACCTCCCAAAGACTCCACCCACTGAAGATTAAGTATGAGGCTAAACTACAAACACATGTGGCTGTGGGCAACACTCCACGACCTACCAAAGCTCACTTTTCAGTCCACCTGTCATACACATTACATTGCACACCCCAAGGCACATTAGCTATAGTCATTCTGCAGACTTTTAGAACTTTCTCATGGCTTTTGGTCTGCCATCGCCTTCAGTTCCTTGCCACTATGTTGCCTTTGTGTGCTGTTCACCATCTTCTTGATAACAGCTTATACCACAGAACTTCTCATGTACCTGTGGCTGTATCTTCACCAAAGCTGATCACATAATTCACCAGACCACTGACTATCTGGAGCTTCACATACCTCCAAATTGTTATTGTACATTTGCTATTTTATCCTTTTAAGCATGGCTCTTGGCTGTCCTATCCTTATTCACTACCAATATCCATTTCTGCTCGTAATAAATATCAGGTCCTGTCAGTTTAGCAGCTATCAACTCAGTAAATGTGTCATGCATCACAGAGCAGTGGTACCACCTGGTAGTGATCATTGCAGTATTTCTAGTAGCTGACCTTTCTACCTATCACTCCAAAATGGTCTAAATTGTACTGTAACATTGTGGAATTTAATCACTGAGTCCATTAGTTACATGAACAGAGGAATGAGTGGCTTTTAATCTTAAAGTATTCATGAAAGAAATTGACTGACTAAGGCAATGTGTGTGGAGGGGGAATCAAAGTTTCTTTTGAATATGTTTTTTTTTTTTTTTTTTCTGTTAAATTCAGGAGGAGATCAGACATGTGGGGGTGGCTGAGATGGAGTGGAAAACGTGTCCTACAAAGCCAAGGAGAAAAGTGGAGCATGGTGATAGAAAGGTTTCCTGTCACCCTCATGCCCAGGGAGTGACAAGAAGTTCACTTAGTAAGAGGCTTTCAGTTTTCTGACTTCCTTGATGTTTATTGCTCATGGACCTCTTTGGTTACTTATAATAATTAACAAAACAAATCCCAGAAACAAGACTGACCTCCTGGACAGGAAGAGAAAAAGAGGAGAAGCTAAGGAAAATGACTTCTTTGTCAATGGTTAGTAATAGTGTTAGGTGAAGAAAATACTTTATGCTCCTAGAGCCCAAGGTGAGTCAGGAAAAGACACGGCAGGGAGATATCCTAGCCTAAGAAGAAAGCCTGCGTTTATCTGAAAAGGACCCAGAGGCTTCCTCATGCTGACCACCAAGATTTTCCCAAGTCCAAGGTGTTCTGGATTTTGCATTCATGTCTGGATGTCACTTTCACACTGTTGGAGACCGGATATTATACATTGACTTTTGGAATTATTTTGCATGTGGAGGTCACAGGACAACTTTTGTGTCAGTCCTCACCCATTCTCTTCATCCGAGGCAGAATTTGGTTCACTCTGGATCCGACTCTGCTGTTCTTTGCTGTGCTAGACCCAAGCTTCTGGAAAATGCTGGATCCACCTCCCATCTTACTGTCAGTGTCAGTGTGCTGGAATTATAGAAGCCTGCCACAGCTCCCAGGTGGTATCTGGGGATCAGCTCCAAAGTCAGATATTTCACTTTCACAGCAAACCATTTCTCCCCTGAGTCATCTCTCCAGCCTGTTTTGGGGAAGTTAGTTTTATAGGCATTATAAACATTAGTTCTGCCAATTCCAGTGAAAGAGATAAATACCATTTTTTTAAATTTGTATAGAGTTGTTACTACAAAAGTGAAAAGTGCTGCATAATTCTTTCTCTTTAGGCCTGTAAATTCTGTGAGGACAGGCATATGTGCAATGTTACTTTTATTGCATGTGGCTGATGAATGCATACATGGCTGGTTAAACTCACATACATGTCTGCACATTACAGAACTTCACTGTTTTATTTTTTTTTTCTAACCCCCCCTCTAGTCAGGAGATCAAGGAAATATACCTTTAGTTCTGTTGAAGGAAACACAAGAGCTAGGACACTTTGGCATCTTGATCTGTGTGAACTTCTGAAAGAACTAACTGAGAGTGGTGGTTATTAAACCAACTCAAGCCAGAACTGTTTATTCTAAACAATGGGGTTCACCTTCCCATGGAAGAAATAATCAGGGCAATTGTATCACATTATGATAAGCTATAAATGCAAAGAGCTTGGAACTTTATTTCTTGCCTTATCCCAATGCCTCCATTCCAGATAAAGGTTGAGGAAAATCATGTCAAATCCCAGACCAAATGAGTGATTTTCAGATTTATTCTCTTTCCTAGTTGGTAGAAAACAACCTCATGTAGAATTACACATATAATTGAAAGCAAATTCCAGACTTAACTGCTAACAAAGAGGTTATCAATGTTAAAAAATTATAGTATAGACATAATAGGGAAGAGTTTTCTTGAATGACTCTCCCTTGACCAGCAGGTTTCAAGGACAAGTCCTTAAAGGTTGCATGCACTTTATATTCACATGGAGAATTTATTCCAAGGCCTGCCCTCCAGTGCTCTCAATCAAAGGTTGGAGAAGCTATATTTGTATTTTAGTCATTTTCAAATTCTAATGAAATTATGGTCCTAATGCAATGTAATTATATTACTGACAGACCTACAATTAATTCAAGCCACAAAGTAATTAGCTGAAAAGAGATCAAAATATGGTTTCATATCTTTAATGCTGCTGGCCCTAAAGCATAATTAAAGATATATTTGCAACATGGGCCCTTTTACACAGATCATTGACATGGTTGTCATAGAAACTGCCTGTTTTGTCATGACCACTGTCTCCAGGCATCTGTTTCAGGTTCAAACATTCATTGACATGAGCATCCATTTGTTCAGATAAGATGTTTTATCACTGGCACCTTTATCATTCATGGGTATACTGAGTCCTTTTAAATAATGAAACACCAAATTACAATGAGTAACCACAGGTCTGGTAGCAAGAGTTTGCTCGACAGCTGTTGATAGCACCAATAGCATTGCTGAAATGTAATTATGGCTAGATTGTATGGATTTTTGTAGTCAACTATAAATTACTTGTGATAATGGTTTCAAGCCTTAGGGTTCAAGAAATATCAATAGCTGTTTGTTTTTCCTAAGTGGAAGAATTTTGAAAATTCTTAGTTTTTGCAACTATGTTTGAATATAGCCCAAAGGTATTTGAAATTGGAAAAAATAACACTACATTTCTAACAAATAATACAATTATATCAGGAGATATAGCCACAGAGACGTCATTATGATATTCAACTTCTCCATCATTTGTTTGTTTAAATGTCCTGTTTTACCTCCTAAGAGGGAAAGATGGCATCATTTTTCATACACAGAAAAATAACACATTTTCAGGACTGTATTTAGCATTTTAAGAAGATTAGTGTTCGTGGCCTCCATTTCAATCCAGTCATAACTCTCTGTTCCAGTCATAGAGATGGCTTAAATATGGATCCAAGCTGTTCTCAATGCTCCCTCTGTGGGCTGGGTGATGGAGCAGGAGAGAGATTATATTAGCAAATTTTGTGTCAGTATAACAACTTAAGCATGCACACACACACACGCACACACAGAAAAGACCTCTTTGCCTCAGAGTTCTGGAGATTCAAGTCCAAGATTCAACAGCCCATTGTTGCATGTTCCCACTGAGGCCATCAGATGATCATATCCTTGGAGGGGAGCATATAACAGTGAGTGTGTGCTGATCTCTCCAGCCCAGATTCAGAGAGAGAGAGTGAGAACTCACGATATCATCCCACCATCACCTTCAGGGATGCTCTTAATGACCCATGGGGGAGGTCATAGTACTTCCCTGCAGTCCTCTTCTTTGGGGATCCAGCCTTTATACTCAGAACCCTAGGGAACATCAAATCAGAGCAAAAAGGAAATACTCATCTCTGTAGGGGCCACACCATAAAGGTCTCTACAAAAATGTCTATCCTTCTTTTTAACTTTTACCATTTTCTTATCAGGTGGTCATTATCTTGTCAGATGAAGTATATCAGGCGATCTTTTGTCCTTTAAATTGTTCTCTCAGGGGTTTGTTACAGTGACAAATGTATGATGAACACACATGTCTATGGGAATTCTAACTTGGAATGCAGACAGTAAAATGTTTTTTTTTTCCCCCTCAAGATCTCAATAATGTATTAGATGTGGTAGCAAATTTTGATAAATGGCAGTATATATCTATTGGAAATGTTATTGTTAATTTTATTTATTTGTTTATTTATTTATTTTCTTTTATGTTTCATAATTCTTGAAAACTTTTTTAACAGAACCTGTGATTTCCAAAGAGGAGGGAAGAGTGTCATACATGAATTAGAACTTACAAAGTTAACTGGATTTACAATGTTTCTGATGGTTCTGTCATCTTACAATGTTTTTGTTACACATGGGGCCATTTCTTTATTTAATGATTTACTATTTTATAGATTTCTATGTTGCCTTTGTTGTGACAAAAACAGAAGCATGGAACAAATGAAAATTCTCTCACTCACTGCGTTCCCTTCCCAACTAGAGTCACAGTTGGAGATTGTTTATGAGGCTCTGTCTGAGTAACTAGACTGTGCTGTGGTGTGAAACAACAGGCTCGGAAATGACAGAAAGGGGAGCCGTTCCTTGAGGTTTTTCATTTTGCTAATTACTTAGTATAAATTCTGCTGCCAAGGCTAATTCTGGGCTGCTATCATAAAGTCATGGAACATGGAACTGAAGGGATATAAATTATTGGTGCTTCCTGATTGCTCTAGGCTGTCTGGATGTCAACCACTAGGCATCTGAGCCTCCTTATTGAGGCCTGCAATCATTGTGTTGTTGGGGCTGGCCATAATGAGTGTTAAATGTTACAGCAGCCCATGATTTTTGTACCACTTTTGCCAGAGTCAAAGTGAAAAAGATCTCTCCTAGTGAAATTCAACTTAGCATCCTGTGGTATATGACAGCCCAGATGTTAGAAAACTGGCAACGCTGGTTTTGGACTTTTCCTCCTGTTGTTGAATCCTGTATGTTCTTCCTGTCACTGCTCAACTTTCCTTCTGTAAACTCAGCAGTTGTCCAGATTTCCAAAATTCCCACTAATCCTTACCCTTTCACCCAGATAGCATCTTCTCTACAGAATACTACTCGTTCAGTTACTATTTCAGTCAGGTTTGCATTGCTGGTAGAAAACACTGGACCAAGAGCAGCTTATGGGAAGAAAGGTTTCTTTTGGCTTATAGACTTGAGGGGATGTTCCATGATGGCAGGGAGAAAGGATGGCATGAGCAGAGGCTGGACATCATCTCCTGGCCAATGACAGATGGACAAGAGTAACAGGATAGTGTGCCAAACATGGGCAAGGGGAATCTGGCTATAACATCCATAACCCCATCCTCAACAATACACTGACTCCAAGGGGCTTTAATTCCCAAATTGGCATTAGATGGGGACCTCACATTCAGAAGACCTAAGTTTATAGGGTACACCTGAAATCAATCCACCACATTCTGGCCCTGGCTCCCATAAACTGACAACCATACATGATATAAAATAGGATGCATTTAAGTCCCCGTAGTTTTTATCAGCAGCAGTGATATTCAAACATCTCCATGGTCCAAGGATTTAACTGAACTGTAATTCCAAAAAATAAACCAAAACATTAAAAAAAAACAATCATAATAGTACAGAAAAAACATTCACACTCCAAAAATGGCATTGGACATAGTAAAAATAATAATCAAACAAACAAGATTTAAGCAGGAAAACATCAAACTCTGCAGCTTCAAGTCCAACAACTCTAGTCCTTGACAAGTCTCTGGAGTTTCAATTCTGCTCCTCCAGCGAGGCTACTTACACTCCCAGAAAACTTCATCTGGGGCTACTCTCCTTGGCAGACATCCCATAGTCCTGGTATCTCCACTGGGTCTCCAGCTACAACCCATGGTTTATCTTCATGGCTCCATTGGTTTTTCACGCAGGTAATAAGCCTGCTTCACACTGCCCATGGCCAATTACAAAAAAAAACACATCCATGTTGCAAATTCAATGACCTTCTCTTTCTATATTTGTTATACTCCATAATACCAGGTGGTATGCCAATTTGTTCATCCAGGGGGGAGTAAAGCAGACTTTGAAGAACAGGACACTCCTCCAGCATTCAGTCCTCTTCAGAAGATTATGCATTCTTCCTGTCATACCAATGCAGATCATTTGGCCCAATCTCAAAGGTTGTAATCTCTCAAACAATTTCACCTGAATAAGTAGAAGTTTTGGCCCAAAGATTTTATTTCTGTTCCATATCCCTCTGCTCATACAAGTCCATTTCTGTGCCATACAACCCTGCACAAGTTCTCAGAACACAGGTTTAACAGCAAGCCTCTCACACAACCTGCTTCTAGCCCCTTCCAGGAAAAGCTCCTTTTCACCCTCATAAGCCAAACCTCATAGTCAATACTTCTTAAGGCATTCAGGTCTTTCAATGACAACGAGAATAGTCCATCAAGCTGTACTTATAGAACTGCAAGGCATTGATTAGGCCACAATTTCAAATTCATCCATATCTTCCTGCAAAGCAGTTCAAAAAGGCCAAAACCACGCAGTCAGGTGTCTAGCAAAACAACAACCCCATTCTTGGTATCAATTTTACTGCTGCAGTCACGTTCACATTGCTGGCAGAAAACACTGGCCCAAGAGCACCTTGTGGGGGTAAAAAGGGTTTATTTTGGCTTACAGACTTGATGGGACATTCCATAATGGCAGGGGAAACAATGCTGTGATCAGAAGGTGGACATCTCCTCCTGGCCAACATCAGATGGACAACAGCAACCTGAAGGGTGTGCCAAACACTGGCAACTATAAGCTGGCTATGACACTCCTAACCTCACCCTCAACAATACCCTGGGAAGTGAAGCAGAAGAGAGTAGAGGCTCTCCTTCACATTAGAAAAAAAAAAAAAAAAAAAGGAAGCTAAGACCAGTTAGTAAAGGATCTATAACTTGTAAGAGAGTGACAAAAAGAGAAGAGGGAAAAAATCCCTTCCCCTCATTTCATAGATCAGGGGAATGCCTTACCAGAACAGGGACCCTGAAATTCAAACAAGGACAAATGAATAGCCATGAAGAAGGCCTAACCCACCAGGAAAGCCTCTTTTATAGCTGATGGGGGTGGGATTTATTAACAGGCTCCAGTGAGTCTAGGGGAGAGCAGATTGGTTTTCACTCAAGAGGCTGGCCTCAAAACAGGTCAGCTGCCTGAGTACGTCCTATTAGAAAAGAAGCAGAGGGCTCTGTCACTGAGGAATAAGATGGGATCAGATGCTGGATTCCAGTCCTGCTGATGCAGGCAGAAGGGCATCTCTTTGTTATCTGCCTTTCCCTAGCTGACTATCTAAAATATAAAATAAAATAAAATAAAATAAAATAACATTTAAAAAATAAAATACAATAAAATAAAATAAAGAAAATAAAGTAAAATAAAATCTACCTGGCTCCTATTTCTACCTAATCAAATTTACTACACACACACAAACACACACACACACACACACACACACACACACACACGATATATTTGTATATCCGAGGCACAGTCTTGTTCATGAAAAATCTATGAACTTTGAAAGACATTTTTTTAAATGAATTTGAGGTTTGATTATAACAGGAAAAGAAAAACAGTTCTGCGTATCACATAGATATATTTAAAACCAACAATAATAATTTATTCTGGTAAAACAATATGATTACATTATTTCAAGATTATGTAATAGGGCTGGAGGTATAGCTTAGCCAGTAAAATATTTGCTGCTCAAGCCTGTGGATATGTGTGGTATTCCTGGTATTTATGCATCATACAAGACATGGTGACACATGTATGTGATCTCAGTGCGGGGGATGCAGAGACAGGCAGCTTCCGGAGGGTTTCTGGAAATCCAGTCTGGACTAGTTGGTGAAACTCCAGGTGCATGAGAGACTCCCACAGGAGGGGGGTGACGTTCCTGAGGATGTCATCTGAGGTCATCCTCCAGTGTCCACGTCACCTGCATGTACATGAGCACACACATACATGTGCATGCACACAGACAACTGTGTTAAAAAACGATTATGTTACTTTTGTTATTCTGTTGATATTAGAACTTTCCTTCATCAAAATAAAGTAACAAGAGACTGGGAATAGACCTCAGTGGTTTAAGTACTTTTTTTGCTAGGACCTGAATTTGAACCTAGGAACCCAAATTATTAACAAAAACTGAGGAGGCAGAGACATGGAGATTTCTAGGGCGCATTGTTCAGGCAGTCTGCCTAAACCAATTGATAAGCTTTAGGCCAATGACAGACAGTATGTTAGCAAAAATAAATAAATAAATAAATAAATAATAAAGATGAACTGAAGGGCAACATTCTAAGTTGTCTTCTAGTCTCCATATGTGCAAACACACACACATGCATGCATGCATGCACACACACAGCACACACATGCACACCCAGATACATAAAAGTTAAAATAAGATAAATAGCTGGGTGTGGTGGCGCACGCCTTTAATCCCAGCACTCGGGAGGCAGAGGTAGGAGGATCGCCGTGAGTTCAAGGCCACCCTGAGACTACATAGTGAATTCCAGGTCAGCCTGGACCAGAGTGAAACCCTACCTTGAAACCCCATCCCCCAAAAAAAAAATATAAATATCCAAGAGGCATACATACACCTGTGCTTTTCTTATTTTATGTTCAGAGGCCCATTTTCACTCTTTACCCCTAAACTTACCCTGTAGTTCAAGCAAACCCTCAACTCATGCAATTCTCCTGACTCAGCCTCTCAAGTGCTGGGATGACAGCCAGCCACCACCGTGCCCAGCTTAGCTCTGTCTGGGAAAGCAAAGCAAACTTTGAGAAGTCAGTGGGTGTGTCTCGTGTAGTGATACTTTCACATGCAACTGGGAGATGAGTGTCACTGAAATTCTTGCAGCATCTGTAACACGTAGAGAGTGCGAGTTGAGTGATGGAAAAACGTGTTGTCTGAACAGATGTTGTAGCTATTTTCCAAGTGTTACACACTGACTTGTGTATGTATTTATCGTCAGATGACCAGAGATCAGGCAGAAAATCCTTTTTTTTCTCTTTTTTTTAAGAAAGACACACCCAAATTCAAGACAGTGTCTGTGACATCCTCACTTGTGCTTGGATTACATTATACAGTTGGGGAAGAACAAGACAAAAAGCTTATGATTCAAAGTTCTGGAAAGATTTTGAATTTTTTTAAAGATTTGATGTCTCCTCCTCTTTGCCACCATTATTTGTAATTCATACCTATTGAAATATGTTCATAGATAGATCTTTCATGGAAACAACAGGGGACCATTCAGCCTGGACTGGTTCAGAAAGCACACACACACTGAAGTAAACTGTGTCCCCTAAGGAAACTTTTAGTGCAGTTTTTGACCACATACGTAACAACAACAGAATGTAAGAGTGAGTTTGCATGATATCTCACCTCTATACCTTGCCTTATGTTTCAAGATTTCAAGGCTGTTTTTAAATTCTGTTGCCTATAAATTTTATAGTGAGCATCAACAAAAACAAGTAACCTAAAATTTCATTGTGAACAAGGGATGGTTTCTCATAGAATTTAAGGGAAAATCAGTGGAATTATGAAGAAAAACACTGAAGTTATTGTAAGACTAAGAAAAACAAAGACATTATGCAAATGTTAAGTCTATTGGGATCTTTGCCCTAACACTATGCCCTATAAAATATATTTTCTTTCAAAATAAATACATTTTACTAGGTCAGGTATGTGTTAGTATTAATAACTATTATTGTCAATCTAGATCTTTCTGATTTTCCATACTATAAAATTATCAGTGACATTAATAGTGATGAGTTTTGGATCTAAAACCATCTAGGAGGCAAACCTCTGGAGGTGCTTGTGAGGACATGTCTAGCTGAGATTAAGTGAGGTGAGAAGAACTACCATAACGGTGGGCTGGGGCCCTGGACTGATTGAAAAAAAGACAGTTAGATACCAGCATCCATCCCTACTTTCTGCCTGCGGATGCGGTGTGGCCAGACATTCCAAGTGCATTCCACTTCCGACTTCCCAACGTGATGCAATGTCCTCTTGAACTAGGAGCCAAAAGAAACCCTTCTTCCCTCCAGTGGCTTTTGTCAGGTACTTTGTCATAGCAACAAGAAAAAGAAATAACTAACATATATTCAGAAAATTTTACTTTCACATTAACTTTGTAATATTCATAATCAATGTTCAAATTTGCATATCTATGTCCATTACCCCAAACCTGTAGTACTCCATATCATTATTTAGCATGCCCACAAGCCTCATTCTAGTTTGTTCTTTTTGGCTGATGCTGGCCATCTACTTCCTCTGTTCTTTAAGGGTTACTTCCTGCTCTTCCTCAACCCTGCATGGAGGGAAAATTCATTCTGAAAAATTTTAGAATTTCTCATTTAACTCACGACATCTTTGACTTTTAGTATTCAGAAAATAATCTTAACTCTTATAAAGGAAACAGGTGAGCTTTGGGGATAGGTTTCAATTAAAAATAAAACACAACAAATAAATTAGGAATACGGAGCAAGGGAAGTGTTACTTCCCATGATCTTATTTCTGAGAATGACAGACATAATGCTTCTTAGCATTTGGCAGCTATTTCCTCACCTGAGACGTGAAATGAAGAGAGGAGAAATAAAGAAATGCAAATTCCAAATTACAGCATCTGTGCTTTTCTCCCCTCCCGAATCAGTTCTACCGTGAGACTATGAGAATTTACACAATGAAAATATTTCTATATTGTTCACTAATCTTTGACCAGTGACTTATTTTATCACAGTGCATCCAATTTTTTATTGTTTCTGTTCAAAAACTTATAAAGCACTGAATTTTTACTAGACATAAAAGTTACTAGGCATATAATAGTCCACAAATATTTCTTGCCTTCAAGCTACTTATAAATTGCTTATTCTATTAAGTAAAGATACTGTGAGAATGGTCATTCTGAAAGAGGAACACCAGTGCCTTGACAGATCTGGGTTAGAATGACAGGGACAATTGATAATAGGGCCCAGTGTACCAAGTTGACTAGCCATCAGTAAAGGTTTCCTTCGGCAGACACCAGTTTCACAAGTGTAAATGGCTTTATCTGGATACTATGTTGTTTCAAATGAAGCCCCAACAGCATTTGTTTATATTGCACTCTAACATTGTAAGCTATCAAGAGTTAAAACTCTGATATTATAATGTTTTATTTTTCTTTCCGTGTCTCTAGTATAACAATGGTTTAGTATCACTTTTGAGAGTTTTAATCTGTCCATTTTTTTTAGTTATATTCAATTACTTTGATATTTACTCAGTGCCTTACAAGGACCTATAGTATATTTCAAAAACTACTTTTTTTTTTTTTTTTTTTTTTTGAGGGTAGGGTGTCATTCTAGACCAAGCTGACCTGGAATTCACTGTATAGTCTCAGGGTGGCCTCAAACTCACAGCAATCTTCCTACCTCTGCCTCCCAAGTGCTGGGATTAAAGGCATGTGCTACCAAACCTGGCTACTTCTTCTTCTTCTTTTTTTTTTTTTTTTTTTTTTTTTTTTACACTTTGTGTGTTTTAAAATTTTTCCACAGGGTTTTAGTTGCTTGATTTAATATTAAACTGTTCCTCACAGAAATCTTTCATGTTTACATAGCTTAGTTTTCCATGCTAAAGGATTATTTATTATAGCCGTTATTATTAGGGTTGGGAATTTTTTTACATAAATTATGTTAATAATGTGCTCCTATAACTAGCTTCATCTCCTCAGCCCACTAAGCAGTAAATAATGAAAAATTTAGACTAACTCTAACTGTACCTTAATCTTTATAAAACAGTAGACATTTTATGTGCTATTCCCATAATTTGTGCAATCAATCCCTTATTGTTAAACACACAGCTTTCTTGGCCTCTACGGCATAATTCTAAAATATTCATGATAGACTCTACAGTAACTTTCTCTTTTAGTTTTCTTATGCTTATCAGAAATTGTTTACGGTTCAGTTATTTGCTGGCTAATTCATTTATTTGAAACCCTTCATATGATTTATCATTTATTTTTAAATATGTGGCCTTTGGTACATTGGGATCAGTATTGTGTTGTCCTTTGAAAAGACTGAGAGACACACTTTTTTCCAATGACTGGGTCAGAGTGAGGGGATCTGATGCTTTTATTTCATTAGAAATTCAGGAGGAGCTCACAGTGACTATCACTTCCTGGAACTTGCTGGTGTTTGACTTATGTCTGATTTTCAGCACTTTCAGATATATACTTTTTAACATTGTTTCCATGTTAAATTTTTTGATTCATTTATTATATTTCTTTTAAATTTTATATTGTGCTTTTCTTATAAAAATCATATTGTTTATTTATGCTATAAAATTATTCCTTGTTCTTTTCTATTTTATTAGGTCTTTCACTCTGTTTCATCTTGTTTCATTTAGACATATTTCTTCACACTTTGAATTGAGTATCAAAATCATTCATTTCCCAATTTACTTTAGAACTGGGTATTTAAGTCATGTGTTACCCTTGGCTTACATCTTTATTTATTTACACGTCATAAATACAGCCATAGGCTTTAAAAAATATTCCATTCTCCAGGTGTATTTTGTAGACTTTTGCAAATACTTGGAATGTCTGTTATGTTGCCATTTTTTAAATATTTCATTAGATATGTTTTTATGCATGCATAGTTTTTTTTTTTGTTTCTTTTCTTAATTTTTGAGAGAAAGGAGAGAGAGAGAGAAGAGAGAGAATGGATATGCCAAGGCCTTTCAGCTACTGTGAATGAACTCCAGACATGTGTGCCCCTGGTGTGCATGTATGACATTGAATGCTTGCATCTCTGTGTGTCTGGCTATGTGGGACCTGGAGATTTGAACATGCATTCTTAGGCTTCACAGGCAAGCATCTTACCTACTAAGCCATCTCTCCAGCCCCGAATGTATAGTTTTTAACAGTTAATTATAAATTTATAAGTTTTTATTTTTCCTGTTCATGTATGCATGTCTGCAACTTATAGTCTTAAAAATTATATATTTGCTTTAAAATTTATATTTTAATATAAATTATGGCTTCTTTGATTATCAAGTTGTGCTACATGTTTCCAGCTTTTTGGATCACATGAATATATTATTTTCTTGCTTTTTATTTCGAACCATTTTATTTTTGCCTTCATTGAAGGCAAAACTAGAAAACATTTTATACTTGCATTTATGACTCATTTTTCTCATAGTTTCTCTTTTTCTTGTAACAAAGAATTTGATCTTTGTCTCATTTGAATTTGTGAACACTTCTTTTCAATATGTGAAACTTTATAATTTACATTGTTCCAGTGGCTACTTCATAACTATCAATAATCCTTTCTTGATCATACACTACCATTAAATTTAAAAACCTGTTCTAAACCCATCAACATTTTGATATGATGGATGGAGGAACACAAAAAGAATGAAACAACAACAACAAAAAAAAAAACAGAATAAGGACTTCCTAGAAAGAGTGCATGTCTTCAATATGCTAGAGACAAGGGAGAGGGGAAAAAGAGGATAATGGGATGGAAAATGATCAAATTATAATATATTCATATATTCTAGTACACAGTTTTAAAAAATCAAGTACAGAATACCAGTGTGTGTAAAATAATTACATCTTTATATGTAACTTTTCAATAACTAGATTGAAATGCATACACTTCTAATTTTTATTCCATATACAAATAACTAGAGAACATTATATATATACATATATCTTCTGTATTCTAATGAACACTTTCAAATATGGTCTGGCATGGGAGCCAGTAGATAAGGATTTTCTCTTAACTTCACATTGTAGGATAAGGAACCATATTTCCACTTCCTTCCAGTTTCCCCCTCTCCTTTTTACTGTGTTTATATTATTTCTAGTTTTGTCAATGGTGTCATTTATACTCTAAAATATGGATAACGCTTTTATTTCATTTATCATATTAACAGTTTTCATTGAATTCTTACTGCCTCTCCTAGGGGAAAATGGAGTATTCAGTTGCAAATAGCTTTCTTAACTGATCTCCCCTTTAATGATTTATTTTTGGTTTTGCCTTTCTGTTTCTTTGTAAACCATAACTGATGAATATCTACTATGTGTAGAAAAAATTATTTCCAAGTAGTCCTATGTACTTTTCTTTGGAAACTGCATTTTACAAAGATGAATGGACAGTATTTTAATACCATATTGTCTTCTACAAAGAGCTCTTGCCACCCTCATAATTTCTGCATCCCCACTTCAGTTCAGCAAACTTTTTTAAGATAAGTCAGCAAACTTAAAAAAAAATAGTTATTTATTTATTTGCAAGCAGAGAGAGAGAGAGAGAGAGGGAGAGAATGGGTGCACCAGGGCCTCCAGGCACTGCAAACAAACCCCAGGTGCATATGCCACTTTGTGTATCTGGTTTTGTGTGGGTATTGGGGAATTGAACCCAAGTCCTTAGGCTTTGCAAGGTAGCACTTTTAACTGCTGAGCCATCTCTCCAGCCCCAGTTCAGCAAACTTTTGAACATACCACCTAAACAGTAGAACATAACGAAAGTGCCTGCAGGTAGCTTCCAAGGCTGGTTGAAGAAAGATCGTGCCATTTCAGCTTGTGTTGACGTTGTACTCATTAATATCTGCTGTGTAAGAAATGAGCTCACTGTGATGGAGATGCCACATTGAGTCCAAGATACCCACAGATCCTATTTAACTTCTTTTGGCAAAAATCCCTTTAATTTCTTCTTGCCAAATCCACAGATCATAGTTCATTTCTCTAGCTTGTTTTATAGTTTCTTGGCTGACCTATTTTAGCTGAGTCTTATGTTTTTATTTTTATGTCACTCTTCTTTTCTACTGTGTTTTGGTTCAAAAAAAAAAAAAAAAAAAAAAGGAGATTAGTTCCAGCCTTTACTAGTTAAATATAGATTTTTTCTAGTGTGATATTCATTCGCTTTTGATTTTCTCTTCTTTTTAATATGGTAATTTTCCATGGATATTTCTAACTGACTCCTCATATTTAAATTGAGGTAGTTCTTCTGGGAATGGATAATTTATTCTTCTATAAATAATGTAGGGAATGCCTGGAGAGTCGGCACATATCTTAGCAGCTTGAGCATCCTTCTGTGGTCTCTGGAACATCAACATGTCTTCCCCCTTTGGCCTGATTTGGCTTCCAGTAACTCAAAAGTCCCCATGACTCAAAATTAACCTTGATGGGTTTGTATTTGCTGTTAGCTCTCTCCTGATACATCTGTCTCTTCAGATGACAGAAAATTGGCAGGTGTAGAGCTTCTTGTGGTTTATAATTTCTTCTTTTTCTGATACAGAGGTTACCTACTGGAAAAGGCAGGTATAATTGCTAATTTCCAAACTCAATGCTGTCATTTCTGTTATTCCATGGTATTAAACGAGGCCCAGAAAAGCTTCAAGATCTGGCCCGTGCTCTTATTTATGCAGTTGGATTTTGTAATATAGAAGGAAAGAAAAAGATATATTTGCTCAGGGGGTGGAATGAAAACATAGTGAATAATGTTGTGATGAGCATGGGCGTGTAGTTGTCTCGGAAATAACTACACTAATTCCATTTTCTTTGGCTATACACCCAATAATGGGATTTCTGGATCCTGTGATAGTGTTATTTTTTTTTAATTTTGATGAAACTTCAGATAGTTTTGCATGATGGCTGAACTGATGTACACTTTCAAAACCATGTACAAGGTTTCCTTTTCTCCATATCCTTGACAGCACTTGTGCTTTATCTTTTTCAAAAAAAATAATTTTATTTATTTATTTGCAAGCAGAGTGAGATAGAAGAGAGTCAGAGAGAGAAAATGGGTGGACCAAGGCCTCCAACGATTACAAACTCCACATGCATGTGTCACCCTATGCATCTGGCTTTATGTGGGCATTGAGGAATCAAAACCAGGTCATTAGGCTTTACAGGCAAGCACCTTAACTGCTAAGCCATCTCTCCAGCTCTGTGTTTTGTCTTTTTAATTTTTTTTTAAATTTTATAGAGTGTGAGAGACAGAGAAAGAGAGAGAGCAAAGAGAAAATTGGTGGGGGCCTCAGCCCCTACATTGAAATTCCAGAAGCCTGCGTCACCTAGTGGGTATGTGTGACCTTGCACTTGCCTCACCTTTTGCATCTGGCTAATATGGGATCTGGAGAGTAGAACATGGGTCCTTAGGTTTTGCAGGCAAGTGCCTTAACCACTAAACCATTTATCCAGCCCATGTTTTGTCTTTCTTTTTGATGATGGCCATTCTTACTGGGGTGTTCAGCTATCTCATCATGGCATTTATTGACATTTCCCTGGTGAGTCACAACTTTGAACAACTTTTCACATACTTGTTTGCCATTTATACATCTTATTTTGAGAAATGTCTTTTTTGTTTTCAGCTTGTTTTTTTTAAAATTGTACATTCTTATTATTGAGTTTTGGTAGTTTCTTATATATACTAGAAACAATTCCTTGTCCAATGTTAGCTTACAAATATATTTATTCCATTTTATAGGCTGTCTTTTTCCTCTGTGCAGGTTTGTAATTTGATGTCATCCCTTTTGTCAATTACTGTGTTATTTTCTTGACTCTGGGTGAGTATAATGTTGTTTCTGGAGTCTACATGACCCTCATTTAAAGAGATGTCTCACCAGCATTTGTTTCATCTGTCTCTCATTTCAAAATGGAATTTCTTCAGTAGCCTAGTCACCTTCCATTAATGCCTTGTTTTATGTTAAACAAATTTGACCAGTGTTATACTGGAACACTTCATTGACTATCAAATCTTATCTCTGAAAAATTTCTCCCTAGGTGTATAAAAGTTCTAGACTCATCTGTATTAAATTTTACAAATGTCTGTTATTGTTTCATTAAACATTTATCACTTCTCTTTTATGGTTATCTGGTGTGAATTGGGGAGAAAGTAAAATTATTATTGCTGGCATCTAAGATTAATAGTTGAAAAATAATCCTGGGTTTTCACTGTATAGAATGTCTGTCTGATAAATGACTGTTTATGGTAGAGGATGAGAAAAGTGAAGGCTGGAAGTTAGAAAACATAGACTAGCATATTTGTATTGGTAATAAAGGACATATAAATGTGGGCTGGAGAGGTGGCTTAGTAGTTAATGTGCTTGCCATGTGAAGCCTAAGGATGCATGTTCAACTTTCCAGGTCCTATGAAAGCCAGATGCACAAAGTGATGCAAGTGCACAATGTCACACATATGCACAAGAAGGTGCATGTGTCTGGAGTTCAATTGCAGTGGCTGGAGGCCCTGTGGTGCCAATTCTCTCTCTTTCTCTCTCTCTCTCTTTTATAATTAAAAAAAAGAAGGGCCAGTCTGTTGGGCTTATGTCAAAAAAAAAAAAAAAAAAGTGTGATGTAGAAGGGAAGTGGAATGGGAAACTTTTATGACTGTTTTCATGAAGATTGAGGGATACAAAAGAATCAAACATAAAAGCCAATGTGGTTTAGAAAGAACTGGTTAGTTAATGTTCTACTCTTCCCTTGATTAAGGAAATCAGACAGAAAGGTTATTTCATTGTAAGAGATGGGTAATGATTAAAAGGGAGAGATTTCAATGTCTCATTCACATTAAACAGCTGTGTTTCATTTGTGCCTCTATAGTTTTCAAGATCTACCTATTTTTATTATTATTTGAGAGAGACAGAGAGAGAGAGGAAGAGGGAGAGAGAGAGAGAATGGGCATGCCAGCAGCCTCTCAGCTGCTGTGAACTCTAGACGTACAAGCCCCTTTGTGGGCAAGTGCAGCATTGCGCCCTTAGGTCACTGTGTCTGGCTAAATGTGGCACCTGGAGAATCAAACGGGTATTCCTAGGCTTGGCAGTCAGGAGCCTTAACCCCTAAGCAATCTCTCCAGCCCAAGATCTACCTATTTTTGCGGTGTGTGTGTGTGTGTGTGTGTGTGTGTGTGTAGATGAGCGTGGCTAGTGTGTACATGGACAAAAATAGTGTCCTGCTTTATCGATATCCCACTTTTTTTGGGGGGGGGATGGAGTCTTTCACTGAACTTGAAGCTGCCATGTTTGCTCAGACTGACCTACCAGCAAGTCCCAGTGACAACACTGCCCACCATCATTCTCATGCATTGCATTACTGAGTGCATGACCGTGCCTGGCTTTTCACATCAGTGCTGGGGACAAACCTAAGATTTTTTTATGCTCGCATGATAACTGCTGTACCTGCTGAACCACCTCCCCAGTCCCTGGAGACAGTTTTGTTTGTCACAGTGAGGATGTTGAAGATCAGCAGCGTGTTGAAAACAGGGGCCTTGTGATGTGCTGAAACCCTACCAGGCACAGGATACTTTTCCCCATAAAAAAGCAATTATCTGGTCCCAAATGTCAATAATGGTGAGGGGAAGGAATCATATCCCATGTCAAGATGTCCAGTAGGCAGGCAGCTTGAAACCAACAAAAGAGAAGAAGGGGTCTTTTAATTGATTGCCCAAACCCATTATTTCTTCTGACTGGAGTCAAAGATAGATGGCATATGTCAGCTTACTTACTGTTAGGCAAGTCTTTAGGATACCAACTAATGGGCATTAAAATAATGAGATGTACCACTTCCAGATCTGACCCATCAAAAGTCCCACCTGCAGTTCTACATGTCTTTCTTTGTCTGACTGCTTTATGTAACGAGAATGGTGAAACCAGAGGACACACAAAGATGGGCTATCCTCAGTAGAGAATTGGTTCCATGACTCAATCAGTGCTTGGAAGAAAAAAAAATGTTTCTTATTAAGAACATTATTCCAAATATCTTGTCCGTGTGTATGAAATCAACTCTTTTCACAACTGTAGAATTTTTGGGTGTCTATTTCTGCACAGCAAATTATTCCACAATTGAGCAGCTTAAAGCAACACACATTTATCATTGCTCAGTTTCTGAGGGCCAGGAATGTGGTCAGAGCATAGACGAGTGATACTGTCAATGCTTTTCTTTTGAAGCTGCAGTTGGAGTGTCAGTTGGAGCTCAAGTCATTTCAAGGCTTGGCTGAAGCCAAGGGATCTGCTTCTAAGCTCACTTATGGGGTATTGGCATGCCTTGGCTGCTTGGCAGAGAAGGCTTCTGTTTCTTGCCCACATGGGCCTCTCTGCAGGCTCTCTGAATAGTTTACTTCTATGGCAACTGACTTCCATCAGAGATAGAGGAGAGAGAAGAGCGGCAGAAGACGCACATACACAAACACACACATACGGGGTTGTAGAGAAGGGGGTGCTGCTAAGATGGCTCAGTGTGATCCAAGGCACTTGCCTAGAAAGTCTGCTGGCCCAGCCACTCACATAATCCAGATGTGAAAAGTTTAACATGAGATCTAGTGTTCATTTGTAGCAGCAAGAGGCAATGGCACACTCGTGCATGTGCCACAAACACATGCGAATAAACACAAATATTTTTTAAAGAGAGTTTAAGATGGAAGCAGGAAGACCATGTTTACCATAGCTGGCTCCCAGAGGTGCCAAATTGTCACTGTGATGCATGCTCCCAGTTCCGCAGCCCAGTCTGGATTCAAGGCTAGGGGTCACTTCCTAGGGACTTGAGTAAGTGAGTGGGACACGCAGTTTCAATCACTTCAGGATTTCTGTTTGCTGGCACAGATATTTACCCTTTATATTAGATGTTGTTTTCCTTACCAGTACCAATGCTTCTCTTTGTCTTTTATTAATAATAACATGCACAGTTTCTTCCATTTGGGAGATTAACTTTGGGCTTAATGGCATTTGGTGAAAAATGAATGTAAATATCATAAGCAGTAATGATTATTAAGTATCTGCTAAGTTGTGTCCTTGCCCCACAACTCATATTTACACCCTAACTCCTTTTGTGATTATATCTGGAGATGTGTTTGCATTTAGGAGGTAAAATTCAATAATGTCTTGCAGGTAGAGTTATGGCCTGATGGGTCTGGAATACTTAAGAAGACTTATCAAACAGCCTTCTTTCTTTACATCCCCTTAGAACATGGGGAGAAGCTGGCCATTCACGAGCCAGGAAGAGAGCTCTCACCACTAAGTAAGATGATGGAACCCCAATGTGGAGATTTTCAGCCTCCCCAAACTATGAGAAAATACATGTAGCATGGGTCACCCCGTCTATAGTAGTCTGTCATGGCCACCTGAGTTAACTGGTAATTACCCATTTATCTGGAGAAACATGATAAAGTATGTCCTGAAAGAGGTAGTGTTCGGGCACACTGAAATTTGCAACTGAAAAGTTCCATGGTCAGAAGGCTAAAGAGTTTCACAACGTTATCTAGAGACCAGGCTAGAACACAGGCATAGTCCAAGCCAAATGTACATTGCCTAGGTGGAAGGTATTTGGATTTAAGAACTTAGGGTTCCAAATATTAACCACTGAAAAAAATATACTAGAAGAGGCTCATGGTTCAAATTAGAAATTTACATGGGAACTTCATCACAGGTATGGAACTTTGATCAAGTTAATGATATTTTCACCTGTAAACAGAATAACAAAATACAATTATAAGGTTGTTTTAATAAATAAGCTATAAGGTGTATAAAAAACATAACACAATACACAGTTAATAATGTGTCTTACTAATTGAATTTAGGGCTGCAGAAGTAAACAGAATCCTATAAATTCCTCAAAATTCATCAGTAGTCCCCATTCCCATTAATGAAAAGTGACAGGCAATCAGAAGATTTTAAACTTAAGTTTCTGAAATTTTAAATATTGACCTTTTAGTTGCAGCCAGATTTAATGACAAAATGTTCATTGTCCATACTTGAATAAATACAATACTACACAAGATAATATGAATATGTGGAGTTCATAAATGATTTCACACAAATGACCCCATTAAATTTTAATCGTTTCCCTTTTGACAAGTACTGGGGCTCCTGCTCTCCATGTTTTTCACAAAAGCTAAGCTTCACTGTCAAAATTTCAGTCAGCTACTGACAAAACAAAAATTAAACCAAGAATTTTCCCTTCAAAATACTGATGCAATATGAGCTGTCAAAGCTTTATTGACAGTGCGATAGAGGGAAAAGAGATCTGCAGAATGGAAGATCACTGAGCACAGTGCAGAACATATGTGACAAATCTTTCTGCCCACTGGCCTTGTTTGTTGTTGTTGTTTTGTTTTTTTTAGTTTTCGAAGTTGGTTCTTGTCCAGCCTCAGGGTTGGCCTCAAACTCACAGTGATCCTCCTACCTCTGCTTCTCTAGTGCTAGGATTAAAGGTACACACCTGGCTGTTCACTGCCTTTTGTCCCCACAAGTCTGGTGCTTCTCGCTTCTCATCATATATATATATATATATATATATATATATATATATATATATATATATATATCACTCTAGCCCAGGCTTGCCTGCAATTCACTATGAAGTCTCAGAGTAGCCTCGAATGCACAGTGCTCCTTCTACCTCTGCTTCCCTAGAGCTGGGATTAAAGGCGTGCACCACCACTCCTGGCCTCAATATATTTTTGAATGTTGAGCTTGTTCCCCAAATCACATTTTGAAGGAAGTAAGCTAAAATCCAAATCCTGTCTATTTAAACAAAAGTTATGATAGATCTAAAATATTAAATAAACTATTGCCTGCATCAGGATCAAACTGGATACTGAGTGATTGTGCCTTACTATTGCTCTGCCTAAAGACAGTCCTTTTGACTTAGACAGAGTGCACCCCCCAAGTACCAGATGCTCAAAGTGGAGATTAAAGTGAAAGTGAGGTGTAAAACATTTGAACTTCAGGATGACATCATTTGGATAAGAAATCAGAAAGAAATTGGACAGTTTGCTTAAAAATTTCATAGATCATATATTTATTATTTATTGTGTTCAGTGGGAATTTAGTAGTGAAAAACAGCCTCAAAAGTGTCCCTCCTCAATTCCCATGCTTTCATGGAGTTTATCTTCTACTAGTAAATTACATATTGTCAACAAACACATATAGTGTAATATGGCTGTGGATGCTCTGGAGAAAAGTAAAGGAAGCTGATTGGAAACATGCTGACTCAAGTGTTTATCAATGAAGTCCTCTTTGTTAAGCAGTGTGACTCAAACATGCACTTTATTAATTGGCTTTATGATACTTGTAAGAAACGTGCATCATGATAGACATTGGAGGATATGATATTTCAGTTTAAAAAAAAAAACTTTAGCAATTCTTCAAAAGATAATGGAAGCAGGCAGTTTTTTAACCTATTTTTTTCGTGATAAATCTGACACTGGGGAACTTTTTAATGCTATGAACTCTCTTCCCAGAAAATGCCTACAGTGTTCATTTTTGTGACCCTTGAAACTCAAGCTCTACTGTAAGCAACCATGAAGTGTAACTGAAATTATATTCCCACTAAATGCCAGCAACACAGATCCATAGTTTTTGTTTATGAGACACAAAATTATTATATATAATGGCTTATCTACATAGGGGAAAATAGAAAGGATCAATTAGCAGAAAGGAACTGGAAAAACTCTTCTTGCAATGGACGAGTGCCTATATTGTAGTATTGAGACAGAATGGAAAAAGTAGCCTTTTTTTTCAAATTTTAAACATATAGGTAGTCAGCCAGGGCCAGAGGCCCAACGAGAGACCGCCTTGCCTGCCCTGGACTAGAATGTACATCTATCTCACCCAGTCTAATCTACAATGGCTGCAGGTAATTCATCATGGTTAGAATCCCCTCTTGAGTCAGCCTCTTGAGTCCACCAACCAATCAGGTCTCTTCTTTACACGCCGAGTCTGAGTCTTAGGCTCATCCTGATCGGGATGTTTGACTCATTAACCACGGGTGTGAATCTCCCTCACTCTCCTGGCCCCTGATTGCTTCCTTTCCCCTTTGGTAAGCTCTTCCTCCTCCTGGGCAGGGGGAGGATTTCATTTGGCTTGGACATATTCTTGCTTGGTTTCTACATGTGTTTTGTTTTGGGGTGCTTTCCTGTGTGGCTACATGTGTGATCTCTCTTCAAGTTCTCAGCCCCCTGCATCTCTATATCATCATCTCTGACCTCCAATGGGGGCCATCTTGTGGTCTGTGCTCCTCTGCTTTGATCTGTGTGTGTGTGCGCACGTGTGCGTGCACATGTGTATACATGCTTGTGTGTGCCTTTCTTAAAGTCTTCTTCCACAGACATGTGAGGGGAGTATTTCTCCATCTCCTCTTCCCTTTCCCAAACAGGCTGGAAAGGGTGAGAACATCTTTTGGCTTGGGCTTCCCTGTTAGCCCTCCCTCTGGATGCTAACTGTGCCATAAACAAACCTTATCATTCTTAATTTACCCTTCTCTGAGTCTGCATTTTCAATTCTTTGCTAAGTCGGACACTGATCGGGCCTGGAATTTCCTATAGCATTATGGAATCTAATTCCTCCCTGGACTTCAAGTCCCATATCAGTAGGTTTACAGCCTGCATAAAAGTCATAATTTTGATTTAGATATACTAGGAGATGATAAATGTAGGCTTAATGAATCTTTTTCTGTAACAATGACTTATTTTTATTTATGTACCTCACCATTTCCTTTGGATGCTTCACTTCCAGACTCACTTAGCTGGCTGCTGAGCACCCGCATTCCCACTTGGGTGGGAGCATGGTAGCAAGTGAGTACATTGCTGCTGTTGTGCACCTGGAGATCACAGACTCTCAAACCCCTATGTGATGTGATATGCTTACATCACCTGACTGATTCATGTAAGACTGAAAACGGGTTGAAAGGGAAAATGTCTTCCATAAGTTTACAGATTTAACAGGTAACATGTGCCCAAAACTGAAAAAACAAGATACTGTTGCTATCTCCACTAAACAGGCAGGAACTCAGCCAAGGAAGAAATGAATTATTTTCCCAGTGTTACAGGGTGACCAAGTAGGCTGAGTTGGGATGGTTGGGATGGGAGTCCAGGCGTCCTGACCTCACAGCGCACCCAAGATTGTATGGCAATCAAGTCTGCTGCCTCAGGGTCTTCTGCACATCACAGCCCTACTCTGCCTCCATTCGGATCTCCCCAACCGCCTGGGTGTTTCTATGTTCCCAATCTGAGTTCCTTAAATACCACACTAGGAGCAGGTGGAAGACTACTGCAAAGAATGGGCAGGCACATTCTTGTTTTGCCTCTTTTTATATATATATTTTTCCGACAGATTAGGGTATTTTTCTCAATTATGCATACTTATTCATTCTGCCAACAATTCTTTTAAGGCTGTTAAAGCTGTAGTCAATTTTCTCAGTTTGATGTTCCAAAGGAACCTGCTGTGTCTTTTTTCATTCTAGGCAGAAATAGGCCTGGGTAGGACCCACCAGCTGTGAGAAAGTCATTGAGCAGCTAAGAACTTTCTATTTGCTGTTACCATTGTTACATTTTCATAGTTTTGGAGCTTGAGCAGCATTTAATTTCTCTATGCTTTATATTTTTCCTTTTGAGAAAGAGCATGTCTGTATTTGTTTGTAGATGTTACAGAAATAATCCCCCAAAGAAAAATTCTTCTTCAAATATTCATGAACACTGAATACTAAGTAATCCAGCAACCTACTTAACACAAAAAAAAAAAAAAAAAAAACAAAAATTCCAAAAAGCCAAATAAATAACCAAAAGAAACTTTACAAACAAAAATCTGTATGAAATCTCAGCAGTAACTATGTACATACATGCCCATTAGCAGGTTTTATTTTTTTCTGAAATGAAAATATGTTTTCTGTAACCTTTTCAGAGAGAATTCTAAGAGAATTTGCTAAAGATTCTAAATTTATTCATATATTTTGACCTTGGAATTTCATACCTCAAAAATATATTAAAATGTATAACACAATTAATTATTGCAGATAGAAACATTAAAATATTATAAATAAATATTAACTACACATAATTTGTAGAACCATGATACAATCACAAAAATAAGATAGCATTGAGCTCCTAAAAGGATCTATCTACGTTCCTTCATTTGTATGGGAGTCATTCATAATTAGTGGTTGAGCCATTCAACAATGGAAAGATCTGTGAAATCATACTGGTGAGTTTATAGGAAGATGGCATTTGAACACATATATGTAGAGAGGGAAGGGTGGTCACAGGGAATGGATGGCCACCAACAAGCAGTTACCTTGATTGTGGACTTCTGAGCAGATAAATTTCCATCATCACAGCCAACCAGTCTGGAGGACTTTGTGATAGCAACCTGTAGCAGTTTAACTTCCCATTACTGGGTCAAAACACTTGACCAGAAGCAGCTTATGGAAGGTAAGGGTTTATTTCCATTTACAGTTTCAAGAGGGAGTTTCATCATGCTGGGTAAAGCATGGCAGAGCAGGCCACTGGCTCACATCTTCATTCATCAGCAGCAAGGAGGAACCAGCCAGAGTGAGCTAGCAAACTCTGGCGAGTTGTCCTGGACTATAAAATCCCAAGGTCCACTTACTTGTTCCCAGTGACACAGTTCCTCCAGAAAGACTCCACCTTCCTAGTGCTCCACCAGCTGGTGACTAAGTAGGATGATTAATCACAAGCACTTGAGACTATAGGGGATATTTTACATTCAAACTACCACACAAACCTAGTAAACAAAACCAGTTCCTACTCCCACCTCATTATAACTTAGTTCAGCCTTCAGCACTCACATACACAGCACTCTCCTAGTGAATTCTTGTCACAGTGATAATAAATAAAATCCTGAAGCCCGTAGCAGTAAGGAAACACCAACAAGGTTCTGCACTGTTTCTCTTATCTGACTTCCATCTTTCTTCAAACTTTCATCTTGATCCTGCTTTATGAGTCTTCTTTCACTCCCTCAACATATATCAAATCAGTTCCTACATGGAAATATTTTCCTACTTGCTGGGCCTTCCACCAGCAAGAGCCTTTCCCCAGGTATTAAACTGTCCACTCCCTTATTCTTATCTTGACTGTAACTACTATGCCAGGGCTATTGCCAACCACCATAATCCAAGATGGGCAACCTCCTATCCCTTTGTACTTAGTCAACTGACTTTATTATCCTTCCTGGTTTTAGGCAGATATTATCTTAATTCACTACAGTGTGTACACATTGACTTTTTCTGCTCTAATGTAAATTTCATGAGAAGATAGCACCGATTTGCTTAGCCTTTAGAATCCAGAAAGGGAAAAGTTACATGCCAGAGAAGTGCTTATATGACAGTATTAATAACCATTAGGTGGCATTTAGCTTTGAACATGAAAGAGTTATCTATTAAGTGGTAAATATGGGAAAAAAACTTCCATGAATCAACATGTTTTCTGTTATAATGAAAATAATTTAAAACAGTAAAGCTGTTAACTCTTCTCAGTATTAGCCTAATCTAATCAATATATCAGATTGGTTTCATCACAAACATCTTATTAAATCAGTTTATTATTTAAAATTGAATCAAGAGCTCAATTATTGTCACTAAAACTGTAAGAAAATTTTATAATTCATTAGGATCAGCCCTCTTCATTATAGCCTTATAATGTGTATAAAATTCAGTTTTGATTTTAGTCTGTCCTTTAATAAGCTAGTGACCTGTGACAAATCTTTTAATAGTTCTGAACTTAACTGCATCCTCCGTAAACTATGAATACTGATAGAGGTCCTGCCTATCACATAGGATTATAGCCAGGTTCCATTTCAGTAATGACTTTCATTTTATTAGTTGAAAAGTATTCTGTAATGGTGAGTGACAGTGTGGTCTTAGGGATACTCAAGGAAAAATTAGGACCATTTTCTGTTCCTAGAATTTCCATTGTTGTAACAATCTCTTCAAATTAGCCTTAGAATGCAATATAAAGAAGTGCTGTGATAGGAAAATTTATAGGAAAATAGTATGAGATATAAGGATATTTACCTACTGTAATAAAGTATTAATCTACAGGCTCTCATTAAGGAATTAGCATGGAATGCATTGTGCACTGTCCTGTGAACACTTAACAAAATAAGATTGATGAAGTTCCATAAATCCTTGTTCTAGGGGCGTCTGGTTGAGAGGCAAGATCCACTGACCTCTTGTTGAAGGAGGAACTCCAGGAGGTCCTGACTATGGAGGGCTGGGAGTATGAAGCCAACAGATTAGATAATAGCACACAGTATTTGAGACTAGGAGAAGAAATGAAGGTATGGATGGGAATAACCTGAGGCAAGGTGTATGTTTTGCCTCAGACCAGGCATTATGGAGGAAGGGATATTATTTATTGAAGACTGATCCAGGGGAAGTTCCATAAAGGCAGGAAAAGCAGCCTGCTTTCAACAGGGCCAAGCAGAGAGAAAAACCAACCAGCCACCACAGCACACAGAGCAAAACTACAGCAAAAGGTCACACAGCACACTTCAGGAACTCCCTAGGCAATTTGAATATCTTTACAATGGAATCTCAAACCATCACAAACCTTAAGACTGGCCCCCAGTGACCCTGCCTCAGCAGAACTTATAAAGGAATATATTGCCAGGGCCCCCAGTCTAAGATTTAAAACCTTGTTTGTATAAAAAAGTAAATCAACAAGATAGGAGTCTGTAAAATCAAACAAGTTAAATACTTTCAACATGTAAAGGCACAGAGTAAACATTTTAACTGTATAGGGAATATCAAGGAGAAACTAGAACAATGCAAACTCAGCCACCATCAGCAATCATCAAACCTGCAGTTCAAGTTCAATATAACCAGGACTCCTCAGTGTTTGCCAGGGAAAACTTTCATCCCATGCAACACTGCACTCCATGGTAGCCCTTTGCACAGTCCTGGTATATCCAAAATATCTTCAGGTCTCCATGCAAACCATGGTGCATCTTCCAAAGCCTTGCAGCCTATTCCTGAGGGTCTTCATGCCCTGCCTCATGCTGCATCTCAGCAGTCTCCTGGAACCGTTTTCATGACCACATGCATTTTTCAGCTGAGGTGTGCAGGACACAGCCTGCTGGCAGGTTCCTTCTCCAGTCAACACTCTTTCCAAAAGTTTGTATTTCTAACAGTCTTTCCTCAGGCATCCTCTCCATTGTTTTAATGTAAAGTAGTCGTCAGGCCACCTTCCTTCCACCTTCCTTAAGATTGCTAATGTCTTTGACAATGTGTAACTCCAAAATTTTAACTAAAACTAAAATCTTAAAATCTCAAAATATCTTTAGCCAAGCACATCAGTCCATTAAAATTTAACTTTGATCAAAATTCTGGGCCTGGATAGCGGGGCGTGGTGCCAGTAGCCCAGTTCCAACAAAGTCCTCTGCAGTCTTTCCTTCCCTTAAAAGCTCATAAGCCAAGCCTCGAAGTTCAATACTGTCTGCAGGAATAGTCCATAAAGGATTACCACTCTGGAAGGCATCTTCAGTTGAAGCACCAAGTCAAAAACAAAGGTTCCAAAAGACCCACACGGTTGGTTCATCTCACCCCACACAACTCGACCACTTTACTGTTGCAGACAGCTTCAGGTTAATTCCAGGTCAGCCTTATGGGCTTACAGATCCAGGGAAGTTCCATAAAGGCAGGAAAAGCAGCCTGCTTTCAACAGGGCCAAAAAAAAAACCAACCAGCCACCACAGCACACAGAGCAAAACTAAAATCAATGCTAGGCACATTTGCAAAAAATGGAATTCAAAATTCACACCTAAGACTGGCATAACCTTGCAAAGGTTCTTGCAGGAAACTATAAAGTAATAAAACATTGAATATATTGCTGTTTCTGCAGTTAATCATGATTTTTTTTGAGTTGATAAATCATTTTATAAACCAAAGAAGACCAGCAGAACTGGTCCAGGAGTCTAAGGTAAATCTTTTTATAAAAAGTAAAAGAAAAATGGAGAGATGGCAATTCTAGGAACCCGGTTATCTTTTGGCAATGCAAAGTGAGATATTTGCCCACAAGGGGGCGCACCTTTGATTTTCATTCACAGCAGCTGAGATGTGTTCCCTCTCCCTCTCTGTCTGTCTCTGTGTCTCCAAAAATAAATAAAATAACTTTTTAAAAAAAAAAGTTTTATTTTTATTAATTTATTTGACAGAGGATCGCCATGAGGTCAAGGCCACCCTGAGACTACATAGTTAATTCCAGGTCAGCCTGGGCCAAAGTGAGACCCTACCTCAAAAAACCAAAAAACCAAAAAAAAAAAAAAAGAAATTTTCTCAGGGCATGATTTTTTTCAGGGATAAATCATTTTATAAAGTACCAGTGTATGGTCTCCAAGGTAGAAAAATGTCAATTCTAGGATTATCTTTTGGCAATGAGAGATATTTGCTACCTTTTCTTATGTTAGATGTGTTTGCATGAAATAATTTTTTTAATATTTTATTTTTTATTAATTTATTTGACAGAGAAAGAGGGAGAGAGAGAGAATGGGCATGCCAGGGCTTCCAGCCACTGCAAATGAACTCCAGACGCATATGCCCCCTTGGGCATCTGGCTAACATGGGTCCTGGGGAATCGAACCAGGGTCCTTTGGCTTTGCAGGCAGATGCCTTAACTGCTAAGCCATTCCTCCAGCCCTGAAATAAAAATTTTAAACATAATTTGAAGTTGTTAAAATAATGTGGAAGTCAGGCATATGTATATATATTTTTAAATGTATAAAATATTTAATGTTTTGAGAAAAGAATACTTCAACTGAGATTTATTTTCTTAACAAAATTATGCATATAAGGTGCAGTCTTATTAATTATAGGCAGAAGTTTGGCCATCACTTCTCTAGAATGCACTGATCTCACGTGGCTGAAACTGTCCATGCTAAATAGCACATTCCCACTTTTCTGTAAAGCCCTGGCAGCAACCCTTCTATTCTCTGTTTCTGAGGGACAACATTTCAGTTTTCTCCTGTAATAAGAACCATGTAAATTTAAACATATTTTTATTTCATAATGACAATAATTTTGATAAATATTTTGGGCAAAAGGAAGCAAAAGGTACCATTACTAGTTTCAGGAAAAAAATTAAAGATGGGAATATTGTGATGGTAGTACATGGTATTCTCCCTTCTCTTCATTTACTGGTCTATTTTTAGCTCACCTATATATGAACACTGACATTTGAATATGTGCTGAATATTGAAAATGTAATTTCAGGAAAAAATGACATTCAGTTAGTAATCTCATAAGCTTGGGTATAAGAAAAACCTAGATTATGGTGTCCAGATTCTAGTGTTGGAGAACAGATACCTGGTTGTCAAGAATTTGGGATGGGGCTGGAGAGATGGCTTAGTGGTTAAGGCATTTGCTTGTGAAGCCTAAGGACCAGATCCCATGTAAGCCTAATACACAAGGGGGTGCATGCCTCTGGAGTTCATTTGCAGTGGCTAGAGGCCCTGGCATACCCATTCTTACTTTCCCTCTCTCTCTTTCCCTCTCTCTGTCTCAAATAAATAAATAAATAAATAAATAAATAAATAAATAAATAAATAAAATCTTAAAAACACATAATAAAAACAAAGATTTAGAGATGAGTGCTGCTGCTGTCATTTAGAAGATAAATAAAAACATATGGTACATTTTTCTTGCTGATAGGGCATTTCTGGATCTACTTTATGGGATGGCTAAATGAATCCCTACTGTATGGAAGTGTGCATGTGTGCACACACACCCACATGCAATACATAAAGCACATCAGTGCGTGGAAAATCCTTTGGAATTTGAATCGTGTCTGAACCTGATCAAATGGTTTCTGATCGTGGCAATATTCTATCGTTACATGGAAGACACAATCACCAGGAAAAGGTAGGTATAAGTAATAAAGGTTTTCTATGTTATTTCACAAATTCTTATGAGTCAACCTATTTTTACATAAAAAGCATTGTTACAAAAACAAATTATGAAAAGTTCTGAAGTCAAATCTTGCTTTTCTTGTTTTCAGTGATATGTATTTAGATGTATCATTATTCATCTTTTCCACACCTCCTTGTAGAAAGGACATAATGCTCTGATCCTTATCTTATGGTATTGTTGTCATGATCGTATCATTTACAGCTAAAAACCTAATTGGACAATAGACAGATGAACGTGGTTAACAAAGGATGGTAGTGTTAGCAGCAAGGCCTAGATATTATCACAATGTGTCGAACTATGAAGGACCAGATTTTTTAACAAGCTATGGATTATAAAATAATTAATCCCAAAGCATCTTAAGGCTAGGGTTTGTTAACTCTGCTGGGTGACAAAGTGGGAGCTGATGAGTTGGGGTAAAGTAGTTAGAAAGTGAGCAGAAGAAAAGTAAAGGAGGATTAACAGGTCTAATTGGGAGCTGTTCACATGAAGATGTCTAATATGCCTCAGGTGCAGAAGACAGGTAATTTAGTATGTGCCTGGTTTTGGAGCAGAGCTCTCTGGAAGAGATAAAACTGGCATGAGTTTGTAAAAGAAAGCACACCATCTCTAAATTTTGAGATTGCCATTAGGACAGACATTCCTGTGTTTCTAAAACATGATATTCAGAGCTGCTTATCAGAAAATCTAAAAAACAGTGTTTTCAGCCTGTGACATGTCACTTCTGGATATTGGTTGTAGGACCTGCTTTAATTTAAGGAGTTTATCTGCCTTGGGGCTTTTCTTTTTTTAATTATTATTATTTTTTATTTATATTATTCTTATGATTTTACATTCATAGTATTGGTTCCATTGTCCTCCTCCCTGTCCTCCCTCTTTCAAAGGGACCCTCATCAATGGGGAATGTGGGTCATGCATTGTGGGGGTAGTCAAGAGTTTGGGGGATAGGCTCCAGTCTCTGTGCATAATGCCCCAACTTGTGACTCTAACAATCTTTCCGCCCCCTCTTCCGCGAGTTTCCCTGAGCCACATTGGGGTCATTTTAGTTCTGATTCAGTGATGAGGTTTTGGGAGCCACTGTGTCTCTGGATATCTGGCTTAGTTGGAGTTGGATGTTCTCTGTGTTTATCTCCTTCAGTCTTTTTCTGATGTCGTGATCGCCATGAACGCTGTATTCTTGTCCTTCCCTGCATTGTTCTATAGTTTCATCTGGGGCCCTGGTGAGGTGTGATTAGCTGATACTCCCTTCAGGTTCATTGTCCATCTGAAAAAATATAAGCAAATTCTCCAACGGAGAGAGAAGTTAGTATTAGATAGAAAGGATGACCATCTATGTTTTGGAGGGAATTTTATATGTGTTGGCTCTCTTCTAGCCCACATTTGGTGGTATCTTGATCTTGGAGACTGAGCTCATTTTTTGTACCTGGTTTTGACTTATTTCCCAGTTCCAGCAATGAGTTCCATTCCACTGAGTGGATCTACTAGCCAAATCAAGAGTAGTTGGTTACCCACTATGGCTGTGTGCCCCTACTGCACTTGTTTGAGCATTACGTCAGGTTGTTACCTACTGGCTATCTTAGACTGCAAGTTGTTTGGACCAATTCTCCACTCTAACTTTCCATATAATTAAATAAGCAGTCTAAAAGGCATTTTTGGTAACTTTAATGCCTTACCATGAAAAATATTACCTCATTTGTATTAGCATGGATAATATTTAAAGGGTTCATATTGGCCTCAGGATGTGGACACTTCCATTATTTAATACCATGTGCCAAAGGCAATCATTAAAACATGGGGCATTTGTTTCTCAAGATTTTTTTTTTTTTTTTTTTTTTTTTTTTTTGCGAGGTAGGGTCTCACTCTGGTCCAGGCTGACCTGGAATTAACTATGTAGTCTCAGGGTGGCCTCGAACTCTCAGCGATCCTCCTACCTCTGCCTCCCGAGTGCTGGGATTAAAGGCATGCGCCACCACGCCCGGCATTGTTTCTCAAGATTTTTATCAAAGAAGCAGAAAGCCACTTTCCATGAATGGAGAGTCCCCAAGTAGCCATTTCTTTTTAAAAAATCTTTTTAACATTTTTTTTTACTTTTTCAGAGACAGAGGAAGAATGAGAGAGAGAGGACTGGCATGTCAGGGAATCCATCCACTGCAATCAAACTTGTGTGCTACCTTGTGCCCATGCATCACTTTGTGTGTCTGACTTACGTGGGTTCTGGGGAGTGAAGCCTGAGTCCTTAGGCTTTGCAAGCAAGCACCATAAGTGCTAAGCTATCTCTCTAGCCCCCAAGTAGCCATTTCAATCATGTGTATTTTCTTTTTGTATCTTAGAATGATAATTTCACATCACAAAAAAAATGTGTCACTACCTGGAATTATTTACAGCTGGATTCATACACAATTAGTTTTTCACAACATCTTAAGAAACCTCCTCTGCACTCATGGGATGGACGGGTAGTGGGAGAGTACTTCCTGTGGCTGTGAAGAAGTTTGACTGTAGCCATAGAGGAATCAACAGTTACTGCAAAAGTCACAAACAGCGCTTTGAAAAATGAAGCTCTCATTTTGATCTCTGCCTGTGTAGATCTTCAGCTCAAACTCAGCATTTAAAAAATAGCATGGTTATTTGTCCTTCAATCCTATGATAAATACAAAAGGGAGAAAAGCTACTCTTCTGGTTTACTTGTCCATTTCCAAGGGAAAAAATGATATGACCCACTTCCATATAATGAGGTCATGGTAAACAGCAACATTTCTATTTTGGAAAATTCCTTTTTCTTTTAGGCATAAGTAATGGCTATTTCAGGTAGTGCATTTGGATTTTTTTCCTATCATGGAAAGAACATTGCATGACACTTGAAGGATACTTGTCATCTTCAGACTTAAAAAAAATCAGTTTGAATGCCTATTATTTCTCATTGCATTTGGTAATTATTCTAGAATTCCGAGGAAGCTGCCAAGATACTCTGAGCCATTTTATCTACCTGAGATCCCCATGAGAATAGTTGCTCCTATGTAGATGTCATTTGATACCTAACAGGCACCACTACATTTTATGACCGTGAATATATATGGTTCTGTGGTCTTATGTAATCTGAATGAAAACTAGGGTATTCGTTTAAGTTGGTCATTTGCTATGACATCTGTATATGGTCTGCTAATGCTGGGTATAGTGCTGAGATCTCTCGTTTTATGCCAGATAATTTTACGGGGTAAACTTCAGAGAGGTATGATTTGAATCTGCCCAGGCATAGGCATTGTACCTATTTGGATGGCATTTCTCTTAACCTACACAATAAATGCCATGTTCTCTTGCTGATGCCTCGTTTGTAACAATGCATCAGTTCTGATCTATGTAGCAATTATCTTCTTCTTGAAGGACAATAGTGGCTTGTGGGAGGAAAGAATTTATTTCAGCTTATAGTCTTGAGGGGAAGTTTCTTCATGGCATGGCAGAGCAGAGGCTGGCTCACACCTAGTCACATATCTAGGTTGAAGTAGTTTAAGTATTGGCTTGGAGCTGGCTAATAAACGTCAAGGGCCTCCCACAGTGACACACCTCCTCCACCAAGGTTCCACTTCCCAAGTTACCACCAACTGGGGACCAAAACCCAAGAGGCTCAGTCAGAAACACATGAGACTATAGGGACATTTCACATTAAAGCTACCACAGTTTATATTAATTCTGTAAAGGATCAGTTTATTCATATTAGAAGGTTTTGCAGCCTATATGTTGTTCAAGTAGGGCTGAATATCTCAACTTGTGCTAATGATTATTAAGATTCCCTGCCTTTATGCCTGTATAGAAATTTATAACAATACATCCCCTATTGTCTAATTCAGTGTGTCTCAGATGTATGGCTTCTGGATCAATAACAACACACATTTCTCAGTTGGGTTAGAAATGACAATTAATAGTCCTTGCCACAGACAAGATGCAGCATGGATGAGCATTAACAAACCCATTAGGTAATTCTGATGTATGCTGAAGCTTGAGAATTATTGCTGTATTTGGTTAATTAACAAAAGAACTAGAAAAGATGGAGATGTATATATTCTGTGATGGTAACTATATCTTGATTTCCTAATGTGAGTGCACAGGGAAATAGATTCCTTTTAGACTCCCTCAATACATTCTGAAAGAATAATAAAAAAATGTTTCCTTATATAAAGTCCTTAGTGCCAATATATAGGTTAAAACAATGAAACTTGCAAGTCTCAAGTGTGTTAAGAAATGAACCCAAACCTGAGGAAATAATACTGTATTTTGGCAATTTTTCTCTGTATTTTAGTATGTATGTGTGTATGTCTGTACTTGGGAACATATGTGCATATTAAACATGCATAACCAAATATAAAGAAAACAATGTTTTTGTGTTAAACTAGAGAATGTGACTGATCTTTTAGCCATTAACTAAACTAATAGTTTAACAGCAATGCTTTACTTTTTTTTTTTTTTTTCTTGGTTTTTCGAGGTAGGGTCTTGCTCTAGCCCTGGCTGACCTGCAATTCACTCTGTGGTCTCAGGCTGGCCTTGAACTCCCGGCGATCCTTCCACCTCTGCCTCCTGAGGGTTGTGATTAAAGGTGTGCACCACCACGCCTGGCTTGCGTTACTTTTTTAATACCCTGTTTCTTTAGCTCTTGCATAATGGACATGACCCAGTATGATCAGTAATAGAAATAACGACTCCTTTCATTGAATTTCTCCTTTTCAGAGTCATTTAATCTAATCACCAAATGTCTCACAAAGGTTCTGTGAAATTGGTAGGTATTTCTGACTGACTCTACTGGGTTTGGTTGCCCTCTGGTAATGTGTATGATAGTTATAAGAACTCCTTTAGAGGGTCATTTTGAACTTTCTAGCTCAAAGTTTATGAGAGAAAAAAAAATGATCTATGAAAGAAATACTTGTGAGAGGAAGTGAGAGAAAATTGTTTTAAATTTTCAGAGGAATATGATAACACAGGAAGAATTGAGTCACGCAGATGATGGTGGGCCAAAAACACAGGTCTGATGTCTCAGTGCCTGTGCCCCTCCCCTGTGGACAAGTGCAGCCACTGTGTGCTCACAGTCACCTTCGGGGAGTCTGGCTGCAATGGCTTCTACTCAATTACAGTCTCCATTGCCATATGATCTCTCCTGGCCCCCTACAAAAATCAAGAGCTTTCAATCTTACCTCACACTGTGAATAACTGAGCATCATATGGCGGTGGTAATTGGGAAAAATGACTCAAACACTTCCAAAATTTGCAAAGTATTTCATTGTCTGTTTGAATATCTCTGGTTGGCAAGTAGAGTTGAATGCTCCTTTTTTTTTTTTTTTTTTTTTTTTTTTTAAGCAACAATTCTCCTTGGTTATTGAGCTGTGAACACATTTTCTATTTTTAATCCTTTTTTTCTTTTGTAAGTCAACTTTGGTAGCAAAGGGAGAGAAGCATAGGAAAGATCAAATTGGCCAATAAATGCTTATACTGACTGGATTAAGTTTTTATTTATTTGAAAAAATATGTTTTATTAAGCACAAAACAGACGTTTCAGGTCCTAATATATTAGAATAATAGATTGTTTAGGAAAAAACAAATCAGATAAAATTTTTGTCGTATTAAAATTGTTCCCTACCTCCATATGGACCATATTCATTTAAAATTCATTTTAAATTTTAATTGGTTTAAAGATTGTCATCAAAAGAGTGGCTAGAGTTTTAGTTTTCTAGCTCCATAAGGAACCAAATGAGAAATAGATTTAAACATTATTAAATTAAGTTGGTCATAATTAACAAATGAATTCATACTGATTACCAAGTTGATTTCTTACCTGAACTGTCCACTGGGGTACTATCCAATCAAGTTTAAAGGTTTCTGAAATTTTGAGGAATGGCTCCAAATTACACTGAAGAGCATTTTTTGGGAAGAATTTTGAAATTTTGTTCTTTACATTTGTATAGTTTCATGTTTTGTCAACATATATCTATAACTTAGAATTTCTCTGTGCTCCAGTGAGTGAAGCCAACATGTTAACCTTCCCACTGGGTGACAGCATTGAGAAATAAGGGCCAGTATGATAGGGTACCAACTCCCTGGGGACGAGGGCATGTCGTTCAGGAAGCACAGAAAGAATGAACAATACCAGACATTTATCATCTCTGATGAATCAGTTCAAATGTCACCACCCACACAAATATTTCCTCTCTTTCCAGAGGGTAATTTGTCTTTCTCTCTATGGTAGCATCTATTAAATATGAACCTGAAAATTACCTAGTTTATCTAGTCAACCATTGTTGAGTTATCCTGGGGAAATATCTATATCTGATTTTTCCCCCTGAATCACAAAAATAGTAGGTGTGGCATTTGATTCTAGAATAACATGCTAAAACACTTTTTGAGTCCCAATTTTAAATGTACACATATAAGCAGACCATTAGAACATTGTAGAGATGGGGATTGCTTGATATATTAGGTGTAGGATGGTAAAACATTATCAGACTGTCAGTACCCACTATAACTGAAGGTAATTTGGAGATTGTTTCTTCACAACTATCCTTCACTCTCCAAATACAGAAGTAACATGGGCTTGAGAGATGGCTTTCTCTTGCTCTCTCTCTTTCAAATAAATAAATAAAAAGAAATAAAAACTTTTAAAAAATAAGGTAACATAACATGCAAATGAATATTAGTCAATCCACCATTATTAGATAAATAATTGAATTTTTAATAAATTCTTTAAAGACTGCTTTTTTCTATTTAGCATAATTATTTCTTTCATAATGTGCATACTTTAATACAAGTAGAATAATATTTTTAGCTTTAAACTCAAATGAGACATAGACATCGAGAATGTGTATGTGTGTTTGCATCTTACAAATTGCCCAGTCTATAGTTTGTAACATCATCACAAAATAATCAATGCCACAGATTATGTAGTGAATAGTATCATGTGTACCTGAGCCCTGTGTGTCCCACAGGGTAGACAAAGAGAGTTATTACTGCAAAGCCACTGCTCAGCAGGGCATCTTTTGCAAGAGACAGATGACACCATTTTCTTTTCTTCTCCTATGGACAAAGAGTGTGTCACCTTCTCAGCACATTCATTCTACCCTGCATGAGGCTATATAGCCCATGCTGGCTTCAAATCCTTAACCTGAAAAAAAAAAAGCCTTTAGAAATACTGCTTATTATGAATGATTATTTTGGGAGAAGATTATAAGCTGAATTTAATAGTGAGTCATAGTCATTGATAACAGCATCTTTCTCTTATGTCACTTATGCTCTTAGTCTTAGAAATGGATGATGTGTGAATTAAAACACCCATTTTTATCTACTTATGAATCAATAACCATATATGTTCAATATTTATTCATTATTCAGTATTCATTAAATAACAATTTCCTACTTAGGGTTTACAGAATGTAGTTTCAACAGCTTTCCAAACCCAAAGTGTATACCTTCAGTAAATATGTACATTTTGTTATTGTTTGCAGAGATACGGTCTCACTCTAGCCCAGGCTGATCTGGAAATCACTCTGCAGTCCCAGGCTGGCCTCGAACTCACAGAGATCCTCCTCCCTTCCCTCCTGAGTGCTACCATGCCCGTCTGTATACTTTGGTTTGAAGTCCAGCACTGTACCTGATATGGATATTTATTTCATGAGTGTGTATCAATTTGTATAGGAGATTTTTAAAGTTTGACTTGCTGTGAATATTGCTATAAAATTATTTTAAGCGGTTATACTTTCCATCTTTTATTTTCTTTGTCCTTCTCTCTAAGCAAGACTACATCATAGATGGCACTGTGAACCCCCGGCAGTGGACACATTGTGCTATATTGGTCTCTTAGTAATATTAGCACAAATGTTCATTGCCCTGATTCATTAAACCTCCAGTTTGTATGAAATCAGCATACTCTTAATTGTACCATTACTTCTTTTTGTGTTAGTTGGATTACTTTTATAACAGACACTTATCCTCATTAAATTTTCATTACCCTCAGGCATACTTTCTAGGGAAAAAGAAAGAAAAAGTGCCTTGTTTTCACCGGTATTGTCCATTTTGGGGAATCTTTAAAATTTGACCAATGTGGAAGGCTTTTTCCCTGATGTCCTCACAAGCTGATAGATTTAACTTTATCTCTTGTATTCATTATCTTATTTTCTTTCTGACATTCAAATGGTTCTATCTGGCCCACTGAAACCCATCCACATTGGTTTTTTAGATGGCTGTCAGTAATCTTTAATGCCTCTCTTATATTCTGATATGACAAGATATTTCTATTTGGCTTTGTACATATCTTTATCCAGACTAAAAATCTGCCATTTGTCTTATAAAATTGATGTGTGTGTGTGTGTGTGTGTGTGTGTGTGTGTGTGTGTGTACCTACCATTAAAAATCTGGATAATCGCTCTTTTCATTGCTACTGAGTGTTCATTTTTATCTATCTATCATCTAACTCTCTCTATATATATGTATCATCTATCTATCTATCCATCCATTTTCTACCTACCTAATCTATAATCTATATTTTTATCTATCTATCTATCTATCTATCTATCTATCTATCTACCTATCTATAATTTATCTATCCTGTCTATCATTAATCTAATGAAACATCATGTATTGATAGCTATATTTCTAATTTGTCAGGACTTTTATTTAACCATATTAATGTGCTAGTCTTCTTTATTTTATACAAAAACTGCTTCCAAGGAATGGCTCAGTGAAGAAAACACTTGCTGTTTAAGTGTGAGGACTGAAGTTTGGATACTCAGAGCCCACACAAATGCTGGGAGGTTGTCACTGCCCGTTAATAATCTCCATGCTCTGGAGGCAGAGACAGCAGCACCCAAGGGCAAGCTGGCTAGTTTGATTAGCCAGATTGGTGATCTCTGGGTTCTTGTGAGATGCCCTGCCTCAGTAAATGGACAGCATTTGAGAGAGATAGCTGATACTAACCTCCCGCCACACCTGCAAGCACATGTGACATATACATGTGAACATCCCACACAACACATACACATACACAACCATAAAACTTGATTTCAATGTTACCAAAATAGTTTATCACTTACTTTATCCCACCCTAAATAAAGAAGTCTTCAAAAACAATATTCAGGGCTGGAGAGATAGCTTAGTACTTAAAGACACCTGCTTGTAAAGCCTAATGGCTTGGGTTTAATTTCCCAGTGTTCACACAAAGCCAGATGCACAAAATGGTGCATGTGTCTACAGTTTGTTTGCAGTGGCAAGAGGCCTTGGCCTGCCCATACACTCTATTGATCTGTCATCTATCGATCTGTCATCTGTCTATCTAACCATATATCTATCTATCATGTATCTATCTATGTATCTATCTATCTATTATCTATCTATGCATCTATCATTTATCTATCTCGTTTTCCTGTTTGCAAATAAAAATAAATAAATAATAAAAATAATTTAAATATTCATATTTAAGTATTCATAGTACTATGAAGTATATAACTGCTAAAAGTATTTTGAGTATTTAAGTTTTATCTTTCCAGTTCTTCCATATTCTACTAGAGGATATCAATAAGGGCTATGTAAACAAACTACCCTGTTTCAAGATCAATTGGAATGGTTTCTTTTTCTCTGTGGGCTTTTACCACAAACTCTTTATATAGTTTGATTTTTTGATGTCATTTTCAGTTTTCACAGAGTACTATAGTTTTTTTTTTTAATTTTGTACTTGAAAGAAAAAATTCTAAAATATTTATTCAAGTGTTCTCTAGCTTCCGTTTTTTCTTGTGTGAGTATGTGTGTGTTGTGTGTGGATGTGTGCATGTGCAAGGAGAAGCTAAAGGACACTTCTGTGTGCTGTGCATCAGACACCATCCACCTTCCCTTGAGGAAAGGTGTCATGTTATTCTGAGACTTCCCAAGTAGGTTCGTGTGACTGGGCAAGGAGCCCAGGACTGTGCTTGTCTTTGCTTCCTGGGATTACACCTAGAACCAACATCTCTGGTAGGTTTTGGGGCTTAAACTCAGGTCCTCGTGCTTGCAAGTCTAACACTTTACTGAATGAATTATTTCTCCAACACAATGGGACTCTAGTTTCTTTTTATTCCCATTGTCTCTAACCCATCCTCTTCACTTATAGAAAAATAGAGATATATGTTTTTTAACATAAGGAATTAGGCACATAGATTATTATTGCCTTTTCTTAGATACTGACACCATGCATGCCTTTCATTATGTTGAATTTTATTAATGGTGATCACTACATAATACTTCTGAGAAGAATTCCTTATTTCTTTTCAGTTTCATGATATCACATTGCCTGTAAATACCACAGTTTACTCTTGGTATCTTTGTTGGACAATTAAATTATTCTTGAGGTTTTTCCCCAGTAACTTATACCATGATAAAAATTCATTAAACAAAATCAGTAGAAACCACAAGTATTGTCATCAGGCAAGTGACCTGGACTCAATAATCACAAAGATAAATGTAAGCAATGACAGTATTTGAAGTGATAGATTAAAAGAGATGAAATGGGGCTGGAGAGATGGCTTAGCAGTTAAGCCTAGGAATGCCCACTTGATCTCCAGATCCCACATTTAGCCAGATGCAAAAAGTGACACAAAGGCACAATGCTGCGCTTGCCCACAAGGGGTGGCATGTGTGTGGAATTCGTTCACAGTAGCTGAGAGGCTGCTGGTGTGCCCATTCTCTCTCTCTATGCCTCTTCATCTCTGTTTCTGTCTCTCTGTCTCTCTCAAATAAAAAAAAGAGAGAGATGAGATGATATTTGGACAGTTCTAATGTGTCCTTCATTTTGTATCCCAATGAAACAAACCATTAGGAAATACTGTGGACTATATATTTCATGATATTAAGGAACTGCTTGTGAATATTTCAGATGAAATAATGATATTATGAAACATCTCAGAGATACATGGTTAATATTTATGATGAAATGACATATCTGTGAGGATAGAGGTGCCCAGGATGGATGCAGCATGGTTAGTTATGAGCTAAGTAAAGTAGGTGATGAGAAACAATTGTTCTTTATACTACTATCTATTATTCTGTATATGGTTCAATGTTTATAATACATCTTTGCAAAGCTTGAAGTTTCACATGGAATGGATACTGCTTTTCAAGGCAGAACTTTGTCCATGTAAAGTAGTACATTTTTAGCAATACGTATGTAGCACAATTTTTCTGTGGAAGAAAGTTCACATTCACAACTCATTTTGGCTCTTCGAACAGAATTTTCCATACTGTCTCACATTTATCCATTAGAATAGTTGCTAGCATGTAAAATGGAAAGTAAACCTTAGTTAATCAGAATTGCTGAAATAAGAAGAGATAAAATATGAAGAGGCCAATATTTAAATAGACATCCTGCAAACATTTGAGATGGTAGAAGTTTTACCATTTCAAAGGTCTTCTTCAGAATATCTTATATCTAGAAATGTTGGGATGTGGCTTAGTTTGTGAGAATAGCTCAGACAGAAGCCATTGAAATTATGTTTTGGGCTGGAGACTAAGCTGAGTGTGCAGATGCTTGCCTGGCATAAACATGACTGTATGTCAATTCCTGGCACCACAAAAGAAAAAAAAAAAGTTTAAGAGATAGATGCTTTGTGTTTTGAAGAGAGTATTGTAACAATTTTAGAAATTATTTATTTATATATTTATTTACTTACTTATTTATGAGATGAGAGAGAGAGAAGTGAAGAAAGAGGAAGGAGAAAGTCTGTCTAGAGCAACTTATCAGCCAGATAGAATTCCTCTATCCTGGGAGTTTAGTGACAGGGTATGGAAAAGAGAGGCACAAAGCCTACTTCCCATGTTGCATTTTTAAAGGTTCTGTGAAAATTCCTTCCACACTTTAGAAACAAGGGCTGTGTAGTGAATAAATACCCTCCCCTAGACACTGAAACAACAACAAAAACAACAACAAATAAATAAATAGAACCAAACAAAAACCAAAATAACCCCATGCTCTTAAGCAATTCTTATTCAGGGGATTTTTCTACCTGACTGTTCTTAGTATATACCAGAAAAAAGTTTACTCAACACTCTGTATTTTTGACTTTGAATCCAGCTTTAGGAAAAACATGAGCAATCAAGCAATGAAATATTCTCCACTATGCCAAATACATCAAGACATTAGGGAGAAGTTGAATTCTCTGAACTTGGGGTTGTGATCCATCTGCTGATCAATGTCCCACCTTTGATGTTTAAGACTCTCCAGATTCTTGACCCATAGTACCCTCCCTCCAACTCCACCCTCTGTTTCGAAAGTGAAGTGACATAATCACTGTTCACACTGCTTCATGGATGAAATCGCTAGAAGTTATCAGTTAATAATCCTCTATTCTTTTCTCTCTGATGCCAACAATTAACCTGCAATCAAGTACTTTGAGATATTTCTTAAAATTTAACCCAAATCCTGCATGAAAATTTTGATTATGACTTGTTTTAATCTAGACACACAAACAGTATACTTCAACCTAAGCTTTTATCTTCTGTGCTTCCATTCTTGTCCTGCCAGAATTCACTCACCACTGCATAGTCTTAATAATTTTTGGAAAACACAGGCCAAAATATATTCTTTTCCTCTTTAAAACCACACAATAGCTTTACTTATTTTACTGATTCTTTTTAAAAATATATTTTATTTATTTTGAGACACAGAGAGAGGCAGATAGAGAAAATGGGCCTACCAGGGCCTCTAGGGACTGCAAACAAACTCCAGACACACATGCACCACCTTGTCATCTGCTTTATTTGGGTACTGGGGAATCGAACCTGGCTCCTTTGGCTTTGAAGCCAAGTGCCTTAAATGCTAAGCAATCTCTCCAGCCATTTATTTATCCCTGATCATCTATTTATCCTTGCCTGTTTTATTATAAAAAGCTCACTGCCACTGACCTTCCTTTAATCTGTGGTTCTCAGACCATTGATCCCTCTGAATTTCATTTTATGACTTTCTTCTTTCAGGAACTTCTGTTTGCTTCTTTGGCCGAATTTTTATTTAGTCTTCCATGTACTCATGTCTTATGAATATGTTCAGAAATCATTTCCTGAGAAAGCCTTCCCTAATCATTGAATTTAATATGCCACACCCATGTGAGTGATTATCCACCTTATCCATTTTCTATCATGACTACATGTCACTATCTTCTTATTTTAATGTTTTCTTCAGTATATACAGTGTTTCCACATGGTTAAAGTATTTGTGTTAGACACTTTAAGTTGTGGTGACAAAATGCTTGAGAATAACAATTTAAGGCAATTTTTAAGTTGGCTCATGGTTACAGAGGGCTCAGTCCATAGTTGGCTGGCTCCATTGCTTATCGGATTATTCTGAGGAAGAAACATCATGGTGTAAAGATGTCTGTATTGGGAGAGAAGGAGGGAGGGAGGGAGGGAGGGAGAGAGAGAGAGAGAGAGAAAGAGAGAGAGGAGAGGATAGAGATACACTCTACAATGGTATTCATCCAGTAACCTACTTCCTCCATCCACACTCCATCTCTGAGTAGAACTTGAAGTTATGACTCATAAAGGATTAATCCATTTGTGAAATTATAGCTCTCATCATCAAATCACCTCTCAGGGCCCCAGCATTAGGGACCAAGGCTTTGAGAGACAATTCATACTGTACAATATATATTGTTTTTAATACTTATTATTTCCTCCCTTTTTTGAGGTAGAGTCTCACTCTAGCCCAGGCTGACCTGGAATTCACTATGTAGTCTCAGGCTGGCCTTGAACTCACAGTGATCCTCCTACCTCTGCCTCTCATGTGCTGGGATTAATGGTGTGGTGTACCACCATACCTGGCTATTTTATGCTTTAAATTATAAGTTCTGTAGAGACAGAAACCTGGAACTATCTTATTCATCAAATATGTCTAACTGAATAAGTATGGAGACATATTTATTAATTAAATGAATTAGAGCCATGTGTGTCTATGTGAGATATGATCAACATGAGTTGAACTAAAATCAGTATTTTAACTGAAACTTTAGAAAATACTTCATTAGCCAGCTTTCTTGGCAAATAATGATTATGAATTAATGGGATGCAGGTCAGACAAGTTCTGTTGGAAAAGAGAGTCAGAACCTAACTAGGGCTAGACCAGACCTACGCCACCAGGCAGCAGACTTCTTTTTTATTAGTCATGAATTCTTTCCTCCCAATTATAGTTTGCCAGAAGAATTTTTAGACAGATATTTCTGTGGGAAAATGCTTTAATTTGGGGGCATGTATATATTGGTTATGTGGCACAAAAACCCATTTAAAAATGTAGGGGGAGGGTCTGGACAGAAAGGCCATGGAAAGATAGAATGAAACCTAACCTTAAAACTTTTGGCTCTGGCTTGTAACTCCCAGTATCAGAAATCAATTGCTACCCACACTGAGCTATTGATCAGAGAGGATACTCAGCTCATACAAAAGCAGAACTCCAGAGGCTCCTGAGAGTTTATTACTGAAGTAGACTTAAAACACCCCCCTCCCCCACTGCTCAGGGAATTTGGCCAACACTGGAGGAAGAAAGATTGTAAGAGCCATAGGTTGGCATGTCATACTCAGAGGTATTACCTCCCCCCTCTAATAACTGACTGCTGCTCTCACAAGTCATTACCCACAACCCTATGGGGAATACCAGCAACCCCACTGAGGAGGACACTTAAGGGAATGGGGGCAGGAAGGAGGGAAAAGATGGAACCTTCACAAGATGGATCCATACAAAGTATGTTCTTAAGAACAATAAACAAATAAAATGTATCAATTCAGATATTAGGTGGACATGGATTTACCATTTAGTCAGACCACCTCAAGAGGGCAGGTGACAAAGACCTGGGCTCATAGCCTGGTACCAATTAAAAGCAGGCCATCCCACCCTCACACTCTTAGAGAAGGTGCAGTGGCTTGAGCATCCGAGCCCTTCATTAGGATGGCCCCAATCACAGGACAAAGTCAGCTGGTCCCAGATCAGGCTGACCATTTGTTAGCCCAACCTAGTACATCAGCAAAAACTGGCCTCTCCCTTTCTTTGAGGAGCATCCTGGTTCTCTCTTTTCTGGGTGTCAACTCTCTTGCACCCATGTGATGAAGCCTGTATTATAGCCTTCAAATACTTGGCTCAGTGTCCTTTCTGTTGTTGCTGTGCAGAAGACCTCAGCTCCTGTAATACCAGGATGCTAATGAACACTTAATGTCCTCCAGGATCCTTAGAAGAACCTAGCGAGGGCTCAGGGGGGAGTGCTAGCAAAGTATTTGTATAATTCATTAATGTAAATCTGTTCAAGTAGGTTCTGGCTCTTGTTTTCTACCTTTCATCTTTTCCTTTGATTTTATATTTTGTTCGTGGCCATACTGATCTCAGGGGCATTTTTATTTTAGCGCAAAATAAGGGAAATTAAGTTTGAGATGTGATTAGGGCAGCTTGCAGTTACCTCGGAATATGGCTCATTTGCTCTTAACTTTTCTGAAAGTGATGGCTTCTAGGAATCTTTCATCTGCTCACACGTCTAACTTGCCTCGTATAGTGACTGAAGATGTGGGAATAGAGGTCCAGTTGTGGTATGAACACATTACCTTTGGGATGTGGAAATTGAACATTGTGTATAGTAGGCATTTACCAATTTAAAATACATGAAGTTAGAAGCTATTGTAAAAAAAAAAAGAAAATAAATCCCGAATCATCAAATGAGCAGAATTATACACAGGAGATTTGGTTCTTAATGATGATGTGGCTAACGTGCTCCCTCTGCCTGTAGTATACAAAAGGGGATGAAATGCAAAGTGTGCAATTGTGAATTCATGATTTGTTTTACTTTTGAAGGGTTTAATAATAATACTAATCACAATTCTTACATTCATTCTGCAACAATGAATAGAGGCACCATATACTATAACAGGTTGAAGTGTGACATCATAATAAGTGTTGCTTATGATAGATCACCTTGTAATAGATAAATTTGGGGTTCGGGAGTGAGTTCATATATGCAAACTAACCAAAGAATTGCCAAGGCCATCTGGGATAGGCATGGGGATGGTGTGATGTCCTAAAGTCCCTCCATTTAAGGGCCATCCTGGTCCGTCCTGCCTTGTTAGACTAACTGCTTACAATGGAGCATCCTCTCCAGCTGTTTGGTCTATGTATCCTGTCTGCTATTTATTCTAGGCAAAGCCCAAAACTTTATATGCATACAGAGAAATGATCAGAGATAAAGCACAAGAGGCTCAGTGACAAAAGTTCATATATTAACTAATAAGAATAAATTGATAAGGAACTTCAATATATACTCCCCCCATATAAAATAACATACATAAAACAAGACAGATAACAGACATTTTATTTTTTATTTATTTGTTAGAGAGAGAGAGAGAAGGAGAGAGAGAGAATGGGCAGGGCCTCTAGACACTGCAAACAAACTCCAGATGCATCACTGTCATGTGGCTCTATCTTACATGGGATCTGTAGAATTGAACTTGGATCTTTAGGCTCCATAGGCAAGTGCCTTTATCACTAAGCCAAACCTTCTGCCTGATAACATTTTAATGGCATCGAGATTGTACTGGCATGTGCTTTAAATTGCTAATCTATTTTTTTTCTTTTTTACTTATTTGGAAGTTAATTGACGTTCTTGCTCCAAATTTTCCCAGAACACAAATACTTTGTTGCTGCACCCATGGTAATTAAAAAAAATTATTATTTATTTATTTGAGAGAGAGACAGGGAGGGAGAGAAATGAAAGAGAAAGAGAATAGTTGTACCAGGGCCTCCTGTGACTGCAAAGAAATTCTAAACTAATGGCTCACTTTGTGTGTCTGGCTACGTGGATACTGAGGAATCAAACTCCGGCCATTGGGCTTGGCAAACAAGTGCCTTTAACCATTTAGCAATCTCTTCACCCCCAATTCCTGATAATATTCCATATGTTTTCAGATTACTGGGTTATACCAAAACTGTCCTGGTAGAAGAAATAAAAGCAAACTACCTCAGTCCCCCTAAAATATGTTGATATAAAAGATTTAAAAGTTACAAAGTTACCAAGAGAATGGAATGAATCAGAACAGAAAAATGCAGATTGTGACAATATAGTACAGTTGATAAAGACTACAGGGAACTGAGGATACACCCAAAAAGGAGAGTAGAAAAACCATCCAAAAACAATAAAAGTAAGGAAAAAATTGCAACTTGTGACCTGAATATGAAGAATGCAATAGTTCTGTTTAAGAAAACCTGTTGACTGGTAATTATTGGGAGATAAGCTCCCAGTGAGCCACAGCATTACTCATGTTTAATGAGGAAGTTGATTGTTTATTCATAAGCATGGGCCTTGAGGTGTTTACAGAGAATGAAAGAGGGAAGGGGGGAAAAACATAAAGGGAAAGAAATGGTTTTCATAGAAGTGTTTACAATAATATGGGAGTATTTCAGTCATGCAACATCTTTCCTATTCTACTAAAGGCCAGTGTGCAGACTTTGAGACTAGATGAATACAATTAGAGACAGAAAATCATGAAGATAATAATCAAAGAATGCTATGTCTTATTTTGATTTACAAAAATCTAATGAAACTTGACAGGATCCATTTTTTTTTTCACATTGAAAGCAGACAGGATCCATATTTTGAAAAAGGTGAGGCCAAACAATCCATTTTATTTGGAAGTGTGAAAATTAATGGCTGGGGCTGTTTTCAAGTGAACAAGGCTTACTTTTCAGAAGTCTGGATACAAAAGACATTTGTCACATAAGGGAGATGCCATCGCAGTGAAATAACTTTATCAATTTTTAGCACAAGTACTTGTGAAACATTTCACTGGAGGTAAAAATGCAATTTGCTTATCCACAGGAATTTATGAAGAATTTAATAATCGTGAAGCATAGACAAGATGAGGTTAACATAACAAATACCGAGGCAAGTTAAAGCACTTGCACATGAATAACTGGGACAACACTTGTTTGTCCTGGCCATGGAGCAACCATTGACTATGGGACAGAAGTCAGTGTGGGAATATAATCGCCAATGAAACAGGTCCTCATGAAATGAGAAATCAAAGCTTTCTGCCGCTTCCTAGAAGCTGTTTCTGCATGATGCATAGGGAGGAGAATTTCAAACAGAGACATGATGAAGTTCCTGTTCCAAAGACAGGTTGGCCATGTGACTGGAGTTTGCAGGACAGAGGCAGAGTTCAAGCTGAACATTCAAGGGGTGATACTCAGAGGCCTGCAGAGAACTGTGGACTGTGAACTTAATAGATTTGACTTACCACATATTTCAAGGAGAAACAAATGTCTCAAAAATTATGGTAATGTTACCAAAACTAGGACATTTTATAGACACACTAGACAGTCCATGAGTGGCTCATCTTAGATGTCAGCTTGATTGTGCCAGCATAGATTAAACTTAGATTCAAAATTCTATGGGGATGTTTCTTTGTCTGTGTTGCTAGATGGATGTAGTGTTTTCTTTTCTTCTTCTTCTTCTTTTTTTTTTTTTTTTTTTTTTTTGGAGAGAGACAAAGAGAGGGGAGAAGAAGACAGAGATGGACGCGCCAGCAGCCTCTCAGCTGCTGCAAAATCCAGATGTGTGCACCCCCTTGTGGTCAAGTGTGGCATTGCACCCTTGCGTTGCTTTGCATGTGGCTGAACATGGGACCTCGAGACTGGAACTGCTGGAGATTGGAACCAGCGTTTTTAGGCTTAGTAGGCAGGTGCCTTAACCGCTAAGCCATGTCTCCAGCCTGGATGTAGTGTTTTCAGTGGTGACCTCAGAAAAAAAGTCTCATCAAACATCCAGTTGGCCATCATCCAGGCATCTGCATAGAGTTCAGGAAGGAGGCCTTCTCCCTTCCTGTCCACACCTGTTTGGAGGGGGAATGTCTGTCCCATTTTGTTAATCTGGATTTACAACTAGCTCTCAATTCTGCTGATGCAGACTAGTATTCAGAGAGGAGATTATGGGATTTTTCAGCCTCTGAAACAATCGATGTCTTCCTCTATAGTTACTATTTCCCCTGTTTCTCCTGATAATTCTGACTAATTCCCAGTGCAGGAAGGTCAGCATAGCCTTTGAATTCAGTGTCCTTTAGATTGGCACACACGAAAGCTTTCAGAATGGGGGCAGTGATGAGGGAAAAGAGGTTTCAACACAGGATATATCCATACAAAATATATTGTTAATAATAATAGATTAAAAACGAAATGGGGCAATGGCTTCACTGGTATGAAAAAGCCAGATGGCTTACATTCGATCCCCTAGTTCTCATGGAAAGCATGATGCAAAGCGGTACATGTACCTGGTGTTCATCTGCAGTAGCTAAAGGCCCTAGCATACTTATGTGCACATACACACATGGACATGTACAAATAAATAAATAATAAAAATGTTAAGGTGATCTAACATACCATTAGTTTCTTGCTCAAATAAAACAAAATAAAAACACTACTCACAGTTATCAATGTAGTATACAGAAGTTCAGCATCCAATCAAAATTATGGAAGTGAAAAATGGGACTAGGGAATCAAGCAATAAAACTAATACCAATGGTAGAGAAGTGAAGGAATCAATAAATTAAACCTCATAAGGGAGCTAAAAGTCTTGAGGGGAAATATGGAGACTGTTGATTGAGAAATATGAACTACAGCCAAGAACCAAACAACATTCTTTAACTGGGAAATAATGCATCTGGAATAACCACTTCATAGAATTTAAAGCTTAACTGCAAAGTAAAAGATAATATACTTACAAAGACATGGGCAGAAACCAAGGCAAGCCAAGTAGAGGGAAAGAAATAAAACTGGGAAACTAAATAAACCATCAAAGACCTATGAAAATATCAGCTAATAAAATATGCATGCAATTGGACACAGGGAAAGAGAAAACAGAGAGGAAGGAGGGCAGAAAAATCTCATTTGAAATAATGAACAAATGTATATGGCAATGCAGTCAGCCCTGTAGTCCCAGGACTTGGAGGCTAAGAAGAGGTGGCCCACAAGTTAAAGGCAGCGTTTGTTACACAGGAACACTAAAAAAAAAAAAAAAAAAATCACCTAAAAGTTACCAAACAAGTATCAAATTGGTATTCTGTGTTCAGTGAAACTATTCTTCAGAAATAATTATGAAATCATGTTATTTTGGACAACTTAGAACTTGAGAAATGTTTTAACAATTTCTTACACCATTAAATATGTACGTGTACTGCGACCGGACAATTCTACACTAACTATACGTGCAAGAGAACTGCAAATGGATAACCACCAAACACTTACGCTTAAAGTAGTTTCTTCTTAAACAGATAAAAACCAGATCCCTGAATGTCTTTCTTTATGTCAAGTAAGATTTAACATAGTAGTAATTTTAAACAGTAAGGCAAGAACCAAAAATGTAGGAGAATTCCATTCACATGAAATGTTATAGCAGTGTAAGAAGTTAGAATAGTAGTATATAGATCCAATATGTAGAAAGGAGATTAAATGAGAACAGCAGGAAAGAGAATTTTTGGGTTGATGGACACACAGTTATGCAATTGTCATATACATTGAGTTATTACACTTGAAATTGATACATGTTATCTTTTCTGCATTGTACTTCATCAAAATATGCATATTCTATGTCAATAATATTCTGAATTGGTTACTATTTTCATCATCTCTAATAAATCTAACATAAATTTTCCTTAATCTTGGTGAAAAAAAAAAGATCATCTTGCTAGGCCTGATAATGCAAACCTTTAACCCCAGCACTTGGGAGGAAGAGGTAGGAGGATCACTGTGAGTTCGCACCCTGAGACTACAAAGTGAAATATAGCCTGGGCTAGAGAGAAACCCTACCTCAAAAAAAAAAAAAAAAAGAAAGAAAGAAAGAAAGAAAGAAAGAAAGAAAGAAAGAAAGAAAATCCAAAAAAGGTCTAAGTACAATTAAATTTTATTGGCCTTATCCTGTACAAAGTTTTCGATCCGATCTGAAATTATGTGTTGTTTTTCTCTAATGGATTATATTGCTTGACTTACTAAACGACTCACAACATGTTTGTTTAGTTGACCATTAGGAAAGTGCAATGTTCCATTTTGAGGAATAATTTAATATTGCTCTGCACTAAGCAATTATTGCAATGCCAAACAAGCATGCTCTGTTGGCTTAATCTCCAATTCTCATATAGCAGTGCACTGGAGATAATTATATGGTGAGTAAGCTTAATACTGACTGTCCCCATTGTTGGAGACGTTCTGCATTTGGAGACAGACTTCTTTCAAATGTAGTTTTCAGTTTTCCCAAGTATACCATTTCTTGAAAGGGTAGGACAATTTAAAAAAAGAAAAAAAGAAAGAAAGAAAAAGAAAAGGCTACTCTGACAATTTGGCTGACCTTACCGAAATTTCAGCCTTGTCCAGATGGTGAGATTCAGTGGTTGTCTGGGACATGTGAAAGCCAACATTGCAAACACTGCTAGCTCTTTTCCTGAGCCTGGATGACAGGTGTTCCATGTTTCCTTTTGCTAAAATATTCTCAAAATCACAAGTTATAGAATTGTGTTTATTGTGCAAGGAAATTTTTCTCAGCAAAGTGGTCAGTGATTGTTAGTAATTCATGCATACAGGCAGAATTCCACCTTTCAATTCAAAGTCAGTAAGGTGAGGCATGATTTGATCTAATCTTAATGCTGTGCAACAACGTAGAGAAGGCAATTCCTTATGATGGGCTGCCAAAAATGACAGGCATTGGGTTGGAGAGATGGCTTACTGGTTAAGTGCTTGCCTGCGAAGCCTAAGGACCCTGGTTTGAGGCTCAATTCTCCAGGACCCACGTAAGCCAGAGGCACAAAGTGGCACATGCATCTGGAATTTGTTTGTAGGCTGGAGGCCCTGGTGCATCCATTCTCTCTCTCTCTGCCTCTTTCTCTCTCTGTCTGTTGCTAATAAATAAATGAAAATAAAACAATTTTTTTTTTTTAAAAGACAGGCATTCATGATGAGAAGCACCAGCATGTGAGGGGCAGTTTGGGCTGTAGCCACAAAATGTTTTGGTCAGGTTATGAAAGGATTCTCTCTCTCTCTCTCTCTCTCTCTCTCTCTCTCTGGTGTGTTGACATCATAACCAAACACAGAGACACATTGATTTTCCATAATTGAACTCTATTTGTCATCTTAATCACTAAAATTAACAACACTATTCCAGTTAATTGGCCATTATGATGAGTCCGTTAGACAGACTGCCTTTGATCTTTCTGCTCACTAGTAACCGTATCTTCAAAGAGGCGATGTAGCAGGCCGTGGCAGTAAGCTCTGAGGATAGGAAACCAGACAACTATGAATCTGCTTTTCCCCTAAGGATGTGCTGTTGCCAAGGAAAGAGCTGTAGGAACTTTCAAATGCCTGTGGAAATCAACACAACCAGTGTTTACCACTTCCGTGGAGTTACTCCTTCATACAAGAAGCTACCCAATTGGGTAAAAGGGCAAGAAATCCATTTTCTCCCCTTTTATGTCCCTTAGCTTACAAATTTCTAAGAAAATTTCAAGAAAATACTTCTTGTGTTGCTATGAAATTTTTTTTTTTAATTTTCTCAAATTTCCAACATCAGGGAGGCCATAAACAGCAAAAGTTAGTAAATGTAATTCAACACATGGAGTAGTTTACAAAAAGGTGTTGTTCCAGGTTTGGGTGTACTAACAGTGATCTGTTCCTATCGACTTCTCTGACACTGCAAATTTCCCTTGTCCTGTCATCTATCTTGTCACTGCTGACTTGCTGTGTTTACTCTTGGTCCTTTTTAAATTTTTTTTCATTTATTCATTTATTTGAGAAGGAGAGACAGAAAAAGAGAGAGCAAGAGAGAGAGAGAGAGTGGGTACACCAGGGCCTCATACCCACGGCAATCAAACTCCAGACGCATGTGCATATGGCTTTACGTGAGTACTGGTGAATCAAACCTGAGTCCTTTGGTTTTGTTGGCAAGTGCCTTAACCACTATGACACCCATCTCTGTCCTTCTTAAGTCACCTTAGTGATATGAGATTTTTGAGTTCTTAGGTTTGAACTCCAATCCAAGTCCTTAAGACATATTTAGCAAAGATTTGAAAAATATAGATATGATGTGTAAAATGATTAAAGATTTTTTTGGAGTAAGACACAGAGAGAGGTAGAGAGAGAGGGAAAGCCAGAGAGAGAGAGAGAGAGAGAGAGAGAGAGAGAATGGGCTTGCTAGCAGCCTCTCAGCAGCTGTGAACAAACTCCAATTGCATGTGCCCCTTTGTATGCAAGTGTGGCATTGCGCCCTTGCATCACTTTGCATCTGGCTAAACGTGGGTCCTGGAGATTGGAACTGGCGTTCTTAGGCCTAGTGGGCAGGCGCCTTAACCACTAAGCCATCTCTCCAGCCCAGATTTTTTTTTTTTTTTGAGAGAGAGAGACATAGAGAGAGAGGGAGACAGATAGAGAATGGGCGCACCAGTGGTCTCTCAGCCACTATGAATGAACTCCAGATGCGTGTGCCCTCTTGTGGGCAAGTGCGTCATTGTGCCCTTGCATCACTATGTGTCTGGCTAAATGTGGGACCTGGAGAATCAAACGGGCATTCTTAGGCTTAGCAGGCAGGCACCTTAACCGCTAAGCCATCTCTTCAGCCTGATTAAAGTTTTATTTTAAGAAAGAATATAAGAGATTAGGCATCTTTGAGTTGTATAGCTGGCAAATTTTTTCTCCCATTCTGTGGGTAATCTATTGGTTCTGCTTATGGTATGTGTGTCTGTGAAAAAACTTTTCAGCTTCGTGAGATCCCAATGGTTGAATGATTGTTTAAGTTCCAGAGCTACTGGGGCTTGAGGAAAGCTCATGAAGGATTTTTAAAGTCAAAGACCAGAAAGTGGCCCTGAGTGGCCATTTTCTAATCTGACCAGGATAGGTTGGCATCCATGTTTTCCTTGGGCCTCTGTCCTTGACAGACTGCTTGTAAAAAAAAAAAAAAAAGAAAAGAAAAGAAAAGAAAAGAAAAGAAAAGAAAGAAAAAAAGAAAGCTATTACCTTGATCCTATTTTCCATCATAAGTGTGTGTGTGTGTGTGTGTGTGTGTGTGTGTGTATGTATATGTTGTATTTCTGGAAGAATCCATCTTCCCTCTCTTTGTAGAAATTTTGTCTGCTGAAGCAACTGCTATAGCCCTTCACACACTTTCCCCACCAGCATGTCTTCCTGTAAATGGATGCTTTACTGCTATGCATCTTTCTTTAGGACTAGCGGAGTCTCTGTGGTGTTGGTTCATGGGTATCTCTGACATTCAGAGGGAAAGAGAACACTATTCCTTCATTTGATCAGTGCTTCAACAAATCATTACTGAGTGCCTGTACATGCTACAAATCGTTATATATCAAAACTCTTTATGTTAGGTGACTATTAATTTTACTCTAAGTAGGGAGCAGATCTTTATGGGAAGCAAAATAACTTAATCCCATTGCAGAATAAGACTTCTTGTCAGATTAGTTCACAACTGCTTTAATAACCATTAAAAAGGGCACTTCTTTTTTAGAGTTATGAGATCTTAACAAATGTCATGTTTTCTTTCATCCACTTGAATACTGGAACAACTGAAAGATTTGCAAAGGCAAGGCCAAATACAGCATCTACTATAACCTTTCCATAAGAAAAGCAAAGATGAAGTTGATGGGAAGCATATGGTTTATGTTTGCAACCAACTGGGATGTAGCTAGATTTTCCTCCTTCAACCAAGTGGCATGTAGGCAGAATTTCCTGCCTAGGACAAGGGCAGAAGCTAACACTGCAACATATATCACGGTGAGTCTGGCAGAAGAGTAAGTATTGTGGGAAGGAAAAGGGCTAGAGCTGCAAAAACTCAGTTTCTCCAGGTACACACTTCCCTGGGGATGCTTTGGAAAAGGAAGTGAGAATGGTGCCAGGGAGATGGATTTCCTTTCCATTTTTTGTTTGTTTGTTTTTGGAGAGACACACAGAGAGAAACAGAGAGAGAGAGGGAGAGGAAGACAGATAGAGATGGGCGTGCCAGCAGCCTCTCAGCTGCTGCAAATGAAATCCAGATGCATGCACCCCTTTGTGGGCAAGTGTGGCATTGTGCCCTTGCGTCACTTTGCATCTGGCTAAGCGTGGGACCTGGAGATTGGAACTGGCTTTCTTAGGCTTAGGAGGCAGGTGCCTTAACCGCTAAGCCACTCTCCAGCCTGAAATGATCTTTCTTTCAGTAGATAGAGCCGGGCGACTGCTACTAAACTGCATTTTTTTTTTTTTCTGAGAAACTAGTCTATGACCCAGCTTCTACTTTCAGTTAGACATTAGTTTCTTAGATCAGCCCCTGGAGTAGCATTTAAACCTCCCTATTAACAATGCAAAAGAGTAGTCTTAGATGATGAAGCCGAAAAGCACAAAAGATGCTTGAAAGGAAAATTGAAGATAAGAAAGAAACTGATGGGGTCGGGGGAGAGGAGAACATGACTTGAATTCAAGGTGATGAAAGGGGCCAGCTCATTTGTGTTATAAGGTGAAGAACTAGGTTTTCTTTTACTTGCATTATGAAGCCACAAGAGAGCTCATAGTCAGGGCCTGTAGGAATAAGTTTGCTATGCATTGCATTCTGTAAGAAGAGGACCTGACTTGGGGCATGAGGAAAACAGACACTGTCTTCTGTGGCCACGTCAGCCCTTGGAATCATTGAATTTTATTTATATGTTTACTTACCTATTTATTGCTAAGCATCACTCCTACTTTCTTTTTTTTCAGTAGTTTTTTTTTTGGGGGGGGAGAGAGAGAGAGAGAGGGAGAGGAAGACAGATAGAGATGGATGTGCCAGCAGCCTCTCAGCTGCTGAGAACAAAATCCAGATGCATCCTCCCCCTTGTGGTCAAGTGTGGCATTGCGCCCTTGCATCACTTTGCATCTGGCTAAACGTGGGACCTGGAGATTGGAACCGCTGGAGATTGGAACCAGTGTTCTCAGGCTTAGGAGGCAGGTGCCTTAACTGCTAAGCCATCTCTCCAGCCCTTTTTCCAGTAGTTTTGAGGTGGAGGCTGATGATTAATTAATTAACTTATAAGTATGGAGCTGCTAAAGTTTGAACAGAGAATCTTTATGCATGCTAGCAAGTTTTTCCTACCTCCCCCCCACTGGGATACATGCCAAAGTCTGAATTTTATTTGTCTAAGTCTTTAAATTTTTATTAGAATTTCAATTACATTAAAATAACTCTGCCCACCCCCTAAACTGGGGAAATTTCAAAATAGTAGAAGAGCTAATGCCCTGACATCATTTCTCCTGTGATTTCCCAGAAGTCTCACTCACCATCAGCCACATAGTGTAATCAGGACTCCATTCTACGGGAATTCAACAAGCCCAATCCAGTATAATATACTTGACAGGTATAATGAATATTCATGAGTTTTTACAAGGATTAGGCACACCTCCTACTGGTTTGAATAAAACTAAAGTTTGAAATTAGATGACAATTTATAATTGACATACTCAAGAGATGATAAAATGAAAAAAAAAGCAGGTTAATAAAATCTACATTTAAAAAAAATGGTATATTTAATCAACATCGGTGCCTACTGCATTTGTTTTTCTGAACAAGTTAATTTACATTACAGCATGATTTTTCAGTTCCTGTGTGACCTTTGCCTGCTGTAAGAACAGTAGTGCTATTACAGGGTGGGTGCTGCTCAGCGTGTCTCTGGTCTGTCTGCCAGGTTTCTGTTTATTGGTTTGAAATAAGGATTGATACAATTCTTCCCTTTGGGACATGGTGTTAACCTTCCTTAGAATTCAATGTTTCTTTTGGAATGTAGTGGCCTTTTATCATTTTTCTGTTCTTGTTGGTATTAAGTACCTTAGCTGATTTAAACTTGTGATCACTACCAGTTTTAAATCTTTATCATGGAATAAATACAACTAAAGTATTTCCAGTATTTAAGATTAAGTGTGCCGGGACCTTCCGCAGGTAGAACTGAAGAAGGAGCTGGTCCAGCTGGTCCCTCCTTGGGGCTGAGTGGGATGATGAGTGTTGACAACCCAGAACCCCCTCCTCCAAGGCACCGGAGAGAAAAACACACTGGGTCGGGAGTCTTGTTGAAGCAGGATCTCATTTTATTGTAGTAGGAAAGTGTTTATATAGCATTGAGAAAGAGGGTGGGGGGTCTCAGGATGGGATAAATGTGTAGGGGCCAATAGTATTTCACCACGTCAGCAGTAGCTGGGCAGAGGCAGTTTTGGCTTAGGTCTTGCTGAGTCACCCCTAAGCGGGAGTAATAGGCCAAAGACAGGCCTCCAAACTCTAGCCAGGCTCAGGAAGTTCCACTGGGCCTCGTGCCCAGGGCCTCTTAGGGCCCAACAAAGTGTGCACTGGTCAGCCAATCAGAAGCTTTCACTACTCTCTCATGACCAATCCTTTATTCTGGAAGTAGTAATTGCATATCACATATGAGAGAACTTAGCTCAGTGTTTGATTACCTTCCCTTCCCTTTCTAGGCCTACTTAGCCTCCATGTCTTTACCCTCTTCTGGACTAGAAACTTCCCCCCAAACAAAGGCTAATTTTATAGGTGGCTATCTTAAAACCTTAAAAAAAAAAAAAAAAAGCTGGGTGTAGTGGCACAAGCCTTTATTCCCAGCACTTGGGAAGCAGAGGTAGGAGGATCACCATGAGTTCAAGGCCACCCTGAGACTACATAGTGAATTCCAGGTCAGCCTGGACTAGAGCGAGACTCTACCTTGAAAAACCAAAAAGAAAAAAAAAAAAAAAAAACCTTTAAAAAAAGACATTAAGGATCATTAAATACTTAGTTGTTGACAACGAATAAATTAATTAAAAACAAAGTTCTTCCCACAAATATCTATAACTGTTTTACAAATAGCTAGCCATCATGGGGCTGGAAAGCCCTACGGGAGCCCCTGGAGGACCACAGTCACCAACAGCATGAATGAGCAGGGGACCTAGCCGACTGTGAAATCAACCAGCCTGATAAGAAGTCCATCATTGTGCAATAGTGGCACACAGTCTCTCTTGGTAACCAACTCTTCACTAATTGAACATAAGTCCTGCTCAGTGGAAGAGAACTCATATCTGGTGCCTGAAAGCAAGTCAGAATTCCATGGTCAGGAAAGTCAGACTTCAGAACAGAAGCTACCACTGCTCTCTGGAAAAGAAGAGTGGGCATGCACACCAAAACTCTCTCAATAACTTTGCACATCCCCTTTAACCCAAGCTGCTCTCACTCTTGTTTGGAGAATCTGCTTTATTTTACAGATGGCGGAGAAAACAGAGGGGAACCAACATCCTTTGATAAGACAAGAAGACAGCTGCCACCTCTACCACATCTGCCAGGATCCAGGAGAAATCTTAGAGGAAGTGGTGACATAAAATACTGCTCTTCCAACCAGTTATAGAGTGATAGTGACAGATATGGCGATCAATAAAAACCTATCAAAGCAGAAATGCAAAGATTACAAAGAATTACCAGAGACCAACCTAGTGAGAATTACTGGTGAGAACAAGCTGTCCCCCTTACTAATCTCCTATCTCTGGAAAATTGAGTGAATGTTAATTTTTTTTTTTTTTTTTTTTTTTTTGGTTTTTCGAGGTAGGGTCTCACTCTAGCCCAGGCTGACCTGGAATTCACTATGTAGTCTCAGGGTGGCCTGGAACTCATGGCGATCCTCATACCTCTGCCTCCCCAGTGCTGGAGTGTTGGGATTAAAGGCGTGCGCCACCACGCCCAGCTGAATGTTTACATTTGATAGTAACTGGTCTATATGTGGTAAGGCAATATTCTAGGTAAGAAGAAAACATTCAATTTGAGAGGGAGTCAGGGAGTCAGATAGCTATTTTAGGCAGCAAGAGTGATCCCCAAAAGCAAAAATTGTAGGTGTCTTTTAGAGCCATGATCTGACTTATCTCTTACCTAGATCTGTTTTTCCACAAACAACCTGGGCCTCTCCTGGGAAGGAAGTCTCCCTAGGATTTAAATGTAGGTCTAACTTCTGGTTGATCAAAGTTGATCAAAGTTCAGCCCCCCATCCCCTGGACTTGGTATCGTGGCTAGGCTCTTCCTGAGACAGTCCCTAACCCAACAAATCAGCTGTCCCTCAGGTGAGCTGAGCTGGAAGGCCGGGCCCACCACCATAAAGTTATAAATATATTTGTGAGGGAAGGGCATGCTCTCTGAGCTGCCTGACCACTTGTGACCCTCCATCTACTGGTGAGTTTCCCCTCAGCTAGGCCCAGGCCCAGCCAAGCCAAGAGGGGGGGGGGGCAACTGCTCTTCCAGCCCTTATTCTCCGCATGGGCTCTTTAACCCCTCCAGCTTTCAGTGTGGCAGGAGCTTTTTTTTTTTTTTTTTTTCCATACCCTATTTTCTGTCCTCTCTATGGTCTTTTCAGGCCGACCACGTGGTCTCTCAAGCCATGTGGATGTATGCCTTCTCCTTTCCTTGGCTCTGTACTTCCCTCAATAAATATAATCATTTAATAATTATCCTTCTCAGTCTAATTTCATTAAATTCTTTGATTAAAAGTGGACATGAACCTAGGGTTTGGGGCTCAAGAACTTTTCTGGACCCGTTTACGCCCTGTTACAAAATGTCAGTGTATTAGGAGATAATTTAAAAGTGAAGACGAATTTGGAAAAAAACAAAAACAAAAAAACCACTTCAGATTCCCCATCAAGTGTACATGATGCACATTTAAGAATATGCGTCCCTAAGGTCATGGGCATAGAAAGCTCTATCCAGTGCTTACTCTCTCAAGTACTTCTTTTTCTTTCCTATTGATAACATTTCAGTGAATTTACAGATGTTCCAATTCATAGTCCAGAGATGTAGCTAAGTTGGTAAAATTCTTGCCTAACGTATAGGAAACTCTGGTTTCTATGCTCAGTGCTGCATGAACGTGGGCATGGTGATACAAGTCTGTGATCCCACTAATTTGGGAGGTGGATAACAAATGATCAGTAACTCAGGGGCTAATAATAAGGAAATCTGGGTGACAGTTGCTCTGAAGTATGCTCATGTGGTGGTTTGAAGGTGAAATGCTCCCGTCATCCTGCAACCACGTGTGTTTGTTATTTCGCCTCCTACCTAACTCCTTGCTGGTGGAGGCTTTGCAAAGTGGAGTCTTGTTGAAGGAGGGGTGTTATTTGGGGAAGGACTTAAGGTTTATTGGCCACCATGCCTGGCTTCAAGTATCTTTTTTTATAGTTTGTTGATTAAGTTAAGGAGATTTTCAGTTCACTTCTTCATATCTAACTTTTCTAATATACCTCATCACTCTGTGTGTGTGTGTGTGTGTGTGTGTGTGTGTGTGTGTACCTGTGCACATGGGAGTTCATCTGTCTAACATTTCCCTATTTCTGACTCTGCATTGTTTTGTGAAATTACTGTTCTTGTCTTCAGCTAGTCTTTTGTCTGTCTAAGGATCCTTCATGGTAAGCCTAGGCGTCTGTCACTAGTTGTACACCTTCCCTGGTGGCATTAGATTATGTTATGATGCATCTGTGTTTTGGGAGTTAACTGCTTGTGTGTTTACAACTGTTTTATGTATCATAAAATCCACCCATAAAGGCAGTGCTGGTTAATAGATTTAGGAATGGGATCATATAATAAAGGAAAGATTAAACACTGACTTTGCAATAGTTAAATAAAAATGTTAGCTGTTGGAAAAATATGTATTTGAAATCATAAATTATAGGTAAATCACCTGTTTCTACTGAATTGCTTTATAAATTTATGCTTAAAGTATACCTGAAGATGCTTTGTGAATATGATCAAGATTTCTATCCCTTCGGATACACATAAGAGGTTGTCTTTTTCAATGTAATTTAAAACTAGTTTTTTTTTTTTTTTGGTCCATGAAAGCAAAGAAAGGATGAAAATTTCATTTTCAGTTATTTGCAGTTTATTTCACATTGCATAGCATATTCTGTTCACATATTAAAATAGTTTTATTAGAAAAATAAATATATGCTTTATTGCTTCATACACTAAACACACTGTGTTAGAAATTATGTAGTGATATGTAACATTTCAATAGTACCTCACAAATGAACTTTTATAGCTCTCATTTATTTATGACTCAATTATTTTATGGCTATGAGCATTTACTAATAGGATACTTTTTAAATTTCTATTTGAGAATATCTACAGTTAGAAATTAGTATAGAGAAGATAAAGAAGTGTTCAATTCAGATCCAGAGATTTCCCAAAGAGAATATTTTTTATTTTATTTTTCCTGCTGAAGACTAGAGAAGCAGGGATTATGAGGTGGTCCATCCACTGAAAAACATTTGTTTGTAAAGCCTGCTGTCCTAGGATAAATTCCCAGTAACCCATATAAAGCTGTATAGGCATTTGTTTGTAGTGGCAACAGACCCTCGTGTACCAATATGCACACACCCCTACACACCAACACACAAAAAGAAAGAAAAAAAAAAAGAACAAAGAAAGAAGAAATAAAGAAGAAGCAAAATCCATATTACTGATATTTGAATAAAGAACTCTCAGTTGCCTTAAAAAGGAGTCATGGCTCAAAGAAAGATTTGTGCTTGCCAACACAGCCTTCCTAAATGAGCACCATATTCAGTCTGTCATGTAGAAGAGTCATGTCAATAGTAACTAGACACGTTCTGTTCTCAATGAATATTTTCTTCAGAGTGATAAGCTTCATGCAAAATCTTCACATTTTAAAATTTCTAACTCTGTTTTTCAGTATACTTATACTGGCTATTGTCATTGTCTAATTCTCTAAGATTTTATAATTCCATACCACTCACAATCACACAATACTCCCCACTTACAATGCTTCAGGCAAACACTGATCTATTTTTTTGTCCTTATGGATTTGTCTATTCTGAACATTTCATATAAATGAAATCATAGAATGTATGTCCTTACACGTGAAGTTTCTTCCATCTGGCCTAAAATTTTCAAGATTCTTACTCTTTTCTATGACTGAAGAATGTTCCGGTGTGCATGTACTTTCTTGATCTATTCAGCATCTGGGGGAAGTTGGAATTGTTTCCATATTTTGACTATTATGACTTTTATTGCCATGAATATTTTTAGTCAAATTTTTTTAAAGATTTTGTTTTTTTATTTACTGATTTATTAGAGACAGAGAGAGGGAAAGAGAGAGAGTGAGAGAGAGAATGGTTGCGCTAGGGCCTTTAGTCACTGCAAACAAACTCCAGATGCTTGCACCCCCCTTGTGCATCTGGCTTACGTGGGACCTGGAGAATCGAACTGCAGTCCTTAGGTTTCACAGGCATGGGCCTTAACTGCTAAGCCATCTGTCCAGCCCTAACTTTTAATATGCACAGATGCTTTTTATTAACTTGGTCATTTATGTGAGTGCAATTATTGAGGAAAATGGCCACTCTAGGAACAGTTTTCTAAAGAGTTTTGAAGGTCATAAAGTAGTTATACTATTATTTTACAATAAGATTGCCATGATATGAAAGTTGTGATTTTTATGATCACCACTAATTTCTTTGGGTCAAAACAAATACTAAAAAGCCTGTGTGTTCCTATTTTGACTTCATAAATAAAAAAACAAACTGAGGGCTGGAAAGATGGCTTAGTGGTTAAGGCGTTAGTCTGCAAAGCCAAAGGATGCTGGTTCGACTCTCCAGGCGCATGATTCTAGAGATCATTTCCAGTGGCTGGAGGCCCCGGCACACCCATTCTCTCTCTCTCTCCCTCTTTGTCTCTCTCAAATAAATAAATAAATAAAATATAAAAAAATGGAGTCTGCTCTTAAGTTTAATACTTTTTTACAAACACAGTTTTCTGTAGAACTGGCCTAGAATATATATATATATATATATATATATATATATGATGTAATATATTATTTGTTTTCAAATTGTGAATATAAAAATAATTCAAACTTCTTAAAGTTATTTAGCCTTGTAGGTATAGTAAGGGACATTTGTCTCCATAGTTGTTAAAACAGATTATGGTACTAGTCAAATATGGATAGATTACACCTTTAGATTTAAATTCAGATGTCTTTGCGAGATAATGTTTTTAAAGGATGGATCCTAGTTGTATTTTGGAAATATTCTCTAGAAGGTTTATCTGCATCTCTACAGATAAAATTTGACTTTGCAATATAAAGATTAACAAAAATCCCCAAATCTCCTGGGGTCAATAATTTTAGCTTAGTTCATTACATAAGAGAGATTCAAGATTGCATCTATAAAAAGTTATTCACAATGCCTGTAGTAATTGCATCTCTCTCAGCTTCTTTGTCTAAGTACTATCAAATCATATTGCCAGACAATGGAAGTTCTACCAAACCTCACCTTGGCTGTGCTTGCATTTAATTTCTTTGTGTCATTTTCCAGTGCTTTGAATTTCCTTCCATTGTGAATCAGGCTCTATTATGATGACTAATGGCAGATTTTGGAAGCACATAAATAACTGTGACTTTTACAAATAATGTTTTAAGGAGAAAGTTATACATTTTATTGTTATGGTAATCATGTCTCAACTTTATTAACACTTTCCCAATCTGTGATCCATTCTTATCCTTACCAGAAACATTTAAGAACTGTGAAGTAAGTAAACTCTTTCAGTAGACAAAAAGAAGACAGTTAAATATTGCTATGAAACTCATGTATTTTACATTGAAATCAGCTTCTGGATTTGACCTTTGCATTTGAATCAATAAAATACTCTGCATTACCAATTGCCACAGTAATAAAGAATGTTATCCCTCAAAGTATGGTATACACGTAATTCGGGTTGGTAAAGAAGAACATGTGTTTAGATAAGATTAGATGATTTATATGGGAAAAATATGAAATTCATGATTTTCTTAATATTAAGTTAATCTGGGGCTGGAGAGATAGCTTAGCAGTTAAGATGCTTGCCTGCAAAGCTAAGGACCCAGGTTCAATTCCCCAGGACCCACATATGGCAGAGATGCACAAGGTTGCCCCTGTATCTGGAGTTCATTTGTAGTGGCTTCCTCTCTCTCTCTCTCTCTCTCTCCCTTTTTTTCAAATAAACAAAAATAAAATATTTTAAAAATAGTTAAGTAAAAATAAATTCATGAATTAAAAAAATCAGTAAGTATGTGATTGATATCTAACTATATCATCTAAACATGTATCTATCTGTATCTCATCTATCATCTATATTGGGAAAGTAGTATTACAATCCTTGAATTTGGGAAGTCTCCATTGTATATTTAGTAAAAAAGAAAATGGTTGCTATCATTTCACTGAAACAGAGTTTGGATGAGAAGTGGATGATAAAACTGTGTAGCAGTCAGCTTCAGTTGCTGGGATGAACTTCCAAACCAGGAACAGTTTATGGGAGGAATGGCATTTGTTTGAAACTTACAGATCCAGGTGAAGTTCCATAATAGCAAAAGAAATAAGTTCCCTTTCACAGGACCAAGCAGAAAGAGGGGAAAGCAACCACCACCATAAACCAGCACACTCAGGCAAAGCTCAGGCACTTTGCATGTCTTTAGGCGGGAATTCCAAGCCCATCCCCCACACGTTCGGTCTGGACCCTAGGATCTGCCCACAATGGCACCTCCTCCAGCCAGGTTGTTGGGGATGCAAAGCTTTACTGAAACTAAATCTGTTGAGCAACATCCATCCAAACCATGACAAGTAAGAAGTGGAGGATAAAACTGAAAATATACATGGAGCCCAGATATTTTTTTTGTAGAGTCTCTCTAATTCCAGCATCAACCTGTAGTGCTTATTTACTCAGTTCACTGCTGAGAAAATTAGAGTTGAGATTTGAACTCCAGGACGTGAAGGCCCTACTTTGCTCAGATGGTCATATGCATACATTGGTGGATAGTTCAGACAGTTATACTGAAGCTAGAGAGGAAGTTGGGGAAAACGAAGGGCATATGAGGATAGAAAAGGAGTGTCTCACCCAGGAGTCTGGTTTGAAGTTAGTCACTCACTGGGAATCAAGAATTGCAGCACAAATCACATTTACTGTGAAGATAGCTGACATCGAAGTTATAATCCTTTTATATGGAAATCCTATAAATAAGAGTGTTCAAATAGCAATGTACCTTGCTTACAGCCCAAATGTGTTAAGTACAGAAACCACAAGAAAACATATATGTAGCTATTGTTAGGACATTTAATTTCAGCTGGAGAGATGCATCCAGATATTTCCTTTTAAACATTCAGAACATCCCATGACCCTTTCCCTCAAGAGTTAATCCATTAATCACCTGTACACAAAAATGTTTATTCTAGAGACTTTAGCATTAGTATAAGACCCATCTAAAATATAGGGTGGCAAAATGGTCTCTGACCACACCCCCTCACACACCTTGAAAAAGCTTTACTCTGCAATAAGTTCTGCTTGTGTTCTACGCTTTGCTCTGTGAATCTTACTGATTGCATTTATCTTCCTCCCTCCCTCCCTCCCTTCTTTCCTTCCTTCCTTCCTTCCTTCCTTCCTTCCTTCCTTCCTTCCTTCCTCTTTCTTCCCCCCTCCCTCCCTGCTTGCTTGCTTTTTCTTTCTTTCTTTCTTTCTTTCTTTCTTTCTTTCTTTCTTTCTTTCTTTCTTTCTTTCTTTCTTTCTTTCTTTCTTTCTTTCTTTCTTTCTTTCTTTCTTTCTTTCTTTTCTTTCTTTCTTTCTTTCTTTCTCTGTCTTTCTCTTTTCTTTCTTGCTCTTTCTTTCTTTCTTCCTTTCTTTCTTCTTTTCTTTCTTTCTTTCTCTTTCTTTCTCTTCTTTCTTTCTTTGTCTCTTCCTTCCTTCCTTCCTTTCTCTTTTTTTTCCTTCTCTCTCTCTCCCTTTCTTTCTTTCTTTCTTTCTCTTTCTTTCTTTCTTTCTTTCTTTCTTTCTTTCTTTCTTTCTTTCTTTCTTTCTTTCCTTTCCTTCTTTCTGAGGTAGGGTTCCACTGCAGCCCAGGCTGACCTAGAACTTACTTTATAGACTGGGCTGGTCTTGAACTGACTGTGACCATCTGACTTCAGCTTCCTAGGTGCTGGCATTCAACATATGTGGCACCACGCCTGCTTTCAGTGCATGACTTTTTAAATTTTGTTCTTGTTTATTTATTTGAAAGCAGAGACAGAGAAAGAGAGAGGGAGAGAGAAGAGAGACAGACATGGAGAATGGGAGTGCTAGGTCCTCCAGCCACTGCAAACAAACTCCATATGCATGTGCTACCATGTGTTTCTAGCTATAAGTGTGCACTGGAGCAATGAAGCCAGGTTGTTAGGTTTTGCCAGCAAGCCCCTTAACCACTGAAAAATCTCTCCAGCCCATCACCGAATGCTTTCAACGGCAAGCACAAGGACCAGAAAGCATAAACAAGTCCAAAGACCTCCTTCAGTCATGTAGCCATGCTAACATAAATGGTATAATTGTAACCAAATAGCAGAGTTCATACTGCCAGCCACTACAAATACTAATGAGCAGAGACAGAAATGAATCCTGAAGCTGTGCTATAGTCAGAGATTCGGAGTGCCAGCTATCGAAGACAGAGTGTTAACACCACCCCCCAAGCTGCCTTCCCACCCTCATTTCCATATAGCATTCTTTATAAGGGACAGGAACAAAGACAGTCTATCATTCCAAAATTTAGTCTCATCCATCCTCCCAGATGGTCAGCCACACCCCTGATATTCCTGATTTTGTTGCTGTTCTCTTTATGTGACGGGGTTTCTCATACCCCCAAGGCCACTAAGATACATATGCCTACAGACGGTGTCCACATTCAAGTTTTACTCACAGCAAGCAAAAAACAGTGTAAGTGCTGAGCTACAGACACCACGAGTGCATAGATCCTTTGCTGCTAGGAAGTGGAAATGCACTCTCATGACATAAAATATAAATGTTCCTTATCTGTCCCTTCTTGCTCCCGTCACTATGTTTTCAATTTTAAATTCATCTTTCTCATTTCTAACATAGGACAGCCATTAACTTTAGTCAATCATGAGAACTTGTTATAACAGCTTCCTAGTCAGAGGAGGGCCATTGTGGTTCTATCTGTTTCTGTATAATCTTTTATTTATTTTTTGTTTATGTACAAGCAGAAAGAGAGAGAGAGAGAGAGAGAGCGAGCATGCCAGGGCCTCCAGCCACTGTAAACGAACTCCAGATGCATATGTCCCTTGTGTGTCTGGCTTATATGGGTCCTGGGGAATCAAACCTGGGTCCTTTGACTTCACAGGCAAATGCCTTATCCACTAAGCCATACCTCCAGCCCTCTTCATAATCTTATATCTTTTTTTCTTATTTCTTAAAATTTCTTTTCTTTTTGATTCATTCCTTGTCTGATCATATTAGCTAGGATTTCTAGTACAGAATTGAAAGGAGGGGTCACAGGACTCAGAAAAGCTTTTGGTTTCTTTCCCATTAATATCATATTGGCTGTAGGTCATTTTATAAAAGACAAAAAAACTTGTTATCAAGTTGAAGAACTTTCTGTTCTCCCTAGTCTATGAGATTTTCTTTTAACCACTAATACCTATTGAATTTTGCTAAGTGTGTTTTCTGCCTCTATTGATATGGCCGTGTGAATTTTCTTGTATAGCATGTGCAGGTGGTGGATTATATGAATTGATTTTAAAATATTGATCCAGCTTTGCATTCATTCGACTTTGCCATGGTACCCAATTCTTTATATTCTATATTTGGAATTGTTGCACATGTTTACTTTCTGTGGTGAGCAGGCTGTGGTCTGCTCGAGGTCACTCTTATGTTGTGTGACACGGTGGCTCCCAGGCTACACTTTGCCTGAGGTGACTCCATTTTACAAATCAGCAGTTGGTTCCGTTTTGTGGACAAATGCTGGGGCAGAATCTCTCTGCATTTCTTCTGTGCACATGAACGTCAGCCCTTGTCCAGTGCCACCCATGAGGCACAGACTGATAATTAACTTATTCCCTCCAGGTACAAAGTACATCAATAAACTCCAAGTAGACTGGAACCATGCGAGCACATACATATATTGAAACCATTTCCAACCAACTAGGCTAGAGGACTTATGGAACACGCCGGGCCAACAAAGGTGCAGCACCCTCAGTACACCATATCAAAGGACACCTAACACAATGATGGCAATGGCCCCACCAACTTGTCAGCTTGCCACTTGAATCAGGAGGACTCCTGACTGACCCCTGGGCTTCATATCAGTTTAGTCCCCAGTTCTTGATGAGGCCCAAGCAAATTGTTATCCATCCATCTTCTCTGTACCCCCAGACCAGTACTGTACTTTGCCTCAAGGGTTCTAGAATTTTACAGCCAGGTTGGATGATGGGGCTTGGCTCTGTGAGCTCCTAGCTGCTCTACAAGTTGATTCTTTAATATCTTATCTAACCAGATGCTGTGTCTCGGCATGTGGTCTGTATCAGCTTTTGCCTCCAGTCTGACCACTTTGAATTCTGTGACCTGCAGCTTCAGCGGACACTCTGTTAGTACATGGTATTTATATGAACTATATGAACAGGATCCTGACCTGCTAAGCTCGTGAAGGTTCTCATGCTGCTAGGTTTTCAGGTTGGCGATACCTGACATTTGTGACTAGAATACTTTTGTTTATCATTAGACAGGGAATCAAACCCTTTCATTTTAATGTCATTTGTTTTGTTTTGTTTTGTTTTAATTTCAGTCTGTGCTTCTGTGACTTATCCATATGGAACTCATTGTCCTGTCTTCTTTCAGAATTTTGACATTGCACAAATTTGGCCACTCCTCATAGACCACCTTGCATCATCATTAACTCACTCTGCCATCTCAATCTACCATTAGGTGCTCTCCCTTAAGGCTAGGTACCATGAACCTTCACCTCAAAGCTGAAGAATTTCTAAATGTGTTAGCAACTTCAAAAATGATCAGAAATATCTTAGTTTAATCTTTTTAGATAATAAGAAAGAAAATTGTGAATTAAGTATATTTTTTTCTGATAAGAATAGTAAGCAAAATATTTATTTTGAAGTGGATATAGAGTTTGTTGCTCAACTTAGAGGATTCATAAATACATTCAAAGATTAGAAGCCCCATGGAGGAAAAGTGCATGCCTCATAGGCTTAGCTAGATTCTAAACTAGGAAAATATATTTCATGCTCCAACAATTTCTGGATTATTTCTGCTTCTTTTCTTCCCTCCCCATTCCAATTCTAGGAAGAGATTTCATTCCAGGTAGAGTGTTCACAGAATTCAAAATTGCACAGGTGACCTCTTGGGTTCATGTTCTTGAACACAGTGACACTGTGGACTAGAATAACAAGTACCTGCATTAATGCTCTTCATCTCTTCATTAATGTGATTTAAATGCATTATACTGGAATAAAAACGTGTCATTCACTATCGAGTTTGTCATCTTGCAAATGCAGTCAGGGTGCTATTCAATTTCAGGTGAAAACAATTCCAGCTCTTCTGAGTAGAGAGAGGCAGCTTGTCCTCTTGTCACCATGGAGACATGCTGGGTGTGTAGGACTTTAACCATAGGGTCCAGATCAATAGAAAATAGTTCTGGGAAAATCACCAAGGACACGGCTCAGACTATAAGGAGGGAAATGGTAGCTAATACACATCTAAGCTATCATATATCCCCACATAATTTAGATTCCCACATGTTGACTCTGCTACCTAATGCTGTGGGTCAACTCTACTCAAAATCAGGACAAAACAACACACACACACACACACACACACACACACACTGAAGCTGGAATCCTTTTTTATCTATAGACTCCATTAAATCACTATATTAGCTCTTGTGTGCCAGTATTGCTCCTTAAAATGAGAGAAAAATCAATCATATAAGTCATTCATATTACATTTCTTGATAAGCTCATTTAATTCCAGTACTGACTGATATAAACCTGAAGAAATAAGTTGTCTTGATTCCATTTTCATTTTAAGAAACATTTTATTTATTTTTTTTATTTGTTTGAGAGGGAGACAGTAAAGAGGGGAAAGAGAGAGAGAGAAACAGAGTGAGGTGAGGGGGGGCAGGAATGGGTGAACCAGGGCCTCCAGATGCTGCAAATGAACTCCAGATTCATGCGCCACCTGGTGCATCTGGCTTACATGGGTCCTGGAGAATTGAACCTGGGTCCTTAGACTTTGCAGGCAAGAGCCTTAACTGCTCAGCCATCTCTCCAACCCATTTTCATTTTTCCACTGGACAATTACAATTGCTTCCAATTTACCTCCCTACATCCAGGCCTTCCTACACATGCTGTCACTGCGAATCTTCTCAGTCTCAGAGCTGGTGTGGCTGTCACATCAAACTTCTCCAATTGTGCACTTTTGCCAACATAATAAAACCGGCTGCCTTCATCTGACAGTAAGTGTTTTCCATAATATTAGATTAATCTGTCTTTCCCACCTAAACATTCTGCATTTGTTTCATTTCTCTGCATTGTAATCAACTAGGCTATGCCATCATATCACTGGGTGGGAACGTGAGCTGATAATTGCTGGATCTATGACATGATGCTGACTAACCCTTGCTGGGTCCACGTTTTCCTCTGTGTAACTGAAGTACATTATGTGCAGTCCTCCTACAGTACACAGCTTGCTGCATCCAATACTCTTCTTTCTGATGTGATAGTTCTATTATTTTATTTACTTGTGACTATTCTGTAGGTCTTTATGATATGGGAATCTGTGGTGTATTTGAGACTGGAGATGCCTTTCTGGGCTTTTGCTTGGGCTGGGCTATAACCCAGGAGTTAGGGCACCTGATGGCATAACTGCACATGCTCCACATTATTGTATTATAAATTTGATGACTTAAGTTCACAGATCATAGGGTAAAGATTTTACTATAGAGCTTAAGAGAAGAAAAGAAGGCCTTGCAAGCACCTGCTGTCAAGGAAGCAGTGGGTTCCCAGAAATGAGAAAGACTGCTTGGAGGTCTCTGACTTGAGTATATACTGGATGAGGTCTGAGCTCTTCAGTCTAGCTCCCAAGCCAGGTGGCTAGGGGCTGCCTGGAATTTTCCAGGAAAGAGAGTAATTTTATCTCAGAAGGGGGTTAGCTGACATTCAGCAAGATGGAGTATGAGGACTCCTGTAAGGAAAAAGAGATTAAAAAAATAAAAGAGAGCTTGCCCCCAAACAGGCTCAAAGACATCTTTCTTTCTCTTTCTTTCTTTCTTTCTTTCTTTCTTTCTTTCTTTCTTTCTTTCTTCCTTCCTTCCTTCCTTCCTTCCTTCCTTCCTCTCTCTTTCCTTTCTCTCTCTCTCTCCCTCCCTCTTTCTTTCTTTCTCTCTCTCTCTCTTTTTCTTTCTTTCTTTCTTTCTTTCTTTCTTTCTTTCTTTCTTCTTTTCTTTTTTCTTTTTTTTGGAGAGAGTCAGAGAGAGAGAGAGAGAGAGAGGCAGATAGAGAATGGGAGCACTAGCAGCCTCTCAACTGTTGTGAACGAACTCCAAATATGTTCACCCTCTTGTGGGCAAGTGTGGCATTGCGCCCTTACATCACTGTGTCTGACTAAACTTGGGACCTGGAGAATTGAAAGGGTGTTCTTAGGCTTAGGAGGCAGTGCCTTAACCCCTAAGCCATCTCTCTAGCCCCCAAAGACATTTCAAAAAAAAAAAAGAACAAGAAAGAAAATTAGTATTATAACTTTTTGTAGCATTGTGGACAGATACTAGAGCTTCACATGTGCTATATCTCAAGATATATATTAATTTTGACACAGTGTCTTATTGAATTGCTCAGATCAGCCTATGACTTAGGAACCTCCTGCCACAACATTCCATGTAGCTGGGTAAATATAATTATTATATGAATTGATGAATTAATGAATAGAAGGATACTGGCCACATCTCTTTCTCTGGCCTTCATTTCATTTTTCCTGAAGGCATATCTATTCTTATCAGGTCCATAGTAAAATCTTCATCTCAAACTACTTACTTTGACTGTAATCTACTATGATTTCTCAGTCATTTTCTGAAGTAGAATGCAATTGAATGTTCTTGAAGCTTACTTTTTTTTTAGTGGAAAATCCCATCACACAGTGTGTTGATATATGTTGTCTGCTTGCTTCTGTTGAAAAAAACAAAATGATAGAAGATCACATGGGTGCATATGCAGAAACACTGAGAAAACAGAATACTCAATGAAGTTTGAATTTCAGATTAACACCACATAATATTTTAGAATTTATTTCAAGAAATATACACTACAATTATTCAAGTAATATTTTAGTGTAAAAATATCAAAAATATTTCATAGAATGTACCCATAAATATTATTCATTATTTAAAATTAATATTGAATAGTAGCCTTGTACTTTTTTTTTTTTTTTTTTGCTTAATATGACAACTCCATTTTGTTTTCAATTCTCTGAGAAAAAAACTGTAAACTCCTTACAAAGTTTAAACTTCTTATAAAGTGTTCTACAAAGTTCTGTGATGTGGTCAGTCTCTGGGGCCCTCTGTCTTCACTCTCATTACTCTCACCTTGACACTGTTTATACTTTCACTTTCATGAGAGCCTACTTCTTGATTGAGTCTTCTTCCTAGAACCTATACAAATCAGCCTGGTTCTTGCTGAGAGCCCCATTCTCCCCAGCATTGCTTGTCTCCTTTACTCTGGCTTACTTGTTTGCTCAAAGCTTTCATCCCTTATTAGTAACTGTATCTGCTAGATTTATTGTTTATGGTTCACCTCACCTCATTTAAGCAAAAACCTTTATCAATGCATAAATCTTTGCTGAGGATCATGTACCTATGGCTGTCACACAGAAGTCATTTAATAAATATTTGTGTAATTAGATGATGAAAGTGTGGATATAAGAAATGTAAATTGATGAATCTAACAATATTCTCCAAGTAATGTAGAAATTATAGAAAATAAGTAATTATGGATCAAAAATTTAAAAAAATCATTATATTCTGATTATAGCCTACTCATAGATTATTCATGAAGAGAAAAATATTCATAAGAAAGAAATAAATACAGAACACATTTTGAAAATTAAATATCAGAAATACTAGGTTGGGTTTTAGTATAGCCTACTCATACCATTCTTTTGTTAGGTGTTTTTCCCCCGTTGGCTCTTTAGAACTTGAGTGTTTCTGCATGACTCTATTGATGTGAGTAAAATAACAAAAGTGTTCAAATGAAGAAAAGAGAACGATAGACATGTTTGACATTTCCGCGATAATCTCCTGTTTGGTGGGGTCAACATTGTTACCATGTGAAAGCAAGAGAGAACGCTCTGTACAAAATATTGTAGCTTTTGAAAGCTCCTCTGTTTGCATTCAAGTATACTTAAAACCAGTAAAATATGTTCTCATAAATGATTTGGAATCTAAGCTTCTGTACAAAAGAAGAGACAATGCTCTCTTAAGAGCTTTCAAAGGAAATAGTTTTTCCATTTTGAAGATGGTGTAGGGAGGGAAATAGAATTATAAAAATCTGTCTCTTATAGAAGAATTTTTTTTGTTTGTTAGACAAGTAAATTATACATTTACTAAAGGTGAGAGCATCATTAGGAGAAAGTAAGGTATTGAAAAATACTAGCTACTGGAACATCCCTTATAAGTTCTGTTTTATAAGTATCAGATGACGTAGTGTTAACTAATATTTGTCTTCTTTTCTTTTGAATATTTTTATTAATCAAGGACAGAGAGAAAGAGAGAGAGCAAAAAAGAGAGAGCAAGGGAGGGGAATACATATGCCAGGACCTCTGGCTGCTACAAAAGAACTCCCGACGCATACATCTAACATTATATAGGTATGTATTGGGGAATTGAACCCAAGCGTCAGGCCCTGCAAGCAAGTGCCATTAACGGCTGAACCATCTCCCCAGCCCAATATCTGCCTTATTTTACAGAAGTACACAATAGTTTGATGAAACAAGGCTAAGTGAAAACATGGAAGATTGTTTTAGTGAAAATGTTAATTTCTTCCTTCTGTGTTTTCGTAACTTGATATGAAGTTATAGTTTTAGTTTATAGTTAAAATAGTAGTGAAATATAAATCAAGTGCCATAGCACACGTGACACTGGCTGAGAAACAAGGCCCATAGCACTCAGGGCTGTATCTGTTAATGAAGCAACGTCAAGGGTCGGCAAAAAAGAACTGTATTTCCTAAACCTGCTTAAAGAAACCAGTGGAAGGCCAGCTTTAGAGACAGTTTGGCATAGATAATTTTGAAGTATAAGAAAACTCATGATCAACATTTTAAAAAGGATCATAAACCATGTTTTATCAATTTATAAAGATGAAGTTGTGGTGATTTTCATTAATAGTTTTAATAAAATTCACCAAAAAGATCTGATTTGAATGAACATCATAACAGTGAGCAAAGCACGAATCTTAACTAACGTAGAATCTTGGGTATTGGTCATCTTTCCGTCATCTGGGGGCTCCAGTCTCAGATCAGTCCATGCTTTGGGACACTATAAATGTAGAACATCATGGTGGGAATGTGTGGCATAACAAACTATATACATCACAATCTAGGAAACAAAGTCATTGTGACTGAATAATGTCCCCTAATTCCCTTTGGAAGATGTTAACAATGACCTAAGGACTCCCCATATGGCCCTGTCTCCAAATGTTCCAGTAGAACCATTTTGTAGACCAAGCTTTTAACTCCAGGTCTGTCAGAGACAGCATGCAGCATCTAGCACATTGTTGAATATGAATTTAAATTCTATCATATCTTTCTCTCTCTCTATCATCTATCTATTCTCTATCTACCTATCTATCTATCATCTATTTCTCATCTATCTATCTATCTATCTATCTATCTATCTATCTATCTATCTATCTATCTAATCTTTCATGTATGTTTCTTCAAGTTCATCCCAGAAGGTATATAGATATCATCTTTACAGCTGTGGTTTGAAGTGTCCAAGTTACATTCCAAGGCAGCAGCACAGTATGGCAACATTGTCCACGTGGTAACTGTTTTGGAGGTATGAAAGACGCAAAATTTGGGGTGGGAGAGGTGTTTTTGGAGCATTCTACCATGATTTGAGAAAGCCTCTGAGGTCAAGCCATGTGTGGCAGTGTTGATCTCCCCAAAAGAAGGCCCTGAGAGACCACAGCATGTAGCTATGAATGTGAGCTTTATTTTAAAGTGGACACTCCAGGATGTTAGAGAACCATTATAGGCTATGTGATAAAGAAAGCTGAAGATTTGGATTAGAACTGCTCCAAAGAGGGAGGGGTTATCTAGTTCCATTGGAGCCCAGATGATCCCATCATGAATTCTTCTTGCAAGACTGGCGCTACAAGTTTTGGAGTTTGTCCTTCTAGGTTTTGGTCTTGATTTTGTCTTATTATTCTTTGCTGTGTCCCCATTCTTCTCTTGGGATTGCATGTGTTTACTTTGTATGCATAAAGGTTGGACATACGGACCTCATTTTGATGTTATGGGAGCTCATAGTGAACAATTTACCTGAATCTCAGAAGACACACTGAACATAGACTTTTAAAGTTGCAGAACTGTTAGGGAAAATGATGACTTTTGAAGTTGGACTGAATGTATTTTGTTTTGGGGGATGTTCATAAACCTATGGAGAAAGCACATGGAGGTCTATGATTTATAAGTGGTACATTTGGGGATCACGATGGACTTGTAATGATTTATATTAGTTGTCAGCTTGACAGGAAATTGAAGTCCCTGTGAGGCATGATTTAGATTAGGCTAGCCTCTGCACATGTTGGTGAGGGATTATTTTATTAAGTTAATTGAGGTGGAAAAAAACCCTGCTTTAACTCTGGGTGGCACCATTTCATGGACTGTGGCCTATACTGTATAAAAAGGAGAGAAATGGATGGCACTGGCATTTATGGTTGTCTGCTTCTTCACTGAACATGACCAGATGCCTCAAACTCCTGCCACCATACCTTCTCAACATGAAGGACTGCCATCTTTAACAATAAATGGAAAAAAAAACAATTCCTAATTTACATAGATTTTTGTCAGTTTGTAACAGCAATGAGATTATTGTCTATCTGTCATCTATCATGTATACATATGAATTATATCATAATTTATCTTTCTATATATCTACCATTTATTTCTGTGCATTTTTAGTTCACCTCCAAGAAAATAACCTGTTTTTATCTAAGACAGAATTAACAATTTAATATCATCATAACCTGAAATGTTCCTGGTGGTGTAATAAATACTAACTATTTTTGAAACAGAGTTAATATACCATTACATGGGAAAATTATATGTCTCAGTAACTTTATTAGACGAAATAAGAGTTAAGAACTTTATTTCTATGATATCTTTTCTTCTTGTAAGACTATGTCTCTATGGTTACTATACTTTTGCAATGCAAAATCTAACAATAATACAGATTTAGTTTAAAAGCAGCTTAAGAATATAAGGAAATAGTATGGTTTCAAGAAAGTAAATGACAATGCCCAGGAAGGATATATGGCAATCAAATCTCAATAAGAAAAACTGAAATATAACTTGTACATGAAATGATGTCTACATCATATTCTGAAAGGGAAAACTACAGAAAATGGAAAATTCATATTATTATTAATAAGAATGATTAATTACTTAATTCGCAAAAATGACAAGTTTTTTTAAAGATATTTATTTATTTATTTATTTATTTATTTATTTATTTGAGGCAGGGGAGGGAAGAGACAGAAAGAAAGAGCAAATGGGCATGTCAGGGCCTCCAGCCACTACAAATGAACTTCAGATGCATGCACCCACTTGTGCATCTGGCTTACGTGGGTCCTGGGGCATTGAATCTGGGTTCTTAGGCTTTGCAGACAAATGCCTTAACTGCTAAGCCATTTCCCCAGCCCAAATGACAAGGTTTTTAACCCTTACTTCTAAACATCACTCAGAGAGTTAGGCATGTTTAAGTGAAACAGAAATAGGCACAGAAGGAATAAGAAAGTATAAACCTGATGTGCTTAAATTAGCTTAGCCCATAATTTTAAAGTAGAATGCCTTTCTTCTAGCTTAAAACAATCTTATTCTTCATTGAAATTATTTTGAGCTGATTCTATTCTAGTAGAATATTATATCTGAAATAGCATTTTGGAATTGTGGAAAGGACACACTGTTAAAATAAAATGATGTGTTTTGAGTTCCATTGTTATCACATACTGGCTCCTTGACCTTGAAAATCTACTGTGTCATCTGATAAAAATGAATCTGTTTGTGGCTTGTAAAGCCCAACACTGATTCTCACTTTACTTTCAGCAAAGTAGTGATATTGACAAGGTCAAACTAACACAGGGAAATATATTTTCAGTTTTGTTTGATGTTTTGGCATGCAAGTATTTTGTGTTATAATAATAATATGTTTATTTTTGTCCTCCTGGATCTAAATATTGTGAAATGGGAGGTATGTGAGAACTTTTGCACCTGCTTTTATGAGAAAGGGATAGGTAACATACACAAGCTGATATAAAATTATACTCATTGGGTCTATTTTATTACTCTTATATATTTCATCTTGCTTTTGTATGACTTGTGTACTTTCTGTGCTATAAAATTGGTGATATTCAAGGAAAATTCTTTTGCACTGAAATGTTTTATGTATGAAATATTATGACGAACTTCAAATTTATAGATTAATATGGGAAATGAAATTTAATTGAAATAGCTCCTGGTATATACTAAAATTTAATAAATCCAATGAAAAATGAAGAGTACTTTATTTAAGAAGTTCACAATATAGCAAAGGGACTCATGAGAATGCACAATGTGCTTTACCTGAATATTAACAAGTCTAAGTTTTAAAAAATGAGCCTGGAGAGATGGCTTAGTGGTTAAGCTCTTGCCTGTGACCCTGGTTTGAGGCTCAGTTCCCCCGAGGACCCACATAAGCCAGATACACAAAGTGGCACATGCATCTGGAGTTTGTTTGCAGTGGCTGGAGGCCCTGGCACACCCATTCTCTCTCTAGCTGCCTCTTTCTCTCTCTCTCTCTCTAAAATAAATAAAAATAAATAAATAAACAAAAAATATTTTAAAAAGTCTCCTTAACACTAGCCCTTTTTTTCAGATTTCATGTTATGTGATCACATGTCTAATTTGGCGTTCTCTGAATTTGCTAGAATTTCCAGGTGGGATGCTGAAATGGAACAAAGGTTTCATTTCTTCTACCAACTTAAAGCATAAGTATTAGTATACATATTTGTTTAACTCTAAAGAAATGACTCTTCCTTACTATAAGTGTATTCATAATGAAAGAAACTCCATTTATTGACTATCACAATAGCAGGAAGAGATCAATTTGCTTAAAATCATATACTGATTACAACAGGGACATTGTGAACATGACAAAATTAGAGTTCCAAGTTGTGACCTCAGCTGCATATCTGGGACTAGGGTGTTGGCCATTTCTGCCAGCAGGTACAGCACCAAACCTGTGAAGCAGCAGAGAAGAGTTACGTGGCAATGACCCTAACTCTGCAGTCACTCCAAAAAAAAAAAAAAAAAGAAAGAAAGAAAGAAAGAAACCAAAAAACAAAAATAAACAAACAAAAACAACAAAAACTGTATGTGTATGTGACAGATTCTTTTTCTCTCTATTTATTTCTTTTTAATTTTGTTTTATTTTCATTTTTATTTAGCAGTGGCTTATTTCTTCATCAAGCTAAAGGCCAGCTTTAAGCTTTGGAGCCTCCTGCCTCAGCATCCCAAGTGCTGGAGTTAAAGGTATTAATGAACATGCCGAGATGCCATTTCATTTCATCACGAGATCCAGCGAGTTGGATACTTGTCACTAAGTCTGTCTGTACATGACATAACTATTTCTCCACTTGGGTATACGTGTGAACTGTGAGCATGTTTTCTATTGTCTTATGGATGTGCCTCTTTTACTGGCAATGAGATTACCACATCCTCTGAAGAATGGAAGACTAGAAAGTGGTTCTGTTTTATGTTCCGGGATGCAGCATCATCCCTGTTTATATTTTTTTAAATTTTATTTTTAATTTTTACTAGTTATGTACATAGTATGTATGCAGCCATGTTTATATTTACTTGAGTCCAGAAAACTGGGACAAAAATAAACTGGAGATAAGATACCAGATCAAGCTAGCAAATTATAAAATTTTCTATGCCTTTAAGCTTCTATATGCTATGAGTTTTAGATAGTCTTGCAGCAAACCTCAACAGTGACATATCTGTATGTTAGCACACTGGTGACAACAGTGCTTCTGAAGTTGATGGTTAGTTTGATATTTCATAAGTAACCCACTAGAGAAAGAAAGCTGTGGCAGGTGAATTTACTTTCTACCTGACTCCCTCCTTGAGCTGGTACATTGAACTTCTCTTGTGTTCTGCAATTCTAGTCACTAGATCTTAGTATGTGGAGTGGAGAGTGCAAAGTTGGTTTTCTGAGTCTCAGGCTATTGAGATATACTAGTGATATTGTAGCTTGAATAAGAATCTTCCCCATACAGACTCATGTATTTGAATACTTGATGCCCAGATGGTAGTGCTGTTTTGGAATGTTGAGGACCTTGTTAAAGAAAGTGGTTCACCTATGATGCCCTGTAAGGTTTTGTAGCTCTGCTCCAATTCCTGTCGATTTTCTTTCTTATTATTTTTTTAAACTTTTAAAATATTTTATTTATTTATTTATTTGAGAGAAAGAAAGAGGGAGAGAGAGAGAGAATGGGCATGCCACTGCAAACGAACTCCAGATGCATGTGCCCCCTTGTGCATCTGGCTTACGTGGGTCCTGGAGAGTTGAACTAGGATCCTTTGGCTTTGCAGGCAAATGCCTTAACCACTAAGGCATTTCTCCAGCCCCTCCTGTTGATTTTCTGCTTCCTGACTGCAACAGCAATATGACCAACTACTTAATACTTCTGCCATCATGCCTTCCCATCCATGATGGACTGTATTCCTTCTTAAACTATAAGCCAAAAGTAAACTTCCTCCCTTGAGCTCCTTCTTGTGATGTCTTTGGTCTCCACAATAAAAAACATAATACAAAGAGCCTTCAAAAAGATCGTGGAATTTTTCTACCTTCTATAATCATGTGAGTCCAATGTGTCATAACTGATCTCTTTCTGGTTATAGAGGAGGACTCTGACTAATCCGTATCTTCTATCATGATGTAATATTCTAATTTATAGGAAATCATTCGCACCTTATGACCAAGTCAGTTCATCTAATTAATTTCCAATAAAAATCATTCAGATTTACAGCTAGGCATATTTCTGGTACTCATGTAGCATCTGTAGAAGGACGGGCCAAGCCTAACCCAGCAGACTTGGCTGTACATCACGAGCAGAAGAGGCACATGACAAGAACCGCGTGAGCCAGTGCAATAGGTATGTACACTTGGGCAGAAAAGAATCAAACTGCAAATGTAAATTTTAACTTCATGGATGTCTGAGCCCAGGACTTCTCATGCACTTTAGCTATTTTTTTCTATCTGATGAAGTCAATTCAATGGATTATAATGAGACAGATAAAATTCTGCCCGCACTGCCAGTGCCTATTCAATGAATGTCCAGTCCAGACAGTTGAGATGCAAAACCAAGTCATGCCAGGTCACAAGATTTCCTGGGGTCTGATGGATGTTGCCATGTGAACAACACTCTGTCAAGGGTATTCTTGGCTAAGGACATGACTGTTCCCAATGAATAAGACATAAAACCCACTGATATATTTTGGAACTAGCCCCAAATAAAACTCCTGAAGAGAACCTGTGCTACTAAATGCTTTGTTAATGGGTGTCAACATGGATTTGATGAATCTGGGGGTATTTGAGAACACACCTGCAGCAGATGGCCTGCACTTTTCAGCTGCATTTACGATTTAGCTACACGTATTTTAAATGCCAGCTGTCAGAGTGTAAGCACTGACCATGAATGTTAAGATCCACAGCACGTTGCCAGAGGCAAAAACACACTTGCCAGGGTCACTGTGTTATGGGAAATGTGACTTAGCTGACCCATTTGCTCTTTGTTATTTAAAGATGCCAGAAGAAATTTCAAAATGAAAGTGTCTTTATCTATTTCATGGTTTGACTGGGACCACGTATAGATCTTCTTTCCTTCTCAACGAGAGTGTTTATGAGATGAATCAACAGAATGCTTTGGTAAGTTGCTAAAGCAGAGCTAATTTTAATCTTTTATATTTGCATAGGTTTTTGTGGGTCACAAAATATTTTTATTTCCATTATATAATCTTAGCATTAAAATAACCTTTGTGAAGCTGGGCATGGTGGTGCATGTCTTTAATCTCAGCACTCGGGAGACAAGGATCACCATGAGTACAAGGCCACCCTGAGGCTACATACTTAATTCCAGGTCAGCCTGGGCTAGAGTGATACCCTACCTCGAAAAAACAAAACAAACAAACAAACAAACAAAAAAACCCACCTTTGTGAAGTAAACAGGGAAAAGATAACACTAATTATAATTATATTTAATAGTTGTATTTAATAGTTATATTTAATAAGTCATGGTTTGAGGGGATCTTACAAATGTACTTTATGTTATACCAAAAGGCATTTTAAATAAAATAAGAGAACTCAGGCAATAAAACTCATGTAGAGTCTAAAGCAGAATATTCAAGATATTCTTTTCTACAGAAGTCTAGTGCTTATTTACTTTAGCTTGAGGATCTCTTCTCCCCAAATATAATGTATGAGGAAGAATGAAAAAGAGAAAACAGAGTGAGGAAAAGTGATAGGAAAAGGGATAGAGAAAGATAGCTGATAGATAAGTGACTATTTAAGTGAGAGATTACTTGCTTCTGCTGATATATATTTTTGGTTTTTCAAGGTAGGGTCTCGCTCTAGCCCAGGCTGACCTGGAATTCACTATGTAGTCTCAGGGTAGCCTCGAACTCACTGAGATCCTCCTACCTCTGCCTCCCGAGTGCTGGGAATAAGGTGTGCACCACCACGCCCAGCCAGTTCTTTCCTAGTAATAGCATGTTTGTGTGTGTGTGTGTGTGTGTTGTGCATGCATGCATGATTTTATGTGTGCATATGTATGTATGCATAAGTATGTGTGTGGGTATGTATAGGTCAGGGGTTGACATTGAGTTGTTTGCTCTAAAACTCTCCATGATTTACTGAGACAGAGTCTCTCAATATATCAATTTCTTTCTCATTGCTGGATACCTGATCAGAAGTAGTTTAGTGAAGGGAATAACATTTTCAGCTTACAGTTCTGAGGGGAAGAACTTCATGGCAGGAGAGCACAGCATGACAGGAACAGGAATTTGGCTGGCTTTATATAGTCCTATCAGCAGAGAGGAAGGATAGAGGGGAGAGGGAGAGGGAAGAGAGAGATTGAGAGACAGAGAAAGAGAAAGAAAAGGAAAAGAGAGAGAGAGAGAGAGAGAGAGAGGCATTCTGTTCAGCTTGCTCTCTTCTTTTTATATAGTCCAGGATCCCAGATATGCAACTGGGCTGTAGGTGTGGGTGACTCAGTTCTATTAGTTCATTTTATTTCACCTCTTCTCCTTGAGCTGCCATAATCACTCTCCTTTAGGTGGAATCTATGTCAGTCTTTTCCTACTTTCCAGTATCCCATGCCCAGCTTCTAGCAAAAATTAGATGGACAGACTTTGTCAACCCTCATTATACTTCCTGTTTAAAAATCTTGACTATTCTCTCTACTTATGTAAGTGAAATCTCCCACTGCTTATCATTTTCATTTAGTATAACTTCCAGGTTCATCCTGTGTTACAATTTCATTTCTTAAGGCTGAGTAAGCTTCCAGTGTCTGGGTATATAACATTTTGTTTATTAAACAGTTAATAGACATTGCCATTATTTCCACCATTTGGCTATAGTAAATGGTGCTGCTATAAACATGCACAACACACACAGATACATGCGCGCGCACACACACACACACACACACACAAAAGTGCACCAGATTATTTTGCATTACTTTACACACATTATGGCTTTTATTGTTCTATGGGTAAAGTATCCAGGATTTCATTATGAGAAAACATAAAAGTTGTGTACTGATGGTGGTGATGGACAACAAAGTTCAGGTACCTAACATCATGAAACTGTGCGTTGATATGCCTAAAGTGGTAAATTTTATAGCACATATATTTTATTATAATGAAAAATTTCCAAAACGTCAGCATGTTTAAATAAAAGACAAAATATGTTAAAATATAAGGAAAACAGTCTGAGTACACAAGGTGGGCAACAGAAACAGACTCAAATATGACACAATTTAAGAATGAAAAAGTAACTATTTTGGGTATTTGAAAGACCTATAAATTATATGTTAGAGGACATCATGGAAAAAGTCAACAACATCGAGGAAAAGATAGCTCATATAAGCAAAGAGAAATGCTAAAAATAGTTTTTAAAACTATAGCTTTCTGGGCTGGGGAAATGGCTTAGTGGTTAAATGTTTGCCTGCAAAGCCTAAGGACCCCGGTTCGATTCTCCAGGACCCACGTAAGCCAGATATGCAAGGGGGCACATGCATCTGGAGTTCACTTGTAGTGGCTGGAGGCCCTGGCATGTCCATTCTCTCTTTCTCTCTGCCTCTTCCTTTCTCTCTCTCTTTCTCTCTCTCAAATAAATAAATTAAATATAAAAAAAAATAAAATAAAACTATAGCTTTCATCTCAAAGTGATCCTAACAGCCTGCATTTCAGCAGTTTGATCCCCAGCACGTGGCCTGTTGCATGATTAGACGGTGGTAGAAATGGGACCCTGCGGGAGGAAGGGTTTTCATCATCGCCATGATCTTGGATGGACTCTGACCATTTCCTGGCCATCAGTGCCTAGTGAGTTCCATGAGGTGAACCATGTCCTCTGCTAGAGTCCCTGCTGCACTAATGTCTTGCCCATAGACTCTAAAACTATCCAGCCAATCCACGAGGGACTGCAACATCTTAAGCAACGACTTAGAAAAGAAAAAGTTCATTTCCTCCTTCTCATAAACAGCAATTGCCAGGAATAATGCCTTTGAGGGATGCCTAACTTAAGGGGACACATCTGAGGAAGAATCAATGTGCTTGGAAGTATAGCATTAGATGCCTCACACAGTACATGGAAAGAAATGAAACAAAATGGCAAATAAGTAAATAAACAAATCCCAAGAAAAACCAAGAACATTCTACCCAAGACTATAGGATGACATGTAAAAAAGTATCCTAAGTGTAATTTACATGCATTAAGTAGAAGGCACAGAAAAAACAATTTTTAAATCTTGAACTACAATAGTGGATTTGACCATTTCTCTTCAAGTGACGATTGAGTAATTAACAACAAAAACAAAATAATGACATTTACCACAGTGTAGCTCTAGGAGTTTCAGAGGACATTACATACTATAAATTCAGAAAAGGAATTCTACCCATGAGCATGTTTTATTCAAATTGAAGAAAGCTAAAGAGAAAGAGAAAAAAATTGAAACAAATTGGCACACTGAAGGGGTGCAGGGAGCATTACCTATGGGAGGAAAGAAGAGTTAATAATCTACTTTTTCATTAGGAACCATGCAAGCAAAAAGGGAGTGAATAGGAATATTTGTGGTTCAAGGATAACAAAACTTTGATGTAGAATCTTAGTAGAGTAATTATCCTTCAAAAGTATTCAGATTTCAAAGATAAATATTGACAGGACTAGGACCAATAAAGAAAATTTAATTACAATCTCAAAGTCATGCCCCTGTACACCACCAAAGGGACTGTTAGTGCCTATTCTTAAAATTCGCACACATGGTTAAGTGACTGCAATCACTTTGAAAAACTATTTGGCACAATCTGCTGAAGTTTAGCACATCCACAGACTATGAGCAAGGAATCATCTCCAGAGAATGAGTACACAAATGCATCGCACAGGCACAGCAATGTTTATTGCATCCATATGTCTCATAGCCCCAAGTTGGGAACAATTCAAGTGTGTCGCATCATTGGAGAAATTAAAATGAATACAACTCAGCTATGTCAGTAATGTGAATGCATTTCCCTGTAGCAATGCTATCTGAAAGTCATTAAGCAGAAATATATGTGTGTATACATATGTGAAAATATTATATATATATTAACTATATGTTATGTATATCTAGACTTGTATATATTTGCAGTTTCACATAACTTATAAACAGACACATTTTTTCCTATGGTATTAGGTTATTCCTAAATAATTTTTTATTCTGTATTAAATAGTCTATCACATTTTTAAATATTTTATTCCTATTTACTTATTTATTTACTCATGAGAGAGAAAGAGAGGAAGAGAAAATAGGAGAGGGGGGACAATGGCATGCTATGGCCTCTAGCAAATACAAATGAACTCCAGATGCATGTGACACCATGTGCATCTGGCTGATGTGGGTTCTGGGAAATTGAACCTGGGTCCTTAGGATTTGCAGACAAGTTCCTTAATCACTAAGCCATCTCCCCAGCCCAAGATTTTTACTTTAAATATTCTTCTTGAACATTAAAAAATTATCATACTTAACATGTCATTGTTATTCATCTTAAACTAACTTTACTACTGTTAATCTTCATTACAGGAGATAACTGTGAAGACAAATAAATAGGTTCATATAATATTAAAATAACAAATTTCCCCCGAAAAAGTCTGTTGAAATTAATCCCTTATTATGAAGAAACACTTTATCATTACTTAAATTAACACGTGTCTATGAAACTGAAATGGTTAATCTCTATGGTTAAGTTGACAGTATTTGGGGACACTCTGGAAACGAATCTCTGGCCATGTCTGTGAGTGATTTTCTGGAGTAGGATAATTTAAGTGGAAAGGTCCATGGTGTCTATTGATGGCTATTTGTATGGTCTGGGGATGCTGCACTGCTCAAAAAGGAGAATAGGAGCTAAGACTCGGCGGCACTCATGGCTCTCTGCTTTTTGACAGTGGGCTGCATGTGACCAACTGCTTTATGCTTCTGCCCCAGGCCTTCCACATCATTCCCTAAATGGTAACACAACATAAACTTAAATTAGTTCCCTCAGGAACTCTAAGGCAACAGACAAGTAACTGAATATGAAACACACACACACACACACACACACACACACACACACACACACACACGCTACAAACACAGGAGAAGAAGCAGTTTTTCAAAGTCTCCTGCAGAGTTATGGAAATGTAAAAAAATCACTCCAGGAAATCTTGTGACCACTCACTCAGCATTACTTTTCCTTTCAGTATACTGTGAATATTGGTAATATTTGCATACTCCACTTACGACTGGATTTAGTTCAGATAAATACTAAGTATCTCCATTCAATTGCATATTGTCTCATAACTTTACAAAAGATTGTAGTGATTCTTAACATTTATTGAAGTCTGAGTGTTCAGACGAGGAGAATGTCATTATTGTTTTCATGCGTTTATTAATCAGAGAAAATAACTTTTTTTTTTTAATTGTGGCACTGAAAGTCACTGTTTGTGTATGACTACTTACATTTATTTTTATGTTTTTGTCTTTATTATTTATTTATGTGCGACAGATAGGCAGAGAGAGAAATAGAGTAAGAGAAAGGGTGCACCAGGGCCTCCAGCCATTGCAAATGAATTCCAGATGCATGCACCCCTCGTGCATCTGGCTTATGTGGGCACTGGGGAATTGAGCCTTGAACTGGGGTCCTTAGGCTTCACAGGCAAGTGCTTAACCACTAAGCCATCTCTCCAGCCCCTGGCTACTTTCATTTCTGAACCCAGTTCAGACACACACACTGTGCTCCACACGTAATCATCACATTTTGTCAGTGTAATCTTTCAAAGGAGAAAATTTTACTATTTGCATTTTAAATATTTTATTTTTATCAATTTATTTATTTGACAGAGAGACAGGGGAGAGAGAGAGAGAAGAGAGAGAATGGGCACACCTGGGCCTTCACCACTGAAAATGAACTCCAAACGTGTGCGATCCCTGACTAATGTGGGTCCTGGGGAATCAAACCTCAGTCCTTTGGCTTTTCAGGCAAATGCCTTAATCTCTAAGCCATCCCTCCAGCCCCTATTTGCATTTTAAACTGCAAGAACAGAAGTCAATTTTAAAAAATGATCCAAATTAGAAGCAGAAATTAAGGTGAAATATTCACCCACGTTTCTGTGCATGAGGAGAATTTTAGAAAAAAGCAAAGCCCAACTTGTGGAAAAGTACTGCCTCAGAGAGAACTCTTCCCATTTCTTTACCTCCAGCAGTTAAGTATTGCAGCTCTAATTCTAACTGGTTACAGGTGATGTTTATCTCGTCCTTCTAAAAATCCCAAGAGATGCAAAAGATACCTGATCTAAGTGGCAGAGTCCTTAAGCCATTTATCCCAGGTGGAAATTGTAGAGATAGAGTACAAGTTCAGAACATGCAATCTCAATTAGCATAATTTATGACCTCACATCTCTCCCAGTGGGAGAGATTAAAAGGTAAATGCATTAACAGGTGAACTAGAATGAGAGATTGATAAAAAAAAAAAAAAGGTGGGGGAAATCAAAGGAAATAGAAACTAAGAAGGTGCAGGTAGATAGGAAAGGAGTTCAGCAGAAATGACTCAGCCAGCAGCACTCAATGATTTCAAAGAAATCCGGAATGGAATCAGTGGAAGGACCGAGTATGAGATTGGAGGAATGAGAAGGTAGCTTCAAATTCTCAAATGACCACATAGTGAGCGTGGTGTGGTGAAGCACTCAGGATGTAAACACAAGAGGTTTAGGTTAAGGTCATCCTTCTCTACATAGCAAGTGTGAGGCCAGAATACATGAGACTGTCTTAAAATAAAATAATAAAATCAAGTCGCATGGTTTAGAGAAAGAACTTGAAATCTATGCAACTGAAAAATGATTATGTTTCATTAGGTTACAATTATGATTTTGATTATAAAAATGTTAACAAGATTTCTTTTTTTCTGTAAAAAATGTCAATTAGGGTCTAGGATGGTGGCTCGGTAGATAGAGCTCTTACTGGTTAAGCCAGAGTACAAAGCCTGATACTTCAGAGTCCACATGAAAAACAGAAGCTGAAAAAAGTCAGTAAAATATGTTGCTTCCAATAAAAGAATTGCTACACAAGCTATAGTACATGTGCACACACACACACACACACACACACACACACAACATACCATGTATAGTATAAATACTATATAGTAATATCAATATAGCATATATTAAATATATTTATGTATGTTTACTCTGACTTATAAAACTATTAAATTACAAGGCAAGCTTATTGAGATTGGCATATTTAGATAGCAAAATGAAGAAATGAAGAGTATAATTTTATTTCCTCTAGTGAGGAGAATGAGTAGGAGAAGAGTGGAGGGAGACAAAGGACTCACTAAGGAAGAGGCTGGATTAAGCAGAGTCTGCAATATGAATAATCATGAAATATGAGTCTCAGTTATGGCTGAATATATTAAAAAGTGGACAAATTTTTTTAAAAATTAAGAAGTTACATCCAAACCATTACCAAAATTTTGCCCTTCATTTATGTGGTTCAGAGAGCAATAGTGTGCTTGAAATAAAGTTCCAATAAAGTCCCTGAACTTGCTTTCTTGGGAAGATAATGATCTCATTTCAGAAATACTTGCAGCATAAAATCCACAACATTGTATTCTTTGGCATCATTCCGTAGGGACCCATACCCCTGCCATGCAGAGATAATGAGCAGTGTGTTGATCTGGCTGCTCTCTCCTCTCCTTCAGACCTGAGCTTGTCTGCACATTATTAGATAGAGTGTTATCACATTGTGTGATACTGCATTACAAATGTGGTGGTGTGCATCATTTAAATAGCACTGGGAAGGCAGACATGGCCAGATACCTAGAGCTCACAGGTTAGTGAGTTTAGCAAAATTGGCGAGCTCTGGGTACTGTAAGAGACCTGTCTCAAAAAAACAAGCTGGAGAGTAACTGAGCAGGTACCCCATGTCAGCATTTACACACATAGTGTACCTATATGCATGTAGGCATGCATATACACACTGCATATCACACATGCAAAGAAAACACATTCATTTATTTTTATTTATCTTATTTAAATCAGTTCATAGAGCTAAAAATCCTACACAAATCTAAGTTATTAACTTTGACATTTTATGTATAAGATGCTTATACACTTTTATTAAAATGTGCCTAGATATCTGGGTGTGGGGATACACACCTTTAATCCCACTTGGAGGCAGAGGTAGGAGGATATCTGTACATTCGAGGCCAACCTGAGACTACATAGTGGAATACAGGTCAGCCTGAGCTAGAGTGAGACCCTATTTCAAAAAGAAAGAAAGAAGCCGGGCGTGGTGGCGCACGCCTTTAATCCCAGCACTTGGGAGGCAGAGGTAGGAGGATCGCCGAGAGTTCGAGGCCACCCTGAGACTACATAGTTAATTCCAGGTCAGCCTGGACCAGAGTGAGACCCTACCTTGCAAAACCAAAAAAAAAAAAGAAAGAAAGAAAGAAAGAAAGAAAGAAAGAAAGAAAGAAAGAAAGAAAGAAAGAAAGAAAGAAAGAAAGAAAGAGGAGGGAGAGAGGGAGGAAGGAAGGAGAAAACAGAAAGAAAAGAAAAACAAAAGAAAAGAAAGAAAAATATGTCTAGAAAAAAGCTTCAGAAATCTGAAATAGAGGGTTCCAGTCAAGATGGTGTGTCCTTCTAAACATGCTTCAGCAACCAATGTAGTATCAGACAAGATCTGTGGGGCTGTACTCTGAATAGGTCTTAGCAGATAGCCAATGGACAGACACAGAGGGCCATATTTGGGAATCTGATGATTCTCATGCTCTCAGGTATCCCACTAGACTCGTAGGTCCCCCAAACACTCACCCCAGCCCTTCACCATGCCCCTAACTCCCTGAACAGGCTATCAGCTGCACTACCTGTAGGCTCTGCTGACCATGACCTGCATGCCTTCTGTTTTCCCACTGTATCTGTGCACCTTCCCTGTGTCCTGAGGTTCCAACTGCATTTGTTGGTGGCCCATGTGCACAGCATCTGTCAGCGACCTGTGCAGCTTCCCCGTCTTCCAGAACATCCCACCCCACTGTGTCCAGCCCATGCCTGGCTCCCCCAGGCTCCACCACCCACACTCCAGTCTCCTGCAGCACTCACCTGTCATGCATCCTTGGTGGCCTGGACTGAAGTCTGCCTCCCTTCACCCTGATAGTAGACCCTCAACATTTTTGTGCTGCCTACAGATTCCCTTGTGTCTGGCCAGTGCCCCTGTCTCCCCCACAACAGCAAACTCCGTGATCTGGTCTGCACTGTGAAACCCAGTGACTCCCACCATCTCTCCAATGCTCTGCCCCACTCTCAGTGACTTCTTGGGACATCACATAAGCCCCAGAAGGGCAACACAGGAAAATCAGGCAATCACCTGCCAGGAGAAACCAGTGAATCCACCATAACTTGCCTATCTGGGATCAGTAGGAGAACAAGGGCAATTGCTGCAGTCCTGGAGCCACAGGCAAAACACAGCTGGGATGAGATCAAAGGGTTCGCAGACCTCCAATCTCACCTTTGGTAGTAAGAGCCAGTCCAGAGCTTATGCCCTTCACAACTCTCAAATCCAAAAATACAAAGCCATCATTAGCCTATTTGATTCAAACATAAAACAGAACACTCAGTGAAGATACTACAGGGAAAACCTCTTGCTTCCTCCTTAATTAAGATTCCCACACTGTGATGGGAAGATTACAACTCAAAAGAAACAACAACAACAAAATAAATAAATAAATAAATAAATAAATAAATAAATAAATAAATGAAGGGAGCTCCAACAAGGTTGCCTAGTCTCATAGTGGAAGTCTCCAATGAAAACATAGAGAAGACAGCAGGAACAGAAGACCAAAATGAAGACACAAGATATGTGATGTTGACCAAGCACATGGCAGAACTGGTAAAAAAATCAACAAAAGTCCAACAATCACATAATCGAAATGCACACAGCTATCTTCACTAGGCATGACCTAATAGACATAAACCAGAGACCTCACAAGAAAATTAAATGGATTGAAGGTGAGCCAACAAATAAGAGGATCTCAATAGCCAGATGGTTAAGCTTAATGAAAACATAAGTAAATGCAAGAATGAATTCTAAGAAGCATTAAGAAAATCAAAACATGACCTGAAATTGGAACTAGTCAAAAGGATGGCTACTACACAGAAAAAAGGCAACAGACAATAATAAAAAAAAAAAAAAATGAAGTAGTGGAAACCTCTCTAGAAGCTCTCAAGAACAGAATTGATCATGTGGAGGGCAGAACCCCAGAGCTGTAAGACAAAACAGAAGAAACAGTTCAGCAGTCCCAAAACTTTAATAAGTTCAAAAAATCTTGTGACCAAACTTGAGGAAACTGTGGGATTCCCTAAAACATCCTAACATTCGGATCTTCGTTGTACAAGAAGGGGAAGACATTCAGATCAAAGGCATGGAGAACTTATTCAACAAAGTGGTCAAAGAACGAGTCCTATAAAGATACATGAAGCCAGCAGAACTCCAAACAGATTGGACCAAAGCAAAACCTCTCCAAGACATGTCATATTTAAAACTCTAAACAACAAAAGAAAAGAGAAAGTGCTAAAAGCTGCAAGAGAGAAACAACACATTACATACAAAGGCTATCCATCAGAACCTAGGGGCTCATCATTGGAGGAATGGATAGTGATGTTGTAGTACATTTACACAATGTAATTCTACTCAGCTGTAAGAAAAAATGACACAATGAAATCTGTAGATTAATGGATGGACTTGGAACAGATCAGACTCAGCAAACTCACACAATCACAGATAGACAAATGCCATGTGGTCTCACTCATCTGTGGTTCCTAACCTGGACCAGCTCGAATTGCTGACATATCTGATAGGTAACTTGAAGCCTAGACATTAGGGGTGGAGGGGTTTGGGGAGAGGGGAGGTGGAGGGTGGAGAAAAAACACAAAACCAAAATAAACTGGGAGCATAAAAACCTTTATCTTTGAAGATAGACTAAAAGATTGAACCCTCAACAGGAATATGGGGTGATCATATGAAAAGAAGGACCTTTGAGGGGCTGGGATGAAGCCTAACATTAAATATCCTTTATTTTTGGTGCTGGCCTATAACTCTTAGTACCAGAAAGTGGTTGCTACCCACAGTAAGCTGCTCACCAGATAGATCAAGGTCCTAAAACAAGACAGGCGTCTGTCAAAGCACTTGATTACCCACCTGAAGTAAAAGATAAGACCCTTCGTGCAGAGGACACCATATGCTTCTGGCATTGAACACAGAGAGACCTGGATGGAACTGAGAAGAGATCCAGTTTCCAGATAGCCCACCCAGTGCTAGAAAGAGCTAATGAGCTATTGGGGGAAACTGGCCAACAATATTCTGAGCAATCAGGTGTCTGAGCTACTCAGAAGCAACCAGCCTGACAAGAAGTACACACTAGTGCAATAGTGGCAGACAGCCTTGATGGGTAACCAATGGCTTTCTGATTGCCTAAGAGATCCACTCAATGGAAAGGGACCCATATCTGCAATTGAGAACCAGGTCAGAATCCTTTGGAGACAAACATTATGCTCCCCAATGTCAAGCTCCCACTAGTCTTTGGCTAAATGAGGGTCTATATCCATCAAATTGTCCCTAAACTAATAAAACATATCCCATATAAACTATGCTGACTTCACCCTCTCATCTGAGAATCTTTTTTTTTTTTTTTTTTTTTTTCAGAAGGGAGCAAGATCTTAGGAGATAAACTACCCTTTGCACTTCAGCCAAACCCCAGCTGAAGCCGCAGAGGAACTGAAGAGATGAGCAAGAATGCAGCTTCCATGGTGAACCTGACAATCAGCACCAGGGTGAAGGAAACAGACCCTGAAGATACTCAACACCTACCGAAGCAGAGATCCAGAGGCTCCGAAGAGCTCATCACTGAAGTAGACTTAAAACACACCCACCACGGCTCAGGGAATTTTGTAGAAAGGAGGTGGAAAGATTGTAACAACCACAGGTTGGGACTTCATGCCCAGAGGTGCCTCCTTCCAACAAGTGACTGCTGCTCCTACGAGGCATAACCCACAGCCCCATGGGGAATACCTGCAACCCCAGTGAGGAAGCCCCCTGCAGAATGGGGCAGGGATGAGGGAGAGGATGGTACCAACACCTGATGTATTTATACTAAGTATGTCCATAATGAAAAATATTTTTAAAAAATAAGATACAGGAGCAGTTATCTGAAAGCGTAACCTTCTCTATCTATACTTTTTAAATAAAAATAAACGGAAATTGAAAAAAATCTGAAACACAAAATATGATGTTCAGCAACTGTACCTTATATACTCAGCCATTGTTTTTTTTTTTTTTTTTTTTGGTTTTGCAAGGTAGGGTCTCTGGTCCAGGCTGACCTGGAATTAACTATGTAGTCTCAGGGTGGCCTCAAACTCTTGGCGATCCTCCTACCTCTGCCTCCTGAGTGCTGGGATTAAAGGCGTGCGCCACCACACCCGGCTTGTTTTTTTTATTATTTTATTTATTTTTGGAGAGAGACACAGAGGCAGACAGATAGAGATGGGCACGCCAGCAGTCTCTCAGCTGCTGTGAACGAAATCCAGATGTGTGCGCCCCCTTGTGGTCAAGTGCAGCATTGCGCCCTTGCGTCACTTTGCATCTGGCTAAACGTGGGACCTGGAGATTGGAACAGGGTTCTTAGGCTTAGCAGGCAGGGGCCTTAACCGCTAAGCCATCTCTCCAGGCCTCAGCCAGTGTTTTAACTACCATTGACCAAAGCATACTTTTATTTAACTAGCCATCAGTAGTCTCATGAAATCTTCTGAAATGGAAATATTTTAAAAATGAGTGAGAGGAACCATTTTTATTTCTTTCCTCAGTTGTTAAAACCACACTGAAAGAAAATAACTGCTTTGCTTCATATCATCTATGTGTTTTAAGACAACAGTCTCATCTCACCTTTTTCACAAAGATGTAAATGTTGTCACTGTTAACCTCTTAAAATGTCATCATTATATAGATTTTTCTCCTCTGCATAAAAGCTGGCCTGCATATCAGAATATCAGAAATAAGAAAAAAAAAGGATCTTAAAACACTGTTTTATTCAAAGCCTTTTTTCATACATGAATGGAAGCAAAAAGCACAATGACAAGGTTATTTAAATTTAATGCATGACTTATAATTTCCTATATTGGAAATGTATTCAAGACTTTAATTAATGTGTCAAAAACATTAGCAGCCTGTTTGAGTCTTACTTCTTTTCCAAAGAGACTCTGGGTCTTATTTCTGCTGCAAAAGACTTTACTTCTTACTCTTACACATTCTTTTAATTACTTATCTCTTCCCTTCTATTGACAGCCCCAGCTATTCAATGTTCTTACCACCATTTAAAAAATGTCACAGAGGACAGTTCTTAACTGTCTAAAGCACTGTAGGTTCTTATTTTTTCTGTGCAAACTCTATTTCATTTTGTGCTAAAATACACGGAAAGTGTTTCTGCTGGCTCTTTCCCATGCATGGAATTAACAAAAAGATCAAAAGACCTCAAAGAGTAAACAAAGCACACATTTCTGCTTGTGGGGTTGAGAGATTCTGACGTCATCTCTATGTTCTAATAGTTGATGACAGTTATAAGAGCAATAAAGTGAGCTATCAACCCAAGATCCTAGGGGGTTGTGAAAGTTAGCAAGAATCCTAACGTCACTCACAAGCAGGTAGGCATCAGCAATAGTAGAGACCAATAGAGTAACGCGCTGTACTACTCAGTAATGACAGCTCCCTTCTGCCTCGGCTTCTCCACACTATTTATAATGGTCGCTAAGTATCTTCTGGTTTCAATGGCAAGTTTTCAGCGCGTGTTCTTACCTAAGTCTTCTGTCACTAATAACAACTTCACACAACCCACAGACATCGCCAAATTCCCCTTACATTTCCTTCAGCACCTGCAGCTCAGATATGCACAGCAGGACAGCTTTTTGCTTAATTTAGCATAGAAACTGGCAGCCAGAATATCACACACAGAAAAATGAATCTCTTACATATATATGTGTGTGTGTGTGTGTGTGTGTGTGTGTGTGTGTGTGTGTATGAATTATCCATGAAGAAAATAGTAGGCGTCTAAGGGCTGAGGGAAAGTTTTATTTTAAGTTTATTTTTCATTTTAATTAGGTATGGCAGAAATTGAAAAATCTGAGTTGAGTCATTTTGAGGAATATTGGAAAGTTAACCAATGTGATTCATTTGCTGTCAAGTGCAGTGCCCTTTGCTTAGAAATGCATATTTAAAGGATGCTTATTTTTTAATCCCAGTTCCTGAAATAGCAGACGACACATAATTGGGGGTTTCATGGGAGGTTTGCACATGAACATATGGGGCAGTGTGAGAAATCATGGTCACAAGGCTGTTTTTCCATTTTTTCCATTTTTCATTACAGCTTTACTGGTTCTCCAAAGTAGATTTCTGTCCTGCATGGAATTGCTGTCACTAATATAAATTTTCACCTTAGGTTAGGTTTGACATGTCAGGATTGCAGTAGAACAGCCAATGAATATACATGATAGGTCTTTCCCTAGATAGAGGTGGAAGTTCCATGTACAGATGGCTCTGGTTATCCAACTCTTTCTGCCAGTAACAAGGCAAGTCCTGACCAGCAGAGTGGTCTATGTGTGAGGCACTCTGGATACAACTGGAGAACCAGTAGTCGACCTTCTGTGGGATGGAGAAATCCAAGCCCCACCGTACTATAGAGTTGGATCTGCTCCCAGGATCCTGCATTATACATAAAATGACAACATTGACCCAGAATACAAAACTCCCCTTCCCAGGAAATATTGTACTGTCAGTGTGTAATATGCAACTTATTATATTTTATTTACACTTATTTTTACATTTTATTTTACTAGTAGAATACAAGTTTTGTGAGACACTAGGTGGGTTTTACTATGTAAAATATTTATATTTTTGTGATCAATCAATAATTTTGGGATCAATGAATGTATAGGTTTTACTTTTTTTGGACTATGTTCATTTTTTGGCCATAACTTTAATTATACCTTAACCATCTGCTCCTAAAACCATGTCCTGATCTTTCTTTTGGTCAAAAGCATTTTGTTTTTTACTTGGCAATGTGAACCCCAATGTTTTTTCAGTATCCATTCAGTCACATTTTTTTAAAAAAAAATATCTCTTACTGTGTGTAAGTGCAAGGATTCTTCTGTAAATACAACATCAAAAGCAAAGTCCCCTGCTTCATGGAATTATATTCTGGTATTGATGAGAACTAAAATGCAAACGAGTTATAGTACACTCAGTAACTGGAAATGCACCATGCATTAATGCACTCAAATCAAGAAAACAAAATGTTATACTGTGAAGCAAATGAAGCAGGAAAGGGGATCGAAAATATAGAAGGTGTAATTATTTTAAGTTCACTAGTGGTCAAGGAACCTTCCTATGCAAGTGATTTTGATTGAACCCCTCCCCCCCAAAAAAAAGAATAATGAACCAGTCATACCCTGTGAGAATAAGCCTTCCAAGCAAAGAAAGGGAGCTCTAATGTGTGAAGCAGGATTAGATCTGAGACTTAAGGTTCAGAGGAAGATGGGTGTAAAGGGAAGAGAATGAGCAAATGAACTCTGGTTGAAAATGAGGCTGAGCGATTAGCACTGGTGAGTTATATTAGGACTCTGTAATAAGGCTAGTTATAATTCGTAGTCTATGTTATTTTTCTTGGTGATGTAACAAAATACACAACACAAAGCCATTAAAGAAGGAAGGGCTTACTTGGACTGAATTAAATAAAGGACGCGATCTATCGTGACGGAAAAAGCACGACATCAGGAGTATGAAGTGGCTGGTCACTGCTTATAGTCAGGCGGCAGAGAGTGAACATGAAGTGGGGTGAGCTGATAGCACCTTAATGCCACCCCCAAAACACAGTGCACCACTTTCTTTATTAGCAAAGCTCCACCATCTCAAGGTTCCAAAACTTTCTCAACCAATGCTACCGCCTGGGGGCAGGCTTTCAAACACGTGACCCTGTGCAAGACAGTTAACATGGAAACGGCAGCACACAGGTGTTATTGAGATATCCATAACATAATGGAAATGCAACACCAGCTTTTGTGAGAGACCAATAGAGTGTGGGAACCTTACCATTGATTGAGGTGTCTAGAAGGAATAGTATCTGCCAGTGCAAGCCTTCCAAGCTCATTTTCAACAATCATTCCTCTACCCAGAACACCCAAGGCTCTGAAACTGGTGCTTTCCTTCCAGCTGTATGTCCACAGAGAAGACTTACCTTTAATGAACAACAACTGAGTACTTCCTGCCAGTGCTATGTGTGCTATGAATCGGCTACTGCTTTTATTTTAAGTATGCTGGTAGGCATCAGAAAATGTATAGCAGAAAAATAATATAACGTATAAATGTTCAAGACTAGTATGTCTATCAAGATGATGATATAGGTCAATAAATTAGAACCCAGTGGAACTTATCTTTTCTTCAAATAAGTTCCAGAAGCTTCTACTATGCCAGTATACTAGCAAAGAAGGAACAGCACATGTTTAAATCTGGCTACACTTTGCGTTTGACATCATATATGATGAAATTTAACACTAAGACTGGTAGATGCTTTCCTTCTTTTATACTTTTATTATCCACCATTAAATCATTCCTATGGCTTCGGAAACTGCTTGTTTTTTAACCATCAGTTTATATGTCTCCTTCCTCTGTTAATGGTATTGGACACTCTGAAGTTAAAGACTACATCTTTATATCCCTGGGTTATATTGCACTGCATGATGAATTGGAGCCCACCATCAATCATTTTTTATTGAATCAAATGAAGAAACTTGCCTATGGACACAACACAATTACAATGTCAGAGCTAGTATTGGAATCCTGATGTGGCTTATTATAAAACCTTGCCTCTTTCCCACTTCTTCATGTTCCAGCCATTTATATACATCAAAGGAACAAGGCAAACTCGTATTTAATCTCGCCAGTTGATGCCCCCTGGGACTCTAATTTTGAAATTAAAAGTTGGCAACAGAATTTGAAAACTTGTAATAGCCTGTTGTGTAACATGGATATTTTAGTGGAACAAAACTTGTTATAGCATTCAGGGGGGAAGAAATGGCAGTTATTTCTTTACAAGATAGAATTCATCTTTGTTAATACACTCTCATATTTCAGCCCCAAAATATAAAGCCACCCTCAGAAGACCAATGTGGGTATGAGTGGATGGCTTCCATCTGTAAGTATTGTTATCTGATCACAAATGAAGAGTCAGCTGTGAAGGACCAACAGTGTAACAATGCAAACAACAGTAGCTAAAATGTCTTGCTCTCATGGAATTTGCTTTCTTTTCTATAAACTGAATTTGATTTTGAACCGCTAAGGAAGTCCATGCCAACAAAAATGGGAAAAAACAATGGGAGTATCAAAAGATTACATCTAAGGAAAAATTCTGTTTAGCCCCAGTTATGCAGTATCCAACCATTAATGTGATTATGGGGGAAGAAAAAAAAAAAGACATCTGGCTTTATTCAGGCCTTGATCACCAAGTAGACAAAAGCAACTCTACAGACTGCTAGCTGAAGGTCTTCAGTGAAGATGAGCAGTCTTACAAAATGTTCTTCTTATATTTGCCCACTGGTAAAGATATGCAGGAGTACAGAGGTGGGTATTGTGAGGAGGTAGGGAGGAAGTTTCTACTCATCCAAAAAAGGAAAGAAAACAGTCTTTCATTACCAAGTCAGCTTCCGTTTTCATGATCAAACAGGAAGTGTAGCCTTGGCTATTTATTATCTATGTATGGGTATTCCAGTCAGAAATTCAGGCAGTGAACTTAATCTTCAACCTTTGCCTTTCTCTTCAGAAACTCTTCTCATAAGAAATGCAAAAATGGCCTGAGGAATAATCAGGGCATCATTTTGTTTATTCATCCTAAGCTTGAGGTATTTGAATGCATTAGGTGTTATTATTTTATTTTTTTATTTATTAGAGACAGAGAGAAGGAAAGAGAGAGAGGGAGAGTGAGAAGAATGGGTATGCCAGGTCCTCTAGCCATTGCAAACGAACTCCCATCTGGCTTACATGGGACCTGGAGAATCGAACCAGGGTCCTTAGGCTTCACAGGCATGAACCTTAACAGCTAAGCAATCTCTCAAGCCCTAGGTATTATTTTTGTTGAAATCTTTTTTTATTAACTTTCTGTGTTTTATATAATATTCTTTATTCTCCATATAAAATTTACCTTAATTTGAAAATTTCTAATTTAAATTAAGAAGAGGATATATCAGCACAAGTGGCCAGTCCTAAGCATAACTTTAACTAGAAATAAGCACATTGCTATCTTTCTTCGAGTTTGTGTCACCATGTTTAATCTGTAAGCCTGGTTTTGTAAATGAGACTTGAAAATAAGTTGCTTATGAACAAGATCAACCTAAAACAGCTGTTCTTATTTTTTCAAGAAGACCTTAGGGTTAAGAGTTTACAGAAAGAGTTCAAGGATGCCCTGCAAGGACTCTAACCGTTCTAAGGAAACTGCATAAAGAAAGAGCGTGGCTCTCAACAAAAATGACAGAGACAAAGGCAAGTTGCCTCTGTTTGATTCTTCAGAAAAAAAAATCAGATTCTTAAATTTATCACAACTTAATAATAGAAAATTCACTTCTTAAAATAAATCAAACTCACTAAAGTTTAGTTTAAAAACTGAATTTTGAACATTGCCAATTCCCAAGCAGCTATTCTGGGATTAATTGGCTGTCCTCTCAACTGAGCAGCTGAGTCCTGAGAAGGAATCAAGGAGCTTAGGGCTTTTCCAAATAAGAATAATTCTCACCTTAACAGAATTTCAAAGTGTGATAAAGTGTTATATCTAAGATCAAAAATTAAATAATGAAATATCTAACATTTATTTGAAATTGCAGAATGATTTGAGAATAAAAAATATACCTAAAATGTGGTCTTACATATTTACCATGTTTCATATTAAGGAAATGGAACTCTCCTCTCGAATCAAATAAATAATATTTCCACACAACCTAGATGTATTAATTAAAAGTACAAATAATTAATCAGAGAGTCTAGTTTTTTTATTATATCATTATTCTTAAGCATTATATATCATATCCATATTGTAATAATTCTAGCAAAAGTAGTAAAATTTACCTTATATGTAGTTACCTCAATTATCACAGAAGAAAATGAAAAACTTGATTAAAATTCAGAATGGAATTCTTCTTTAAACTTGATTTACTAAGATGAAAAAATATGACATAAAAGTATTAACCGGAGCTGCAAAATGAATGAGTCTGTAAAGTACATGTCTTGCAAGCATGAGGACCTGAGTTTGAACTGCCAGAACTAGTAAGGTGGGAAGTGGGCAGATACCTGATGCTTGGTGGCCAGTTTGTATAGGCTACTTGGACAGTTGTAGAGCAGTGACAGATCTAATCTCAGATTAAGTTGGACAGTGTATGCAAGAATGACATCTAGTCCTCTTGCTTCCACACATACACATTTGCATGTGCACCCTGACATATGTGTATCTATATCCAAAGGAACACACACACACACACACACACATACACTTCCAAAACTAAATAACTAACTTACAATATTTTTAAATAACTTACATGAAATAAAAATTCACATATGCTCTTGAAAGTGTCTTATATCTGCTAACATTTGTGTTGAAATTGAAAGTTTACTGTTCTGTCCATAACTAATCTTTTAAACCATGAATAATGATAGTACATTCAATGGACTTCTGTAACCAAAACAATCTTGTCTAGAATCATCACCTGGGAGGAAACTAGTCTGTATTCACAATATGAATATTTCCATCTAAATTATTTAACAGAAAACCTTATGATGGAAACAAAATATTAGCTTCTCAGTGAAATATTGTACAGGAACTTATTTGAAAATGATTTTATCACCATAATATTATTTTTAAAAATTAATTTTTTTCATTATTATTATTTTGGATTGCTGAGGTAGAGTTTTTCTGTATCCCAAGCTGACTTACAATTCACTACGTAGGTTCAGGCTAGCCTTGAACTCACAGAGATCCTTTTCCCTCAGACTTCCGAGAGCTGGGATTAAAGGAGTGAGTGCACCATCATTCCCAACTTACATATTCTTTTAAATAAAATGTTGTACCTAATTGTGGTGGCACACATCTGTATTTCTGATATTAGAGAGGTGGAGATCAAAGGATCAGATGCTGAGGTCAGCTTCAGCTATATAGTAGGTTTGAGGCCAGCCTGGGTTACACTATATCCTGTATAATAAAGTAAAATCAATCAATTAATTAAATTTATAAATGTAAAGAAAACATTGGGAAAGAACTATAAAATTTATAGTTCATATCAAAATGTAACATTAAGAGAAAATTCCAACCTCAAAATAGGTGAAGACACATGAAAAGATGCATAGGATGAAAATAGAGCACTAGATATATGTTAGATGATTATGGATCTTGGTAGGTATATAGATAGATAATAAATAATAGATAATAAGTGGATAGGTCGGTGGTAGACATTTATATAGATGGATGACAGATGATAGATGATAGATGGGCAATAGGATTGTGCAGCAATGCATAGATAGATGATAGCTGGCTTTATACATTATAAATACATGATAACCCAGAGATAAGGATAATGGATAGATGGGTCAATAGATTGATAAATGATAAACTGATAGGTAGATTGTAGATAGTTGTTAGATAGATAGATGATAGCAAATGATGGATATATGTATGATAGAAAGATTGTGGCTAGTTGAATAGATGATAAATGTTTAGGTAGATGGGAAATAGTTCATAGTTTAGGTAGATGGTAAATAGGTGTGTAGATAGATGATAGATACATGATAGTTGCATACATGTACACACAAATATAAAACGAGGATGTTGAACCATACCTCTATGCTGTGAGGAATTTGTCCTGCCAAAGGCACCTTGATGATACTGTATTAGAACAGAAGCTTTGCAGTAGAGTATTTCTTCGTCACGCACAGTCCATTTTGTACCTAGATGAGTCTCCGGGGCAGCTGTCTTCTGAGTGTTGACTCATCACGCTAGGCTGCTTTGACTGTATGTCACTTGTATCAGCATGCACTTTCTTTATTGTTATGGCAGTGAAAGAATGTGCAGATAATCATTCATGGCTCTTAAGACTCTTAAATGCTTTCAGTTGTGTGTGTGTATACAATATATACCATATATAAACATTGCTTGCATGTCATTGCTCAACATGAACAAATGCTCATCTCTGAGGCATGTATGCTCACAAGCAGAATAAAACCAGATACCTCAATGAGTTCCATTGAAGACTCACACAGACTTTCCTTTTGTGACTTTTTTTGTCTAGTTTAATTGAATATGAGTAATCTAATGGGAAAGATAGTAAAAAACAGTCTTAAATATTCCTTTACTGATTCATAAATCTGGATCATTTATCTGTGCCTTAATAGTCTCTGAGCTTAACATTTCATTCAATGAAAAAATCAGAATAGAAGAGTAGTCGACATAGTTTTCTTGTTGCTTTTTAGTTTTTTTAGTTCTTTTTTAAAATATATTTTTATTAGTTATGTATATTGTATATGTACAGCCATGATGGTACTATCATCAGCCTTCTCCCTGTCCTCCCCCCATGGGTAATGTGGGTCTTGCCTTATGGGGGTAGCCATCAGTTATTCAGGAGAGACAATGACTCTGTGTATAATGACCCAACTCATGGCTCTAAAAATCTTTCTGCCCCCTCTTCCACGAGTTTCCCTGAGCCATGTTGGGTTCATTTTAGGTCTATTTCAGTGATGAGGTTTTGTGAGTCTCTGTGTCTGTGGATGTCTGATTTGATGGGAATTGAGAGTTCTTTGTGTCTATCTCCTTCGCCCTTGTGCTGGTAGCAGGTTCACCGAGAAAGCAGCACTCTTGATTATTTCCCCTATAACTCAATGTCTTCATCTGGTGCCCTGGTGAGGTGCCATGGGCTGATTCTCTCCTCAGGTTCTGTGTCCATCTGAAAGAGAGAAGCAAATTCTCCAACTGAGAGTGAAGCCAGTGCAAGATACATGGATAATCATTATTATTTTAGAGAGAATTTAATAGGTGTAGGCCCTCTTGTATCCCACTATTGGTGGGACCTTGATATTGGAGAGCCGGCTCATTTCTGGATATGGTTCTGACTTGTTTCCTGTTTCCAGGCATGGGTTCCATTCCACTGAGTAGCTCCATTAGCCAAACTAGAGCAGTTGGTAACCCAACCATGATCCATGTTCTGTCCAAACAATATGGTGTCTTCAGCAGCCGGGTCTTACCAATAACCTTTGGTGACTAATCAAGTACACTGACAGAAATTTGTCTTCTTTTGGGGAACTTTGTAGGTCTTATTGATCAACAGCTCCTTGTGGATGTTAACCACATGCTGGTATTGGGAATTACAGGTCAGTGACAGGGGAAAAAAAGGAAGAATAAACATAGGTAATATGAAAGAGAAAGAGACAAGAGAGAGAAGAGGGACTGTTACAGAGAGAAACATGAGAATATTGAAGTTACTCTTCATCTTAGAAAGGAAGTTCTGCCTTGTGAGGTAAAATGTGGATGTGTACACACACATTCATGGGCATGCCAAGGTCTCTCCACAAAAACTGACTTTATGTGGGTACTGGGAAATTAAACCCAGACTGGTAGGCTTTCCAAACTCCTTTAGCTGATGAGCCAACTCTTCAACCACTAACTATGATTCTTAAATAGATATTAGGCACCAAAAAAAGAGCAAATATATATAAACAATTTAAAGTACATGGTTTACTTCCATATTAATGAGAAGTATAAAAATATTTTTACCTCACTTTCTGTGGATTAAGTTTCATTTAATTCTAGTTCTCTTAACTTTTGAAATTGGGACATTTACTTTTAATTTAAAAAAAGATAACATTTTGATTAACAACCATGGAAGTACCCAGCCAGACTTCTAGTTATTGCCAAGGCAGTGCTCTTGTCTCCCTTTATGAGCAAATAGAAAAACTGAAATACATGTCATCTAATGCACCCATGCAGTTAAGATTAGGAGGAAAACACGGCAGAATCTGATCAGTCTTTGCTGCATTTATGTTTCCTTAATTTAATCAAAATATTTTCCTGAGTGTACATCAATTAACCTGTCATTATGGAAGCCAAAAATCACAGGCTAAAATTAATGAAATGAGAAGATTAAAAGACAGTGAGTGGCCAATGAAGTCCTAAATCATAAGACTAGCTCTGGATCACCTGTTTAAGAATTTGCTTTTATTGGAAATATTAAACTGTGATTAGCATAAGTTACAGCTCTAAGAATTTATGCACCTCAGAACACATTCAAGTACAGCTATAGAATGGTTGCATAAGAATCTTTTAAGAGGAAATGTTTGATTTATTTTTGTCTCCATTAATTTTGATTGGAGGAAATATGTAGCTAGGTTTAATATAAGATTGAGGTTCTCTTTATTCACTTGATATATTCTCCTTTGAAAAGCATTAGTTCTAGGAATGGAAATATGCTTCCTGATATTGTCATACAAATGAGAAGGAAGAGTGCTCAAGCCCCCGAGCTCATGGTTAATGTTTGCTTATCAACGTAACCCAGATCCTTGCATGCATGCATGCCTTCCACATTGAAATCCCAGGGAAAGCTGGTACTTAGCAACGATTTGCACAGCATATGGGGTATTAACTAGATTGCTTTTAAAATATGCACAACACATATCTTTCTCTCCAAAATTTACAATACAGTTTTAAGTTGGGGATAATCATTTCAAGTCCAGGTGTTGATGGATGAGACACAAATCTGAATATTTGACCTGGTGTTACCTTCTTGACATTTGAGGGATTGTTTTTCTCCTTCAGAATTACTAAGAGCACATTTTCCAATCTAAACCATCTGTCACTTATCCAAGAGAAGATTTGTTATTTTCTACTGAGAACTTTTTTGTAACTAAAGAAATACAAGTCACTGAAGGGTAGGATCCCAATTGTTAATGAGTTTTTCAGAACTTCAAGGTCTTATTAACTGCACAATTTTGTTATTATAGTGCAGTCCACAGGAATTGAGCCACTTACTTTTAAAAAAAGTACATTTGTGAAGTTAAAATTAGAGGTTAACTCTTCTTGGGTATTGCTAGGACAAACAGAACTATATAGTAACTATCCATGCCTAATCTACCAGTTCCTTTTCTGTCTGTTTCACTGTCTCTGATTTCCTGTTATCATGAAGGTCTCGCACCACTTATTGGTTCTGTTGTGTCTCAATCACTAGCATGCAAGAAAAGTAGTGAGAAACAGCAATTGGCTTAATCTGTGCAAGCAGAGGAGGCTGGAATTGGCACTACACGTAAGTGTGGTGTGCAGAGCAGACAGGTGCAGAATTAAAATGAAGTGTGTCATTCAAAGGTCATAATCTTATTAAATGTGAATTTTTAATATCCACTTTAATGTAAGACCATGTGGTGGTTTACAAATCAAGTTATCAGTGCAATGTGGACCTGGTGAGGTTTGAGTGAGAGACAGAAACTTTGAAGGTATCAAAGCATACAAACTCCCCTAAGCCAATAGTGGTGGCACATGCCTTTAAATCTAACACTCAAGTGGGACATACATTTGCATTTAAACACCACAGACTTAAAAATCATATAATTTAGAGGAACAGATGACAAGGAACAATAAGAAGAGTGGGAAATAAAATAAAACCAAATCCAGAAAGAAATAGTGATTTAGAAGCCAAGGAAAGAAAATTCAAAAGGAGATGGATAACTAGCTTGAAAATGTTACTGAGAACATGAGGCCTATTACCCACTGAATTAAGTGATGCTTGGTCCGTTGATGGGCCTGAAAAGAACATTTCCTGTGGAAAAGTAATAGAAAGAAGAGTTGGTGTGGGTGGGACAGGGACAGATGGTAGGAAATGAATTATAGATACGAAGGACATGTTCTCTTTTAGTTCTGTGCCATGAAGGGAATCAATGAAATAGAGGGGATGTTAGATATCAAGGTCAAGGCGTTGGTTTTGGACACAGTAAAAGAAATAATAGAAATGATTCACTGGAAAGGGAAATGAGTGAGTGAGAGAGAGAGAGAGACGAAAGAAAGGCAATGATACTTAAACAGGGTGAAATCTTGGCCACAAATAGATCTTAGTAAATTTTCTACAATGGCTTGAGCAGGGATAATGTGGAGAGTACATAATGGAGAGTAAAGAAGTGCTGTCTAATTACTGTGATTATTTCAGCAAAAGAAAGAAAACCTTTTTTTCCGAGTATGAGCAATTGAACAGTGCTATTGGCACTTCGTCCAGAAGGAGGAGACATATAAATAGATGTCTAAGAGATGGCCAGCGTGGATAGCCAGGAAAAATGGTCTTCAATTCTGACATGCATCTTTGGCACTCAAAAGTCCTTGCTGAGTACTGGATTGTAGGTACATCTCCAGAGTTTTCAGCTCAGTACATGTTTATCTAAAGTGAAGGCTCATATGCTTTTCTAATAAGTTTCCAGGTGGTATTGATCCGAGTGACTCAGCAACCACAGTTTGAGAACTTATGATCCATAGGATACACAGCTGGGTTTCTGAGCAGTGTGTGCAGTTTATTTTTGGTGGAATTAGCGTGATAATTTTGCATTGTTCTCTCATTACATACAGACGGTTGAAAGTATCATTTAAGGACTCCTATTGAATCATCCTTTTCTCCTGGTATCACATAAGCCCTGACTGGTAAGTAACTGAAGATGCACAGGAGTGACAATAATGATGGGCCCATGCACTCTGATACCTGACAGACAGGCCATGAAAACATACCTGAGTGAAGTACATGAAAAAGGGTTCGGTGTGAAGGGAGAACCGTTGGCATAGGAAGTCTAAGAAGGCTGTCCCTGAAAAGTCACCCTTTTATGACCAGTCATTACCTGGCTTGTGAAAGCTTACATTTTGGGGGATGATTTTTACCACTAATTGGTAAGAATATCCATTGAGCCTCAACTGTGTATAAACAATAGTTTACTCTGAACATCTCCTTTCCTTCTCTTAATCTAAGATTTTGATGCATGCCAGGCAGAAGGGGCCCACATGACCAGCAATCAACAGAATCATTAATCACTGAGCCTCTGGTGAAACGGACTCCACACAGGACATCACAATGCGTAGCTGAAGGGGACCGTTCAGAAGGAAGCATAGCTTGGAGCGTTCCCTTGCTTTCTTTCAGGCTTGTTCGCCTTTGTACAAAACTTTCCTCTCATATGTCTTTCCTATATTGATTTTGCTTGGTATCCATTTCTTCGTAATAAATTTCATTTCTGTGACCAACAGCTTCTTGTGTAACATAAGCCCTCCAAGAAAATTACTGAAAATGAGGTATTTTGGAGGACCACCAATGATATAGCATATGATCAGGGCATGGTAGGGACATTTTGGTTGTGAATGTTATAAAGTGGTAGTGGCTGACAAAGGCAAGAGGTTGGCATATAGACTAGTGGAGGACAATGACGCTAAAATGCCTAGCCAGAGAGCTTTAGATATCTTTCTCTCTACTGCACAGCCATGCCACTCCAACAACACCAACTTCTTCTTCTTATTATTATTATTATTTGGGTGTATATGTGTGTGTGTGTGTGTGTCCCCTAGGAACTGAATTCAGTTAATCATGCTTACAAAGCAAGAACATTTCTGACTGAACAAACCTTACCACTTTTTTATTTTTATTTATTTATTTATTTTAGAGAAAGAGAGAGAGGGAGAGAAATTGGTATGTCAGGACCTCAAACACTGCAATAGAACTCCAGCCTCATATGCCACCTACTGGACATATATGACTTTGCCCTTGCCTCACCTTTGTGCTTCTGGTCTACATGGGTCTTTAGGCTTTGCAGACAAGCTCCTTAACCACCACTCTCCAGCACGATGATTACACCTGTTTTAAATCTTTCCTCTTTTAATCCATGTTGTTCAAGTGTTGGTTATTTGAATCTATTGTACATTTTATTTCTTTTACATTTTTAATTAATTTATTTATTTTTCCTTTTTATTGAAAGCTTCCATACTTACTGACAGTAAACCATGATAATTCACTCCTCTCCCCCCTCATTCCCTTTCACAAATCTGCACTCCATTATATCCCCTCCCTCTCTCCATTAGGGTCTCTTTTATTTTGATATCATCATCTTCTCCTCCTATTGTGAGAGTCTTGTGAAGGTAGTGCTAGTGAGGTCATGGATATTAAGGCCAATTTCTGTCTGGTTAATTGCATTGTAAGCAGTCCTACCCTTCCTTTGGCTCTTACATTCTTTCCACCACCTATTCGGCAAGGGACCCTGAGCCTTGGAAGGTGTGACAGAGATGTTTCAGTGCTGAGCCTTCCTCTGCCACTTCTCAGTGCTTTGGTGCCTTTTGTGTCCTCCCAGTGGTTACCACCATCTGCAAAGAGAAGCTTCTCTAACCAAAAGTCAGAGTAGCATTACTATATGAATATGAACATTCAGTGTAGTGCTTTCAGTGCAGTTTGGAGAGCATAATATATGCATTTAGCCAGACAAGAGCAGGCATAACACTCTTAATGTGCATGACCTCCCCTAACATAGGCTTTTGACTAGGTTTTCAATACCAGGCTTCTGGATGTGCCATTATCCCAAAAAGTAGGTTATCATGTGGCTTATTCACAATATCCTGAATGTTGATTAACCCTCCCACCACAATCCTTTCACTCAATCTCTTCCCTTGACCTTGCTTAGGCATTCCACCTACAGTAATTTGTCCATCTACTTACATATATACAGCACCATCCTCTTAAGTCCACTCCTCTCCTCCCTCCCTTACAGTCCTTTTCTAGCTTACTGGCCTCTGCTACTGGTGTGTGTGTGTGTGTGTGTGTGTGTGTGTGTGTGTGTGTGTGTGTGTATTAATCTGAAAAAATAAGTCACAGAAATTGATGGGGCTAGAAAGATTGAAATCTGATGTGTATAAGTAATCAGCCATGGTGGTGTTAATCAAAATTGCTTTCAGTTTCCAGAAGAGCTTTAATCTGACACCCTTCAAATAATAATGACTTCAGAATTTTCCCCAGATTTTAGGGTAGGTACATGTGCTCCTTGCTCAGCTATATACAGTGACTGACTATATTATGTTATTCGAATCTGCACATTTTCTCCTTGTGTAGGTTTTTTTTTTTTTTTTTTTAACCTGTCATCTCTGCTCTAATATTCTCCATGGTAATGTATCCTCACCCATTTTTTACTTGTCAGATCTGCATTACAGTCAGAAGTTCTGCCTTCCTCAGCTTCAGAAAATAGAAAAAACTTCCCATTTCCTCAGCATTACAAGATTTTTTTTTTCAGGGACTAATCTTGCTTCCTTTTATCTTATAGTTTTGAATGTTTACCTTTAACACTCATTTCCATAAGTTCTCCTATAATGCTAACTCTGAGTCAATGTCAGCTTCCCAGAGAATACATTATATTACGATGTTTAAGCTCATCTTGACAGGAAAATGTGAATCCCTTTGAGATGGGGTTGAGTGTATTTTAGTGACAAAGTTCTTGGAACACGTTCCTATGAACTTTGGAATTATGTACATGAACAAAGGGGTTTGAGTCTCTTTCTCATGTGAAGATTTCAGAAGGAGCCAGTAGCATTTCTGTTTCTTCCTTTGAAGGTGTTACAAAGGTATATGGCAGGTTTGTATAGCTTATGCTCCTACCATCTATAATGCCAATGATTATAAGATTGTCTTTGAAATTTATTGTTTTTAATGCTATTTTAATTTACTTAATTATTTGATTGACAGACAGAGACAAACATGGAGAGTAATAGAAAAAAATGGGTGCACTGGTGCCTCCTGTCACTGCAAACAAACTCCAGATGCATGCACCACTGGCTTTATGTGAGTACTGGGGAATTAAACCTGGGTCATTAGGCTTTGCAGACAAGTGCCTTAACTACCAAGTCATCTCTCCAGACCCAAGATTATTTTTGGGAAAAGAAAAAAGAAAAAAGAAAAACCTCTCTTTTTTTAATATTGAATTGAATATTCCCTAAATAAATATGTCATCTGAGGAAAAAGCTTTTTTTTTTTTTTTTGAATAAGAGATGATTATTTGGAATAAGAGGCTAATAGATACAATTTTATATGGAGGAGACACATAACTGACAAAAATATCCTTATCCTTCATAATGTTGAGTTGTCACTGAGAATTTGTTGACTATATTTATTAACAGAACTAGTAGCCTTTACTCACCGAACTTTCCCATATTTTGGCCTCCATGTTTTTATCTCTTCTATCACTGTGGGACTGTGCATAATAAATCCTAAGAAATCATATGTTGAAGAGACTAGTGGACTTGGACATCATGATTTCTTAAATGCCTACAGACCCAAATCCCCGAACCTATTTCCAACCCCACTAGCTGGGGATATCTTCATTAAATTATAAATGAAAAGGAAGAAGAATGTATTATATTTTATGACTTAAATTACAGGGTTCATTTATGACAGCACTTATAAATACACTGAGAAGTCCAGTAGGCATCTTAGAAGGTGGCTACTGAAATTTTTTTAAATAATTATCTATTTGACCTAATGAGAGATCCAGCATTGTGATGGTTACAACAGGTAGGTCAGTAATTTTCATATTATAAGCATGAAGCTTAAGCTCATCAAATAGGTCAGAATACAGCCCAATTTCTCTCCTATGGTGTTAAGCAATTTCAAACCCTACAACACTATATAACTTTCTCCAGTTCTTAAGAAACCTACAAGGTATTATTTTTTTATTTATATAGACTTTTCTATATGAATCAGAGTTTTCCAATTAGAAAAATATTAGCTCTAGATAGAAATACAGATATAGATACATGATATGGACATTGATGATTCATATATGTGGATGTAGATAGATAGAACACTGTAGATATAGACAGATTAAGATGTATGGAGACATAGATATAGAAGACATGGCTATAAGGATGGTGTAAATATAGAACATGTATATGTATATGTCTAAATATATGTAATAAGATACAAGTGTGCATGATATAAGTATAGAAATATATGAATGAGTATTTATCAGGAAATTTGACTTATGTTATTCTGGATGCCACAAGGGACCCACACAGACCTCGTGAAAGCTAGCAACTTTAAGCTGCTGATAACATGGTCAAAGTCCAGTTGCCTCTGAACCATGTAAGAGAATAATACAATTTTCCATTAAAAAGCCCAAAAGAGAGAAAGGGGAAGGAGGTCAGGTGTAAGTCCTAGCCCCCAAAGGCATGAGTACAGTGTTCTGCTGTCAGGAAAGGAGAGGAAGGTTACCTCAGCTCTGAGCGACTACAGGAGAATCTGCTCTGTTTGCCTACCTAGGCCATCAGTATTGCACAGAAAATCTCACAAAGAGAATGTATTCTCCCCATTTAGCTCATAGGCCATAGAAACACCATCACTAACACATCTAGAAATATATGCAAGTGACCTCTACCAATCACCTATGCATTTCTTAGTCCTCTCAAACTGATATCTAAAATCAGCCATGATACTTGAGTTCATCATGGAAGAACTAACAGCACATAGGGAAGATGATGAAGGGAAGTTGAATAGGCAGATCTCTTTCTTTGGCACTGTGAGTCCTGAGACCCTGCTCAAACTCAGTTAAATAGGGTAAAGAAGCTTTGGGTTACATATGACTGAAATTTCAAGTTGGATTACATGGGATTAATTTTGAATTTGTTTAGTAAGTGAATAACATGCACACATAATAAAATTTGTAAAGGAACAAATAAACAGGCAATAAAAAAATCAGCTTTAGCATCCCTGTCATATCCACAGGGCAAACAAAATTAGAAAGCTTCTTTTTTTAAAAAAATTTTTATTATTTATTTATTTATTTGAGAGAGAGAGAGATACAGAAATAGGCAGGTAGAGAGAGAGAGAGAGAGAGAGAGAGAGAGAGGGGAATGGGTGCACCAGGGCCTCCAGCCATTGCAAACGAACTCCAGATGCATGCACCCCCTTGTGCATCTGGCTTACGTGGGTCCTGGAGAATCGAGCCTTGAACCGGGGTCCTTAGGCTTCATAGGCAAGCGTTTAACCACTAAGCCATCTCTCCAGCCCCAGGAAGCTTCTTGAGGACTGTTTTAGAAATTCATTATAAATCTACAGATGAACAAAAACAGTACCATGGCATATACATGATGCAAAGCCTCACCTTTTCCATTTAAAGTGATAATATGATTACTCCATATTAGTAAAAGCTATATCATAAACCTAACACATCTACTACCAGTGTTGATTTTTTATTGAGAGTACTCATTAAATACATATATATGTATGTATATATAAAACTATGTATGTATACATAATGATACATAAATACATACATAAATAATGATACATAATATCATTATTTCCCTCCTCCCTGCCCCCACTTCACTGAGGTTCCTCTTTCATGGGATTGCTGATATTCACCAAGGAGTTGTGGGTTATGAGTTGGAGAACAAGGGAACAACAGTCAGTCATTGTGAGGGGGCAATGTCTCTAGAGAGTCCCTCCCACCCTTTGATTTTTACATTCTTTCCTCTCCCTCTTTTACAAAATTCCCTGAGTCTTGGTAGGTATGTTTTACTTGTTCTTTAGTCTAAAATGGGCTTTGTACTCACTGCTTAATAGGATTCTTCAGATTATACATTTGGTTATAATTTTCTTAGAAAAATCTCCCTTGTTTTGTTTTGTTATTTTGAGGTAGGGTCTCACTCTAGCTCAGGCTGACCTGGAATTCACTTTGTAGTCTCAGGGTAGCCTAGAACTCGCAGCCATCCTCCTACCTCTGCTTCCTGATTAAAGGTGTGCACCACCATGCCCGGCTTCCTATTTCTATATTTTGAAAAAAAATCTGTTGAACAAGTATCATCTTATTTCAGACAAAATGCTGTAGACTTACCAAGACAAGTTTTCCCAAATTCATTTATTTTATTAAAATATTAGTCACATTGATGGAGATACCAAGCTTGAGGTAATAATACAGTGATGTGTAAGTTTTTATTGGGAGCAGATGACAATGTAGGAGTGAACTGGAAAAAATCTACATTTAATAATTGATAAACAACTGTGAAAATTTTTGAGCCTTTCTAAAATTAGTTACAGGCTGGAGAGATGGTTTAGCAGTTAAGGCACTCACCTGCAAAGCCAACGGACCTAGGTTTGATTGCATAGGACCCACGTAAGCCAGATGCACAAGGTGGCACATGCTTCTGGGGTTTGCAGTGACTGAAGGCCCTGGCGTACCCATTTTTTCTCTCTCTCTCCTTCACTCTCTCTGCCTGCCTCTCTCTCTCCTTCCCTTAAATAAAGAAGTAAAAATTAAAACTAAAAAAAAGTTACATCTGAAATATATCAGATGAAGAAATTGAATTAAATTATTGCATAACAAAAGGAAATAATGACATGATGTCATCTAGAGTCTCTTCCTTTTATAATGACAAGACTTAGAGTTATTGGTATGAATCTTTCCCAGAATTTTTGGAAATAGAGCCAGAGCAACGCGATTTTGGAGCTACATATTGCATGAAAGGATTTCACAGGCAAGTCTTAAGAGAGATCTAAATAGGTGGAAGCAAACACTCCAATCTATCTAAGAAAACTAAGTAATGGTTACTATAGTTTAGGAGGACAAATTCAAAGGCAGAGAGACTTGTAAAACCATTATAAAATTTATAGTTTAGAAATTAACATGTGCAATGTTCTCAGGATTGACTTAGTACTGAGGGAATGCCCACATGAAGTCATGCCCTATCAGGGCTCTGAGCATGCACAACTGAAGGCAAGATGCACATTGTGAGTGACCCCAAAATGTAAATAAGGAAATTCAAATAGATTTCAAAGTGGTGACACTCAATACAACAATGTTACAAAATAAAGAAATGGAAGGAAGGTATTTATGAGGAATACAATTTCAGGTTTGAATTTACATAATTTTGGCATAGAATGCCCAAGAATTTGCTTGTACTCATCTGTAAGGCCATTTATGGTGGGTTTTTATTGAATAATGCATAGCAATGGAATTGTGCCTATTTTCTCATGAGTTGAAGTATTGGGGTATCACATTATTCTTTGGAATTTCTTGCTGATTTTCTTATTAGAGAGTTATTTGTTTTTGCTCCTGACTTGCCTCAGCATGGCCTCTTTGAGCCTGAGGAAATTAAGTAAGGCAATTATTCTTTACAGACTCATTTTTAGTTTGAGACACACATCAGTGGATTTTAAATTCTGCAAGGCAAAGTCTCTTATAACGTGAAAACGATATTATTAGCCACAAAGATAGTAGGTCTGACTCCTGCTGCGGAGACTGTCCAGCAACTTCATACGCCAAGCTGTTTAATTGGGTGAATTCTGTTACAGAAAGGGGAATTTGTGTCATATTGCCACCACAGGACATTTATAAATTGTGGCCATTGGCCTGAGCAAATATAAAAAGAGTCAAAATGTGGTAATTCATCTAATAGGAAGACTGCCAATGGTAAATTCCATCTCAGCCCTGGTTCATTGATTGGTCTTCAGGGAAACCATAAGACACTAGTTCTCAGATGATGCTCTCCGAGTTTATAGCAATGACATTTGGGAAGAGAATCAAATTGGTGTTTTCTTAAACATCTTCAAAGTTAGGGCTATAACCTGCATCTTGAACAGTGTGATATTTCCTTTTTTTTTTTTTGAAAAATGATGACCTACAGACTTTTAATCATTGCCAATAATGATCCCAATTATTTCATTCACATACAGAAGTTATTTGGGAGTAAGTCTAAGCGTAGTGGACGATCAGGTCAGTTTTCGTGAGAGCTATAAATGTCAAGGCACTGTTACTATTTACAATGGATAAACGCAGACATGTCGAGCCAAATAATTTTGGCAAACGGATGTTGGAAATTCCTGGGTGGTGAAGTTGAGTGAACTCAGTTCATGTATCACAAAAGATAGAATTGTCAAATGTGTTTGGGTGATGGTGGCATGACTAAAAGAACACTACTATGTTCTTCTGATTCTTAGAAAGTCAAGCTCAGTTCTTTTATCTGACGATTATTTTTCCCTCATGAAAAAGTTCATAATGTCTTACCAGCAATTTGTATCCCACTGTACTGCTGCTTCAAGTGGGATCACCTGGGGATGGTATTCCCGGGCTCTCTTAAGCTGTGCACTCTGTGATCCCTCTTGTTTCTGCTCACGCACACCTTGAAGAAAGCGTAACTTCATAGGAACACTCTTCCACTCTGCCCAGTGTATGTCTGCCTCTGCCTTTGTTAAGTTCCTTTCCTGCCACATTTTTCTCCCTAGTGTCCATTTGACAGTGTCAGAGAGCAGAGCCAGTGAACAGGGTGTTTTGGGCACAGATTTTTGTTTGGTTTTGTTTGTCATGTGAATCTTGGATACTAATAGGGTCCTTTAAGCAAGTGTGTTGTTGGTTCCAAAGGACATTACATTCAAAATGCCATGACACTAAGCTAACTAATTGATATCAGCATCAGAGAAAGAAACAGGTAAAGAAATACTTGTGGTGGTCATAGACGCCATCATAACTGTGGATAGTGTATATGCTATAGTATATTTTCCTGTATTCTAGATTTTTTTTTGAATGTTTTTATTTAAGGTCACAATATGTAAATCAGAATGGCCTCTAATTCATTATTTGATTCTAATTTTCAAAGACAAGAAAGGACAATGGAGCCAAAGTACCATAGAAAAAAATGAATATGTGCTTAAAGGAGGTAAAGAATGTGAAACACCTCATAACAACAGCTCACTGCTTGATAATCTCATTTAATATGTTTCCCTGGCATATTTTCAGGTAGATAAATAAGATCAGATTTTAAACTGCTTTTACAATTGTAATGAGAAACTCTGAGGAGCTTGTTCAAAACCAAGAGTTAATTGACAAGGAAAATCAAACAATGTCCCTGGTCATCATGGGAATCAGGTGAGTAATTTATTGATGGGATAACTGGATACAGATTAAGACTGAGTGTTTCCAGTGAAGTCTTTATGTTGAGTAGTAATGCATACCACCATTTCCACTTCGAAAGTGCTCCTTCACATATTATCCCACTCACCTCTTTGCAAGACCACTTAGAGTCAAAGTACAGACTGATTTTTAAATATTTTATTTATTTTATAGAAAGAGAGAGAAAGAGGCAGAAGGAGAAAAAAGAGCGAGAAAGAGAGATAGAGAGAGAGAGAGAATGGGCATTCCAGGGTCATCTAGTCACTGCAAACAAACTGCAGACACATGTGCTACCTTGTGTATCTGTTTTTATATGGGTATTAGAAGATCAAACTTGGGTCCTTTGGCTTTACAGACAAGTACTTTAAGGCACTTATCCTCTAAGCAATCTATCAGATTGTCACAGACTGTATATTCATTTTATAGCAGAAATGTGGGGGTTGAATATTAAATTATTCATTTAATATCAGAGAAATAAATGTCAGAACAAGGGCTACAGTATTTTCCTCCTGACACATACATATTTTTCTGTATTATCTTGTATTTTTCCACTTGATATTAGATGATATGATTAAGGAATCTCCCTATATCTTTTCAATACAGACCAATCTTTCAGCCCATAAAAATGTAGATATGGAAATACATTTAAGCAAAAGTAATGGTTAAATGTCAAAGCTTTATTGCCATTGTTACTTTCCTAGGAATTGATGAGTATTTCCTGACTGACATTTTCCTGGTTTCTTAAAATGTGGCCCCCTGTACAATCAGAGATTAGAATCTGTGATCAAGTATATTCCAAATAAAATGTTGCATGCTTTTTCACACCCAATTCATTATCACCCCAGGCATGGTGGTGAACACCTGTGATCTACACTGGAGAGGCTGAGGGAGGAAAAACATAAATTCCCTGCCAGCCTGGGCTGAACATCAAGACCCTGTCTCCAAATACATAAGCGACTATCTCCAAACATTACTGAATATCATTTATTTTATTTCCTATCATAAATGCCTTACTGAACAAAAATGCATCTTACAGATTGTCTAGCATCCATTTCCAAATTTAAAGTTTATTTATTTATTTATTTATTTATTTATTTATTTATTTGAGAAATAACAGAGAAAGAGAGAGAGAGAGAAATAGAACAGGTTGTACTTTAGGGCCTCTGCAATCACCTTCCTAGAGGCAATGTCACAGATACATGTCTTACCTTGTGTATCTGGAAATTCCATTGTAAAGATATGGGAATTGTGCTGTGTGACCAGGGTCCAGTTGTTTTGCTCAGAGTGCTGTGTGGCTGAGGGCTTTTGCCATCTCTCCAGCCCCATTTCCAAATTTAAAACCTCCACTTAGTTAATATCAATATAAGATTGTGGACCTGGAGAAATGGATTAGCGGTTAAGCGCTTGCCTGTGAAGCCTAAGGACCGTGGTTCGAGGCTCGCTTTCCCAGGACCCACGTAAACCAGATGCACAAGGTAGCGCATGCATCTGGAGTTTGTTTGCAGTGGCTGGAGGTCCTGGGTATGCCCATTCTCTCTCTCTCTATCTTCCTCTTTGTCTGTGTATGTCTGTTGCTCTCAAATAAATAAATAATAAACAAAAGCAAATTTTAAAAACTATAAGATTTGCATATTAATGCATTTTATCTTTTTGTTTTCAATCTATCCTTTTTACAATTAAGGAGACTTATTTTTTAATATATTTATTTATTTATTTATTTGAGAGAGAGAAAGAGGCGGGTGGGGGGGGGAGAATGGGCATGCCAGGGCCTCTAGCAACTGCAAACAGATGCATGAACCCTCTTGTGCATCTGGCTTACACTGGGCCTGGAGAGTCAAACCGGGATTCTTTGGCTTTGCAGACAAACACCTTAACCGCTAAGCCATCTTTCCAGCCCTGGGAGACTTATTTTTGATGCTATTATATATTTATATATTAATTGTTTGAATCATAGGCTTAGATCTAATAGTGATTTTCAAAATAATTCATTCCTTTTTTTTTTTTTTTTTTTTTTTGGTTTTTCAAAGTAAGGTCTCGCTGTAGCCCAGACTGACCAGGAATTTACTATGCAGTCTCAGGGTGGCCTTGAATTCACAGCAATCTATTTACCTTTTCCTCCTGGGTGCTAGACTAAAGGCATATGCCACCATGCCTGGCTTCTTCTGTATTCTTGTACATTCTCAATTTATATGTAGAAAAAAAAAAAAAAAAAAAAAAAAAAAACTACTTTGAATTGTAAGTTATAAGTCTGAAGAAACCAGTGTGTCTACCTTTTCATATGGAAAATGAGTCTAACATTGTGTAAGTGGCCTTAATTGAAAAGTTAATCTGCATGACTAATCCCAGAAACTTTAGCTTGGAAGGTATAGAGCTTTTTTTTTTTTTGAAAGACTCCATGCCCTCTTTAATTCTCCCTCATGTGAGTTTTGATAAATTACTAGGTATAATATACCTGCTGAAACTGAAGTTGAGGCATTTATTTTCACCATTTCCTGTACTATATTCCATCCACCATGGTAATCACTTATTTATTTATTTATTATTTTTATTATTTTATTTATTTTTGGAGAGAGACAGAGAGGGAGAGGGAGACAGATAGAGATGGGCGTGCTAGCAGTCTCTCAGCTGCTGTGAACGAAATCCAGATGTGTGCGCCCCCTTGTGGTCAAGTGCCGCATTGCACCCTTGTGTCACTGCATCTGGCTAGACGTGGGACCTGGAGATTGGAACCACTGGAGACTGGAACCACAGTTCTTAGGCTTAGGAGGCAGGCACATTAACCGCTAAGCCATCTCTCCTGCCCATCACTTATTTATTTAACATGGCAGTATTTGTCCCTTGTAAATAAGAAAAGGTGTTTCTGAATTAGAGTTGTATTCCTGTGACTGGTAACACTACACAAGAATACCTATTACCCAGAATTATTTTAAACATGTATTGGTTAATTCATTGTGACGTTAACTCATAAGAACAACAGACTTGGGCTGGACAGATGGCTTAGCAAACGCTTGCCTATGAAGCCTAAGGACCCCGGTTCGAGGCTTTTTCCAGGAATCAGACGCAAAAAGGGGGTGCATGCATCTGGAGTTCAACAATTCTCTCTCTCTCTCTCTCTCTCTCTCTCCCTGCCTATTTCTGTATCTCTCTCAAAAAGTAAGAAACTTGAAAATTAGGTACAACCCTTTGAGCATCCAAGTCCATTTGATGACTATTTTTTTCCATAATTCATTATTTTTTTTCAATCTCATTCATGTGTATGTCAACCTTAAATTGTTATAATGATGGGGTTTTATATTTTCAGTATTATACCAACTTAGATCTTATAGACTCAAAAAGGTTAAAAAATCATTTTATTTAGTGCTGGAGAGACAGGTTAGTGGGTAAGGCACTTGCCTTCAAAATCCAAGGGCCCAGTTTCATTTCCCTAGTACCCAAGTAAGCCAGATGCACAAGGTGTCTGGATTTCACTTGTAGTGGTTAGAGGCTCTAGAATGTCCATTCATATTTTCTCTCCCTCTCTCTCTTCCTCTCTCAAATAAATAAATAAATGAAACAAAAATCATATTCTTTATTTTGTATGTACAAGAGTATGGGTATGCATGTGGAGGCAAATGAACAACTTTTGAGTCAGTTCTCGCCCTTCCACCCTATTTCAGACAGGATTTCTCTCTGGATTTTGCTCAGCTATTGAGAATTTATCCTGCTCTTATTTTCTCCTGTGCTGGCTGGAAGCTTTCAGGAAATTCTCCTGTCTCTGCCTCCCACTTTGCCTGTAAGCATGTTAATATTACAGAAGCCGCAAGGTATTTTTGGGATCTGGGGAGGATCATGGGTACTCAAGACTGAAGCAGCTAGTACTATATTCAGTGAGTCAACTTCTTAGCCCTATAGAAACAGATTCTAAGTAATAAAAATTTTGACCGTGTGGATTTTTCACGCTATTATTTTCTTCAAAAAGTAAAATAGACTGGTCGCTGTATCTGACTTCTGCAAGTTTAGGACATCTCCGGCACAATGTGCTTTACAGGAATGTAAGGCTTTTCAATTTCCAAAATAAAAATACTAAGCAGCATTGCTCAGTAAGAAGAAACAGTGTAATTCAGCTGCAGCTGCAATGACAATGTAATAAGTGGTTAGAATGTTAACCTACTTCTGTTAAAGACAGCAGTGTGAAGTGAGGGTTCTCAGGCGACCATGAAGCACAGGTGAGCTGTGGAGCCCAAGCCCTGAGTAGCATGTCAGCAGGTCAATCCATCATTAATTAACTTCTCAGCCTAACAGAATTTCTCTTCTGTTGACAGACGTCTCTGGAGATTCCACGTTCAGTTTGACAGAATGCCAAGTATACAAATAGATTGTTTATCTGAATTCAATACTTGGAGGCTTTCACTAAGAAACAGAATACATTTTAATATCATAGTTAGAATGAGTATGTTGTCTTCCTCCAAAAATGCTTCATGCCTAGGAAATAAAGCTTTGTCAATCAAATGTAAAGTAGCATATTACTTTAGTATGTGAGTTTTATTTCTTAAATTCATCCAGATATTTTTCCATCCCCAAATACCAACCTAAGGCAAAGGTGGTAGTACAAGCAGCATGTACATTAAAACCACTAGTGGGTTCAGAAACCCAAATTATTCTTTAAATCGGGCTGTCAGTTTGCATGGAGTTTCATTTTCTAGATTTTTTTAAATTATTTTTTTTTCTGAGTTTACATAAGTTTAAAAACAAGTTTTAAAAATGATTTTATATTAAGGAATAATTGGACATATATCTTGTTTGTACACTTTTTGTTGGTCTGCTTCCTAGGAGGATGTAAAGGAAAGGCAGGTGTGGTAGATCTCCAGAGAGCACAGAGAGCAAGCGAACTCCTCTATGGAGAGGAGGAAACAGGTGTTTCTCTGGCAACTGAAACCTGATTGGTGGTAATGTGCATTCCCCTGGAGTTGCAGCCTTTAACAGAAGGTGTTTGATTCATGAAGAGGCCACATATTTGAGACCTACACACCCGAATTCCTGGATTCCCACTGTAGGGACAATCACCCTGCAGAATCACCGGTACACTCGCTCATTTGTATTAAAATACTTTGATTTCTGGATTCTTAATTGAATAGTATAATCAGGGTAACCTCCCAGGTACCGTACGTAAGTCGATTATCCTTATTAGTCTATATATTCTCATCTGGAAAATGATGGTAACAAATGTAACCCTAAAAGAGATATCATGACAATTAGTTTTAGGTTTCATGTTTACTCCAAACTATTCATTATGGAACCAAAATTCACTGTCTTTCTATTATTTGGCCTTTTCATGCATACCTAGTTTCTGTATATTCTGTATTTCTGTATATTCAAGCCTAGTCTCTGGCCTTACTTTTCTTTTTTTTAAAATTATTTTATTTATTTTTGGAAAGAGACACAGAGAGAGACAGACAGAGAGGGAGACGGAGACAGATAGAGAATGGGCGCTCCAGCAGTCTCTCAGCTACTGTGAATGAAATCCAGATGTGTGCGCCCCCTTGTGGGCAAGTGCGGCATTGCGCCCTTGCGTCACTTTGCATCTGGCTAAACGTGGGACCTGGAGATTGGAACCAGGTTATTAGGCTTAGTAGGCAGATGCCTTAATTGCTAAGCCATCTCGCCAGCCCTCTTTTTTTAATATAAGAGAAAGAGAGAATGGACATGCTGAGGCCTTCAGCTACTGTGAATGAACTCCAGACGCATGCACCCCCTTGTGTGCATGTGTAGCATGTGTGCTTGCTTCACTGTGTGTCTGGCTTATGTGGGATCCTGAGAGTCAAACATGATAGCTTCAGGCTTCACAGGCAAGTGCCTAAACCATGAAGCCATCTCTCCAGCCCTGATCTTACTTTTCTCATTACTATTAAAATAGGCTGCTTTTTAGGGTGGTATATTTTCAAATATCTGCCATCCTGAAATAATTACTTGTTTCTTTAAAATTTTTGAAATATCCATCAGACTTCATTGATATATCCAATTATGTCAATAAAATTTTTAGCCAACTGGAAATATAGATGGATCTATGCATTCACTAGCTCAAAAAAAAAACCCAGAAAATTATTTAAAATTACTTTCCAGAAAAAAAATTATAATATGCTCTTTCACTTTGCCCAGAAAAAAGCTAAACATAACAGGTAAATTTTGTCAGTTTCTTGGAAAAGTGATGACATATTATTACAACAAAGCAAATATGTGAGGATATGCATGATAGGAAAAGTTATCCTAGTAGCCACCAAGATCTTTGCAAAACTGGTTGAATTGGAAGGAATGGCTGATTGAGATGCTAATGTTCCAGTAAATCACAATACTTCTAAAAGGTCCCATGCCTAAATGTGAGCAGAAGTGGATGGTAAACCAAATACAGGGGTACCTGTGAGCTATTGGAATGCCAATACAGAATAATAAACCACTAGCTGCAAGCTCAGTGCCACACAGGTGTTTTCTCATGATCACAAGTTATACTTCGATTTCTGGGAGGTTCTTTTTCAAATTATAAGTCTACCTGTGTGTTGGAGAATAACTAATCAAGGTTGAATTCTGTTGCTTTTGGCTCAATCTTGGCTTTGATCCAAGTCTATTGTAAATATTAATCACTTTACAAGGGAAAATTCTGAATGTTGATTTTTTTTTTTTTAATTCTGGAAACACTTGCAAGCTACCAGATGGCTGGATGGAAAGGTAAGATCTTTACCAAGGTCATGATGCAGAACTAGCACAGGTCATTTTTCTTTTCTTTTCTCCTTTTTTTTTTTTTGTTTGTTTGTGAGAGAGACACAGAGAGAGAAAGACAGAGAGAGAGGGAGAGGAAGACAGAGATGGCGTACCAGCAGCCTCTCAGCTGCTGTGAACGAAATCCAGATGTGTGCGCCCCCTTGTGGTCAAGTGAGGCATTGTGCCCCTTTGCATCTGGCTAAACTTGGGACCTGGAGATTGGAACCAGCGTTCTTAGGCTTAGGAGGCAGGTGCCTTAACCGCTAAGCCATCTCTCCAGCCCAATTTTTCTTTAATATTTCATTCCAAAGGATACTATTGTGGCCAAGTCCATACTAATAGATTACAAAAATGTCATCCTATTGTGCAAATTATGGTTGGTGTGGATGTGTGCTGAATACTGATAAAATGTACCATGTCAGACAGAACTATGACCTATGTGCATTATCATACATACCAAAAATATATTTGATTTGACTCTAATTAAAAAGAAAGTTGGATAGGATTTAGGTAGTCTAGGAATGAAATCTATTCCAAATTCATGGTAGATCACACAATGCTACAGTTATTCATTGCTGGGTAAGTAATAAAATTTGATTCCTCAACATCAGATAGCTTTTAAGTCAGAATTCTCCTTTGTATGGTCCACATCTTGTAAAGATAATTTTAAGAAAAAGAAAGAAGGGATGGAAAGATGGCTCAGTGGTTAAGGCACTTTCCTGCAAAGCCAAAGGATACAGGTTAAATTCCCCAGGACCCAAGAAAGTCAGATGCACAAGGTGGTGCATGTATCTGGAGTTTGTTTTCAGTGGCTAGAGGCCCTGGAGCACCTGTTCCTCTCCCCACCCCCATCTGCCCCTTCTCTCTCCTTCACAATAAGTAAATAAGTTAAAAAAAGAAAAATTCAAAATAAGATACCCAGCCATTTTTAAAGACAGAAGATTGAGCAATTCACATAAAAATCTCTAGACAGTCCTAATTATCAGTAAATATATGCATAACTTATAGCAAAACTGTTATTGGGGCTGGAGAGATGGCTTAGTGGTTAAGCGCTTGTGTGTGAAGCCTAAGGACCCCAGTTCGAGGCTCGATTCCCCAGGACCCATGTAAGCCAGATGCACAAGGAGGTGCATGTATCTGGCGTTCATTTGCAGTGGCTGAAGGCCCTGATGCACCCATTCTCTCTCTCTCTGCCTCTTCCTTTCTCACTTTCTCTGTCTTTCTCAAATAAATAAAAATAAACAAAAATTAAAAAAACTATTATTAATTAAATCATTTTCAACTAATATATTCTTGAAAATATATTTAATTCCAAGTTAAAGTATGTTATTTCTTCACACATTCTTCCATTGTTATATTTATGAACTAGAAAGATCTTAACTGATTAGCACAGCAAGGTATAAAATACCCAAGATAAAAACTAGGTAAGTACTTCTGATGAACAGTTACCTTATAATAAGTTTGATATTAGTCCATATACGTGTGATACTTTCCAACCACATTTACTAAAGCATTCATTGACTATTTCAAAGCTGTGATATTCTTTACTACATTTTGGTTTTAAACTACTAGCCAATGGTGAACTACTTTACATGAGGTTTGTTCTGCCCTCACTTTTTTGTGTTTCTATGACATTAGAATGAGAACCCTTGTGTAATGATGGTCCATATATGTTTTTGAAGAAATTTATAAATAATAAAAAATTTAATCTTTAACTCCTAAAGCAGCTTTAACATTGACATGGTATTAGACAGATTTTGATGTTCAAGTAAAATAAGATTCTTACCAGCTTTGTATTTCTTATACAGTACATAAATTGGTTGTCATTGAAATGGTAAAACAGTAGTTTCACATATCTGTCTCCAGAGAAAATGAATTATAGACTTCTAGCAAGATGGAATTGTAAAGTAATGAATTAGAATGACTGAATGGTAGAAATATAATTAAAAACTGGTATTACCTTTTGTGTTTGGTACACCTTAGAGAACTCTATAAACAATAAGAAATGTTCAATAAGTAATTCCCAACATCCCTAGAGATTAGAAATATTCACATAATAGAAAGAAAATAAAAGTAATGAAACTTTGATAAGCATAAATATGTTTTATAAAGTGTTTGATATTTGTCTTAAATATGAAAAACATGAAAAAATGTACAACATAAATTCATATAGCAGTATAATCAAGTGTCATATTTTAATATTTTTCATTTATTTATTTTTGTTCATTTATTTGCAAGGAGAGAGAGTGAGTGAGAGAAAGAGAGAATGGGCATTCATGGATATCTGGCTGCTGGAAACATACTATAATGGGTCTTACAATGGGTCACAGATCATCTCAGACACTCTGGAGTGCTGTTGCATCTACTTCAGTTAGATATATCTGTGTGCCTTGTCTGAATATTTTCAAACCTTCCTTTATTTTCCAATATGTTAGTTATTTAATGCTTAGAGCAAGTCCTCTGTTCATCACTTTCTGCCGTATTCTCCTGCCTCACAAGTATGGCATGAGGTCACACACACACACACACACACACACACACACACACACACACACAGACATTCGATGTACAGAAATGGAGAATGGAATACTGCCTACCAGAGCTTTGGAATAGGATATGTGATTGCAATTAGATGGAAGGAATAACTTCCAATGTTTTATTATACTATAGAAAGACTACAGTTAAATATAGTGTATATTTCAAATGTAGCTAAAAGCTAAGACTTTGAATATTCATCCCACAAAACTATTCAATGTTACAGTTGATTAATATGCTAATTCTGATTTTATTACACATTTTACATACATATATTATTGAGCAAACAATGCATATCATTTTACAATTCTTTATTTCTATTTCAATTAAAATAAATATCTAATAAAAACATGTCTAACTTTTATAAACACTTTAAAAAATCTTTAATCCTCACACCAAATTTCAAAAGTTCAGTATTAAACTCCCTAAAGGAAAAATGAATAAAGAAACATAAATAATATTTTAACAGATAAGTGATGTGTTGCCAAGACTGTAAAACAACTCACACAAATTCTTTTGATAAATTCTTTACTAACCATTTAGAAAAAGTAATCTAATAGCTTCACACAAGGTTATATATAAATATACCCAGAATTTTATAATAAAAACATGCTATGGAAATATACATGCATCACTATTGATAACACATATACCATCAATTGTTAAAACTATGAATAACAGAAATTCCATTAGTAAGTAAATATATTTTTATTAAAGAATACTACATTCATATAGTAAAAGACTGATCAACAACAAAAAGAATGGACTACTGATATATGTGAGCTTCAGGTCACTCTGCTGAAAGAAGCCACTGGTGATGATGAAGTCATAACATATGAATCCCATAGGAAAGGCAACTTTAGTCTCTTAAAATAGCAGATGATCCTCTGCTATGCTTAGATAGTGTGTTGGTTTGAATCAGATGTTCTTCATAAACTCACGTGCCTTGAGTGTTTGGTCCTCAGTGGGTAACAATTTGGGAGGTAGACCTTTGGTAGAACTCGTGTGTTGCTGGAGGGTGGGATTTGGGTTGTTTTAGCCAGCTTGCCATTGTCAGACCTTGGGTCACTCTCCTCTCGCTGTTTCTGCCTGTTGTGACAAGCTTGTGATGTCCAGTCTCTGTTCGTGCCACGCTTTTCTGTCTAGATGTTAAGCAAAAAATACTTTCTTCCTGCCAGAAACCGATTTTGGTCAGGTGTTTTGTCCCAGCCAAGTGACGATAACTACAACAGGTGGGTAATTTTCTTGGAGTGATGTACAAATTGTACGTGACTTTAATGCTGAGATTCCTCAAAGAAACTATAATCCTCAAGTTTCCCTGAAATGCCATGGAGATTAATTAACAAAGAACTTCCCTGAAAATGGTACAGAAAGATGGAGTGCAACAAAAACTTAATACCATTAGTGTTCTAGTGAAACATAGAATATGAGCACATAGAAACATAGAAATTTGAGCACTCTAATCTTGATAGGAAGGAAACTAGTTATGAATAAATAAAATAAATTTGATATTACTTTCCCTTCACATTAAAAGAGATGCTTTGTAGGATTGTTGTCATATGACTTCCTTGCTGAACCTTTTTCTTTTCTACATAGGTAGTGCAATGTCTGACATATATAGAAATCTAAGAAGTTTCTGCTGTACGTTTAATACCAGGAAACCTTTATGGAGGTAAGCATAAATTTAAAGAAATACTGTTTTATTGTTTCCCTGAGCTTTAAGTAATGCTTCATATACTCAACCTATGAACCATGTACTCAGTCTCTGAAGGAGAAATATCCTCACATAAAAGGCCCATTAGAGAAGCTTCAACTTTCTTCTTAGAAAAATATGCGATTATAAAAATACCTGTATTTCTGTTGCTTTTATGGTTAAAATAAGAAAGAAATGTGATGGATATAAAGTAAGAAAAATGATCTCAAAGGTTAAGGACCTAGATGGGCACTGAATTTATTTCAAAGAAGGAAATCTTCAGTATGAACACGGTGAGGGCTACTACATTTACATCATCTCATCCTACCTAGACAATCATGTGGTCACATTTGATGGCCACAGCTTAAGCATGCCTCATCAAGTTCAAATTTAAGATACAGCTTAGGATAAGAATCACAGAGGCAGTGATGACATGTTGGAAACTGTTCTGCCAGATGGAATTCTTGAAGGCCAAGAAGGAAAAGAGCTAAATATGAGAAAAAAATGGGAGCATGTTATTCTTAGTGTATAATTTTCAATAGCATGCAGGAAAATCACCACTGAGCCTTTATTATTAGGACAGGGAAAAATGATTTATAATGGGTCTTGTGTCATGATATTTATGTTCTTAGTATAAACATTTTGATTTCTAGGTTGGATATATGAATTAATATTCAAATCAGGGGCAAAAGATGAATTGTTTTCCCAAAATAATTCCTGCTTTCTTCTTTTTTAAAAAGTATTTAAAAATATTTTATTTATTCTCATTTATTTGAGAGAGAGAAAGAGAGAGGAATAGGCAGAGAGAGAGAGAGAGAGAATTGGCACGCCAGGGTCTCCAGTCACTGTAAACAAACTCCAGACTCATGCACCACCTTGTGCATCTAGTTTATGTGGGTCCTGGGGAATTGAACCAGGGTCCTTAGGCTTCACAGGCAAACACCTTAACCACTAAGCCATTTCCCCAGCCCCCTGCTCTCTTCTTGATCATGGTGTCTCCCCTGCTAGGTGAGTATAATGCCTGCTCTCTATATTATGATAGCTCACATGCTTCAATACTGATCAAAGAAAGACCATGGTATATAGATAACCTAATAAAATATTCAGCACTTAATGATTTATAGATTTCTAAGGTATTGATTTAGAAATTTCTTTTCTTTTCTTCTTCTTCTTTTTTGTTTATTTATTTATTTATTTTTGTTTTTTGAGGTAGGGTCTCACTCTGGGCCAGGCTGACCTGGAATTATCTATGTAGTCTCAGGCTGCCTCGAACTAATGGCAATCCTCCTACCTCTGCCTCCCGAGTACTGGGATTAAAGGCATTCACCACCATGACTGGCTCTCAATTTAGAAATTTCTAATAGTCAGAACTTATTCATCAATAATTACTGGACAAAGGTGTAATGCTCAAGAGTTAATCATGATAATTTTTCCCCATTTGGGGTTTCTTTCATATCCTATGTGGTAATAATGCATTTTTAGCTGCAATTTTTCTGGAAAAAAAATTTTTGTCATTGCTAGACAGAACACATAGTATCTGAACATAAAATGTTGGATATTTGTGTCTTACAATGGAATTTGAAAAGTCTTATATCTTTTTAATTTTTTTTTTTTTATTTTTATTTATTTATTTGAGAGAGACAGACAGAGATAAAGAGGCAGAAAGAGAGAGAGAGAGAATGGGTGCATCAGGGCCTCCAGCCCCTGCAAACAAACTCCAGAAGAATGTGCCACCTTGTGCATCTGGCTTATGTGGGTACTGGGGAATCGAGCCTCAAATAGCAGTCCTTAGGCTTCACAGGCAAGAACTTAACCACTAAGCCATCTCTCCAAACCAAGTCTGATATATTTTTTTAACATTTTATATGAAGGATTTTTGTACATGAACACACTTTAACCTGATCATATTTCCATCTTACTAACCTCTTTTGTCCCTCCTTCCTTACTTTCATTGTATTGAGTGTCCTCTCCATTCCAAGGCGTCCTTCTGTTTCGATACATCATTCTTTTGGTCCTCCATGTCCAAATGTTTATGTGGTGGGAGGAATGGAGAGATTGTTTAGTGGTTAAGGTGCTTAATTGGGTAGCTTAACAAGCCAGATTCAATTCCCCAGTACCCTCGTAAACAAGATGCACATAGTAGTGCATGCTTCTGAAGTTTGTTTGCAAAAGCTAGAGGCCCTGGTGCAGCCTCTCTCTCTCTCTCTCTCTAATAAATAAATATAAAATATTTTTAAAATTTTGATGTGCTCAGATGTATGTGTGACTTATAAGGGTAACTACAACCACTGTGGTGCCACGAATATACCAGTAAGTTCACAGCTGGACCACAGTGCCCCTGACAACTCCGATCTATGCTGTGTCTCTTCCATTCAGTCCACCTTCTCTTTTGCAATGTTCCTGGAGCCTTGAAGGGCCTGATGGAGATCCCACCCTTACTACTGAGTCTCAGCTTTCAGTTCTTCTGAGTTTTGAGTCGCCCAGGTATCTATTGCAATCTCCACAGAGGAGCTCCTCTAGGTAGTAGGGAGAGCAGCACTAGGATTCTTTCCACCACCGCCTCTGCACTGTCCCCTGAGCCCTGGCAGGTGTGATAAAGATGACTCGTTCAGGGCTAAACAGTGGGCTTCTTTCTTCTCATCCCCTTGGTCTCCCCGTTATCCACTGCTATCTGCAAAAAGAAGTGTCTCTAACCAAAATGGAGAACAGTACCATTCAATGGTCATAAACATATACACTTGGAAGGCGATTTGATGGGATAATCATATTTAGTCAAAGAACAGTGACATTTTCCCACAGGGTTCTAGATCATTCCAATCCACAGGCTTTGACTGAGTTTTCAGTATCATGAATGAGTTTGCTCTCCCTGAGTAGATTTCAAATACAATCAGAGAGAATGTGGTTACTCCCATAACTTCTTATTTGGCATGGTTACAAATTTTTTACACACTATGGAACTATTGCACATTGTGCTGGCTGGTTTATTTGTGGAGCTTGCAGGAGCCACAGCTTGCACTCCACTCAGTAGCCTAGCTCCAGCACCCTGTCAGCTAGATAGCAGAGAGGTGGCTTCCAGTTCAGCTCCAGTTTGATTTCTCCTGTGGTACTGCATGTCATGTCTTAAGCAATAGTGCCTTAATACTTAGTTCTGGTGGGTGACCCAGAGCACTGGCCACAGACTGCATTGTTTATGGGGTTCTCATGGGCCTCCTTGACCAACAACTCTGGTGAGTAACCAAGAACACTGGGCATAGCCTGTGTTGCTTATGGGGTCTTCATGGGTTTCCTTGATCAGCAACTCACTGGGGCTAGAGTCATCCATAGCACTGGGGTTTAACTGTAACACCCTAAGGATTATGAGTAAAGCTTTCCCCCTTCCCCTCAACAGGGTACTTCTGATACAGCTTTCTCTGTCTTTCTCTCTCTCTCTCTCCCTCCCTCCCTCTCTATTAAAATTATATTTTAATTAACTAACAATTGCCATCATATCACAAACTATTGACCTAGGATGGAAGCAATGACCATGCCCATAAATATGGCTAAGTTACAGAAAACATATTAGACTGTCTTAGAAAAAATAAATTATAAACCTCACTTAACTGAAGCTACTGACAATAAGCATGTAGCTATTTTATATACAGTGATATGACCTTAAAGGATTTGGATGTCATGCATTCTGGAAAAACAAACAATGTGCTTTGATACAATTTTATTGCAAAGCAAACATTACAGGATGTACTTAAAAAGCCAGATAGCACAGGGACTTAAAGTAGCCCTGTAGCAATCAGAAGATGTGGAGAGCACAGATGGTATGAAGTGTAATGGAGTACCACTATTTTACAGTTGAATTTTATGAGTATCTTTTAAAAATGATGTAAAACTGTGTGTGTGTGTGTGTGTTTGTGTGTGTGTGTGTGGTGATTCAATTATAAAATGTGCCTCAATGTGTGTGTTTAAGTATCATACTTAACACCTTGCTGGTGGAGCATTTGGGATGTGAGCCTTGGGAGAAGAGGCATATTACTGGGGTTGTGCCTCAGGATTTTATAATTCAGTCCATTTTTGCCAGTGCTGTCTACCTCATTCTCTACTTCTTCTTGCTGCTGTGAAGCTATGACACCCAGCCATCTGCTCTGCTATGCTTTACCTCGTCATCAAGAATCTTCCCATAGAAACCATAAGCCAAAATAACCTCTTTCCTTCCATAAACTGTGTGTGGTCAGGTGCAGTAATGAGAACATAGGTTCTACTGAATGACATAGTAAACAAATGAGCAAGGGGCATAGTTATTGGGGTTTGAATGTGTTATGGCCCCTGTAGAATTCTGTGTTTGAATTTGCTCCTCAGTTAGTGGTACTGTTTGGAAAGGTGGTGGAAGCTTTATGAGGTGGAAACCTTGCTGGAAGAAGTATGTCACTGGGGTTGGGCCATGAGGTTTTATAGGCCAGCCCCATTTCCAGTTATCCATCTCTGATTCCTGTTTTTGGATGCAATGTGAAGCAGATAGTTTCCCACTGTTGCTTCTGGACCTTCCTGGCCATGATGGAAGTGTCTGTTCTGTCAGCTGAATAAATCTGTTCCTTCCTTAAGATGCTTCTTGTTGGGTATTGGTCACAGCAACATGTAAAGTAACTAATGCCAGAGTCATGTGTTCTCTTAAGTTTAGTGAACTTCACATAATTGTATTGCTGTACATGTAAGTGACTGGCAGCACAGTGGGCTTGCTTATGCCAGCATCACCATAGACACAGGAATCATTCAATCTGCTAGAATGTTAAGATGGTTATCATGTACTATGTGACAGGAACTTTTCAGCTCAGAGGATGGAGATGTAGCCCTTCAGCAAAAATTGTCTAGCATGCCTATGACTCAAACCTGAGTCCAAGCAAGAATACAGACAGATAGGCAGACAGACAGACAGACAGACAGACGGAGGGAGGGAGGGAGGGAAGGAGGAAGGAAGGAAAGAAAATAAGGAAGGAAGGAAGAAAGGAAGGTAAAAGAGCAGGAAAGAAAAGAAAAAAAGACTAGAAAGAGGAAGAAAGAAAGAGGAAACAAATAGGAGCAGGAGTAAGAGAGGAAGAAAAATTGAGAGAAGGGAGAGATCAAGGAGAAAGCGAGAGAAAATGAAAGGGAAAGACAAAATAAAAAAAGGGAAAGAAAGGAAAAAGAAACAGAATTCACAGATTTTTATAATCTCATAGGACCATGGTCTAGCATGCACTATTACTTCCCAATGTGTAATGAAATACTGAATTACAGTTAATAGGGAAAAATGCCTTTAGAATTACTGTAATACAAGAGCTCTATGAATTGTGTTGTTTTTAAAAATGGAATATTCGAATTGAAGAAGGGCTTGCTCAGGAAACTTTCATTGACTCAAAGCATTTTTCTATATTAGGAAAATTAGTTTCCCATAAGAAATATATGGAGGATACTGCCTTGATGTCTATGCATGATTATGTGCTTTTTTTAAAATTTCCTCTGCCACAACATGAACACCTGAAGTGGATGCCACCTTCTTGTCCTCCACTCTTCCTCCTCCTTCTTCTTTGCCTTTCTCATTAGAATGAAAGACTGTTACAGTACATCTGACTTTGACATAAACCAAACTGCAAAACTACCTAAAGAAATTTAAGATAGATAGTTCTAGCTGCCCATCTTGTACAACAGAGAAACATTATAGAAAACTGGGGTTTGGAAAGTTGATTGCATGAGCTCTATAGGAGGTTGTTGGTGAGAATGGATGTGGAAGGAGTCATATTTTTCACATTCCATTCACTATATACTGTCAGACCTATAGCTAATTTTAACATAGTATGTTAAAGCTTATCTCTTCAAAGATGTCCATATTGTTATCCATAGATAATTTGAATATGTTATGTGATAATAAGTCAAAGTAAAATTTAGGCTATAAATGGCATTAAAGTTGTTAATCAGTTTACTTTGAAGTGCAGTTATTATCCTAGGTATGTGGGAAAGTCAACATAAAAAACAGCCTTTGAAAGTAGAAGGAACGACAAGAGAACCACAAGGAAACAGGAATAAAATCCATTGGTCTAAGAAACCCATATACAAAACCACAAGTCAATGTATGGAGGAACCTGGATTTATTTTCTCTTTGTTCCCTGGAAAGTTATACCCTCCAGGAAAGATCTCTAGGTTAAGCAGAAACTCTGATTTCTACCTATTTTTTCTGTAAATATTGCCCCATTTTACATAAAACTAGCATTTCTCCCCTAAATTCCTATGAAATCTGGTCTTTGTCATGTAGAGACTGGGTCTTCAAGTAGAGATTTGTTCCACTCCCCATGAAAACCCTAACCAAGGTCACCTGATGAGTTGTCCTCTTTCCTAGAGACACCCTCCCATCCATAAAAGTGTTTTCCCCTTTGAAAAGTTCTTCTAAATTCTATATTTCACCCTCCTGTGGTCTATGAATTTTCATTCATTGAATTCATAAGACAATCGATGTAATGGAAGCTCAGCATGACCTTGAGTCACCTGGTACCTTTGATCCTGAGTCACAGCCCACCAAAGAGCCCAGATAAGGTTTCCTCACTCTTAGGAACACTCCAAAAGTCTCATAATAGCAGGAATTGTACGAAACTTGGATTTTCTTTTTATATATGGCTCCATAGGCATGATAAGTATTCACTCAACCTTTCAACCTCTATTTGCTGAATTACCTTGTTCCACATGTTAATCTACAACTTTGAGAAAAGAAAAGTAGGGAATAATCTCTATTTATAAGAATCTATCAACCTATATTGATAAAGCCTAGAAATATAAAGAAAACTCAGCCATATGTTGTGATTAGTGTTAGCATTATGACAGTGTCACAATGCACCTAATATCAACAACTTATAAAGAATACAGTTTATTTTGGCTTCTAGTTTCATAAGGTTATTTATTTATTTATTTGGTTTGTCGAGGTAGGGTCTCACTCTAGCTCAGGCTGACCTGGAATTCATTATGTAGTCTCAGGTGGCCTCAAACTCACATTAATCCTCCTACCTCTTCCTGCCGAGTGCTGGGATTAAAGGCGTGCACCGGTTAGTTTCATAAATTTTATTCCCTGGTTGGCTGGCTCCATTGCATAGGGGCTGTGGTGAAACATCATGGCCTGGAGCAGATGTGATCAGGAGGAGAAAAAAGAAGGGAGGACAGAGGTTTATTCTCCCCTTCAAGGGCACACCCCTACTGAGTTCCATTCTACCTGTTCCCATCACCTCAAAATTATATTACCTTCCATCTGGGCATGGTGGTGCATGCCTTTAATCCTAGCACTTAGAAGACAGAGGTAGAAGGATTGCCATGAGTCCAAGGCCTCCCTGAGACTTCAAGTTCTACCTGAGCTAGAGTGAGACCCTACCTCGAAAAAAACAACAAAAAATTATATTACTTTCCTATAGCACCATCAACTAGAAACTGAATTTTTAATGCATGATCCTCTGGGGTAATACTTAAAATCCAAACTGTAACAGTTAAAATAGCAGAAATATAGACACAGTTATTTGGAGTTTTATAGGATAACCATATCTCAATTTTACGCATAGACTGATATACAATTGAGATTTTTGTGATTTCTACTATCAACGAGGAATAAACATAAAACTGAGTTATCCTAGTCAAAGCAGAGATCTCTATTTTATATCCAAGGTAAGATTTCAAATGTTGAGTTAAATGATCTGAGAATAATAATATCTTATGAGCATCTCAGACTTCCCTTGCTTTCATTCTCTAGAACATAGAAAATCTTTCCAACAACTTTTTAAAAGTAGCGAATAATTCACCACATCATTTAGGAAATCAATGATAAACGTTATTTGGTTAGAAGTATACATTATTCACTGATGTACTTAAGCCTGGTCTTCCAGGCCAGTGATTTGTAAGAGAACACTGTCGACAAAGTTAATCCTTTAGAATTCTGTCCTAGCACAAACCACTTCAAAAAATTGGAGTCTATAATTGCTACTCCACAGTACTGTCATTGTGAACCACAGCAAGGAGTCCTCCTACATCAATTTTCATACTTGGGAGAATTTGAATAACAAGGGAGGGTTCACAACAAATCAAGAGAGGAGATAGACTGCAAAGATAAATCTATGGCAAAGGTGATCTCCCACAGAACCGTTGCTACACCTTTGTTCTTGTCTTTTTGAAAGCTCAAGTGCTTTCCCAGAAACTGTTAAATGGCTTTCTTATACTTATTTGGAATCTTACAAGAAATCTCATTGGCATAGTTGTTTATCTTTATTTTCATTTATTTATTTTTATAATCACAGACAGAGAGAGAAAGAGAATTGGCACACCAGGGCCTCAGCCACTGAAATTGAACTCCAGACACTTGTGCCACCTAGTGGGCAAGTGCAACCTCACACTTGCCTCAGCTTTATGCATCTGGTTTATGTGGGATCTGGAGAGTTGAACATGGGTCCTTATGCTTTGCAGGCTAACATCTTGACTCCTAAGCCTCCTCTCTGCCCCCTTGTTTATCTTTAATTTGAACAACCTAATATGCAGTACAGCTGGAATGTTTCCCATTGCAGTTGTTAAGAACATTACAGTAAAATTCAGGTAACCTAGCTCTGAATCCTAACTTGGACCCTTTCACCCTAGCAGACCTTAAACTTTTCCTTGTTGCATTTACCTTACATGCAGAATGGTGCTTCAAAGAAGACATATATATATATATATATTTTTTTTTTTTCAGAAACTGGTGGGACACATGACTAGGAATTATTGATTAAAGTAGTTGCATTGATGGGTTTCATGCAGAAGAAGCCTGTCAAAAACTGTTTGCTGGATTCAGTCCAGACAGAAATTGGCCTCAATATCCATGACCTCGCAGTGCCTAGCAATACCTTCACAAGACTCTCATAATAGGAGACAAAAGATGATGACATCAAAATAAAAGACTGACTAATGGAGAGAAGGAGGGGATATGATGAAGAGTGGAGTTGTGAAGGGGAAAATGGGGGAAGGGAGGGAATTATCATGGTTTATTGTCTGTAAGTATAGAAGTTGTCAACACCACAATGAGATGTTATTGCACACTTTAAAAAAATTTATTTTTTTATTTGAGAGAGAGGGATAGAATGGGCACACCAGGGCCTCCATCCACTGCAAACAAACTCCAGATGCATTTGCCACCTTGTGTATATGGCTTACATGGGTCCTGGGGAATCGAACTGTGGGCAAATGCCCTAACTGCTATGCCATCTCTCTAGCCACACTGCATACATTTTATGACTGCTAGTATTAAAAATAAGAGGTAAAATATCCTGAAGGAATTGATGTCAGGATCTCAAAGTCCTGTCATCATCCCTATAATCATAAAATTATCCACAGTAGCCTTGATAATGGCCAAGACATCAGTTTGTCAATGGACTGATATAATGCACAATACAATGAAATACCATTCAGCCATAAAAAGAAAGGATATCCTGCCATTTATGACAAGGGTAAATTTCAAGATCATTATGCTGAGTGAAACAAGCTAAGCATACCTTGAAAATCCAAAAATAAGAAAGAAAGAAAGAAAGAAAGAAAGAAAGAAAAAAAGAAAGAAAAGAAAGAAAGAAAGAAAGAAAGAAAGAAAGAAAGAAAGAAAGACAAGTGCCAAATGATCTTATTTATATGCTCATAGAACTTAGAGCATAGTGATGGGTGAAGAGGTTACACAAAGAAATATGCATCATGAGTGCTAGCACTATGAAAGGGAGCACATATAAAAAAGACATTTTTGGGATGGAGAGATGGCTTAGCGGTTAAGGAACATGCCTGAGAAGCCTAAGGACACTGATTTGATTCTCCAGGTCTCACGTAAGCCAGATGCACAAGGGTTGCGTGTGTCTGGAGTTCATTTGCAGTGACTGGAGGCCCTGGTGTGCCTATTCTCACTCTCCTTCTCTCTCTCTCTTTCCCTCTCTCTGTCTCTAATAAATAAAAAATAAAAAAAGAAAGAAAGACATTGTTGACAGGTACATTGTATGGCCTAATGAAATATGGTTAAAATAAAAATTAAAACATAGGTAAAACATTATCAATATTTTACAGTTGGCTATTATCCAAGGACTAAATCATTCTGAGTATGTGACATGCCATGGCATGGCCCTTTTGCCAAGAAGTCCTTGTCATAATAAAACCAAATGTCTCTTTTGGTATATTGAATCCATTTTTGTCTAGTATAGATGTTAGATCAGAGCAAAATGTCAGAACTGTCAAAATAAAAAGAAGCCAGGATTCAACTTCATTTCTCAAGCACTATTATATTGATTCTTTTCAAAGCAATTTTGGGGATTGTAAGGAGAAAAAAAAAGACATTTGAAAGTATCAGCTAGTAAAAAAAAAGATTGTTTTAGCTGGAGAAAAATAACCATGCTCAATAAACAATTGAACGTACACACTTTAACTATGGAAAAGGTCAATAAATTTGAAATTTGTTACAAAATCTATAACTGTGAGATGCTAATTATTTATTTGTGCACACACGTTTGTGTGTGTGTGTGCATGCGTGTGCACACATATGTGTGCACTCATGGTTTTATGTGGCAGGATCTTACCAGGTTTCCTTGACTGTCTTGGAACTCATTATGTAGATGAGCCTGGCCTTGAACTTGTGGCAATGCTCCCTGATTCTGTGACCTTGTGAGCTATTTTATCAGTGAGAGTTTGTTTGGTTGTGTGTTTGTTTGTTTGTTTTGAATCTAGGCATTACAATTTAATAGCAGAGCATTGTATTCTCTTCCATCAAGTAGATTTGAGAACAGGTTTTCTTATGTACATATGTCATTAGGTCAACACTATTAAGGGGTAATCCCCAAAGCTCTCACTCTGAAAGAAAATGAGTACCAGCAATGAGCAACAGTGATGATCACTCATATCCAAAAGGTTTGAGACATAATTAGGAAAGCAAGAAAATTACTATTCCAGACCACAATACTGTGACTCTGGTCTCTCTCCAGGAATAAAGATGCTCAGGAAACAAAAAGCAGAAAAAGAAGAAGAAGAGGAGGAGGAGGAAGAGGAAGAAAGAGAAGTACCACTTCTACTGGGCAATGTTTCACACAAAAGAGAATAATATATACCTTTCACCATCCCTGGGATGACTGACTGAGGCCTCTTGGTCCCCACAATGAATACCAACAACCACACCAAAGACATTTTGGTGAATATAAATTTCAGTCACAATGAGCTGTTGATCAGAGAGACCTACAAAGTTTCCCAAAAGAAGACACATTTCTGTCAGAGTTCTTTATGACACACCAAAGGTTAATGGTAAGACCCTACTGCCAAAGACACTATATGCTGTTGGGACAGAACATGGAGTGACCTGGCTGGAATCTAGAAGAGGGTTAGTCCCCAGACAGTTAGCTTGTCTAGTGCCAGAGGGTGCTACATGAGCAAATGGGGTGAAATTACCAACATCTGTCCAAACAACTAGTAATCTAAGATACTCAGCAGTAAACAACTTGACGAGATGCTCAAACAAGTACAATAGTGACACACAGCCATGGTGGGTAACCAACTGCTCTTGATTTGGCTAACAGATCTGCTCAGTAGACTGGAACTCATAGCTAAAACTGGGAAACAAGTCAAAACCATGTCCAAAAAATCAGCCCATTCTTCAATATCAAGCTCCCACCAATCATGGGCTATAAGAGGGCCTACACATATAAAATTCTCTCTAAAATAATAATGGCAATCTCATGTATCTGGTGCTCACTTCTCTCTCCAATGGAGAATTTGCTTCTCTTTTTCAGATGGACACTGAACCTGACGGGAGAATCAGCCTATTGCACTTCACCAGGGCCCCAGCTGAAACCATAGAGTAATGGGGGAAATAGGCAAAGTACAACTTTCTACATGAACTGGACACCAGCACAAGGCTGAAAGAGATAAACACAGAGAACACTAAACTCCTACTAAACCAGATATCCAGAGACACAGAGGCTCCCAAGACCTCATCACTCAAGTAGAACTAAAATGAACCCAACATGGCTCAGCGATCCTCCTACCTCTGCCTCCCAAGTGCTAGGATTAAAGGCATATATATATATTTTTTTGGTTTTTCTAGGTAGGGTGCCACAGTCCCACTCTAGCCCAGTCTGACCTGGAATTCACTCTGTATTCTCAGGGTGGCCTCGAACTCACAGCAATCCTCCTACCTCTGCCTCCCAAGTGCTGGGATTAAAGGTGTGCACCACCATGTCCAGCTTAGTTCATTTTATATAGACAATAGATATGTGTAATTTAGTTATTCTAGTGGGAGGGGCAGATCAAAGCAATCTTCTTGGAAAATAGTTACAAAAGTGAGTAATGAAACATGGTCATAAGGATTGTGTTGCTATCAGATATTCTGATTTTCACCTGATGGCAATAACTGTGTTGTTTTTTAGACAAGTTGCTCCATGAAATGGACAACAACAATTAAACAAAGACATAGGGCTGGGGAAATGGCTTAGCTGTTAAGTTGATTGCCTGGGAAGCCTAAGGACCCATGTTTGAATTCCCAGTACCCACATGAGCCAAATGCACAAGGCAAGGTGACGCATATGTCTAGAGTTCATTTGCTATGGCTGTAGGCCCTGGCTTACCCATTTGTGCGCTCTATCTATCTATCTATCTATCTATCTATCTATCTATCTATCTATCTATGCACATATATATGTCATCGACAGAAACTAATTTTCTGCTTTTGAAGCGATGGGCCAGAGATTGGTCTTAATTCACAGTCTCACCTAAAAGACTATTTGTCTGAACTGTCATGGTCCCAATGGTGACACTGTCTTCTGAAATGTACCCCGTCTCAAGATTTCAAAGCAGCCACAGAAAAATTAGTCATTGGGTTTACCACATTTTCCTCAAGTCTAGAATTTTCCAAACACAAACGAGAATTTTCTCTCAGCTTCATTGAGTAATTCACTAGAGAGCTAAACATTTCCCTAGGCAACTAGGGTAGTAGGTGTGTAGGGACAACACAGAGGGACTATTTTATGTCTCTTCAAGGAAGCTAATTAAACTCTTGTGAGATGGTAATTACCATCAAAGACTGGCAATCACTAGATTTTGAAGGGATTTTGAACATTTAGCAAACCTATATCTTTTCAGATTTATGACTCTATTCAGGGACAGGGAGTTTAATATTGCTTATAAGAGTGAAAGTGTCCCAAGACACCTGACAAAGTGAGATTATCCTCTTCTATTGATCATACAGATATTTCAGATTACTTTCCAAATATATACGTCCTGGTGCATTGTATCTTATCACATGGCACATAGACCAACCCAACAACCTCGTTTCCTGTAGAAACAACAATGGTCTAAACACAAGATCACATTCCTATTATATATAATTAAGGTCACTATTCTTCTACTGTAAATGACAGGACATTCCAACAATCACCTGATGCCATGTGTCTTTATAATCTCCATAATAATTACTGAAGGGTAATTTACCAATATTTCAAAAGTATATTAAACTTTAAATTATTTTATATTTTCAGGCCAAGCATCAGTTTAATAGCTCATAGCATTAAATTTGTAATACTGGATGTCATCTGGCATATGCTGATAAATGAAATGTAGCTTTTACATTTTTATTTGTACTTCAACTTAACATTTTGAGAACTACAGTAACCATTAACTGAGAAAGAGTTGATTGTAGGTTCAAAGTGATAATATAAAACTATAAATGTGTAGCAAGTAAGAAACTTTTCATAAAGAATGAAGGATTTCTTATGCTCCATATACCATTTGACTTTATCATGATAAAGTGAATATTTTAGTGATAATCCCCTCAAACATAGTATTTACTATTCTCCATAGTATTATCTATACATCTTATCTGTAGACATTCTGCATCTCTCTATATTCATTATTTTAAAAAGAGAAAGGAAAATGACTATATATTTCCTAGACATATAGGAATAACTTTACTTGCAAAAATGAATATCAAATTAAGTTGCTCTTGATTGGCTGAAAAACACATTTAAGCAGAAGTATTTGGCTGGGGATCAATGAACCTTGTTGCTCAGGTATTCTATACATATTTCCTTAACTGATATATGAAGAGAACATAAGTGTAAAAACCCTTATATGTACTATTGAAAGAAATATCCTGCACTTATTGGGTAACAGAAACAAATGTCTATGAAAAGCCACATTCGCACCAAGACCCAAACAATTTGTTCTCATATAATGTCAAATAAAGCAAAACTTATTAGGGCATTAAGATAAGTATATTTTGAAAACACTACACATTTAAAAGTATAGTATCATCTACTCATTGCTAGTCTTTAGTTATTTAAACTAGTCATTCCTGTTGAATAAACACCATGTAACTGGGTTGCTTAAAACACAGAGTGCCAACTACTCACAGGTTGGTAAATCCAGCTGGACTGTTTCCTGAGCTTTGCCTGGCTTTACGATGGCCTGTATGGTTCAAGAAGGCATCACTAAGACATTCAAGGGCTTATAGCAGGGCAGTTTCATTTCCTTTACCTTGGGTCTTTCTGCTAAGATAGGCCAGGATTCTTACATGGTAGAGGGCTTCTTTCAATTTGTCAATCTGATTTTCCTGTCACTTACAAACTGTCTGTAAAGTCAAGGTCAGAGATAATTACAAAAAGTTGTAAATATTTATTAAGCTTTGTTCACCTTTATTCTTTGATGGAACATTATAGACAGTTATATTTCATATTTTCCACATACTTTTAGGAAACATTGATAATCATTTTGTTTCTTAGGGTATAATTAACTCAAATGAAAGTCTCAGTTGAACATAAAATTTGTATAATCGCTTTTTCCACGTAAAGCTTCAATCTTGATAAAGGATGCATTTCTAGGATGGAAATCTACACTTATGGCTAGAGACAAGGCATAAGACTCTTCTGATTCAATAGAAAACTGGGTAATGATGATGTCTTACAAAAACCATTGAGCACAACTGTGGTAGTTTGAATATATGGCCCCCAATATATTCAATGTTTTATTACTTTATAGTTTGCATCCTCAGCCACCTTGCTAGAGGCAATGGCACTGGGGGCCGATCTTAAGATGTGGTGGTGGGTTTGAGTTTCCATTGTAAAGATATGCAAAGTGTGCCTAATAGGAGTTCCTGAAGTGTGCTGTGGTTTTTGGCAGTAGTTTTGCTCTGTGTACTGTGTGCCTGGTTGGCTTTTCTCTCTCTTGCCTGGTCCTGTGAAGGCAGGCTGCTTCTTCTGCCATTATGGAACTTCCCCTGGATCTGTAAGCTTCAATAAATAATATCCCTTCCTCTATAACTGTGCCTGGTCTGGAAGTTTGTTTCAGCGAACCTGAAGCTGTCTGCTACAACAACTGAAGGAGAGAATGAAAAACAACTTTGAGAACCAAGTGTGTGTGTGTGTGTGTGTGTGTGTGTGTGTGTGTGTGTGTGCACGCACGCATGTGCCGTTATTTGTTATGGAAGCTGAGAAAGAGCTGAAGATATACTTCAATGCAAGAAGGCTCCTGAGAGTGTAATAATCTTGGCCTGGAAGTTCTAAGATAACAACTGGCACAAAGAGTTAAAATAAGCAGCAAGAAGAAATGCATTTTCCTCAAGGATAGGCTATATATTTGCTAATCGGGAAATTCCTATAATTCTTATGTGAATGTGATCTACTTTCCTTGAGGGGTGATCCATAGTTATTTCTAAAAGAATTCATTAGTGTTCATAGAAGGCTTTCTTTTTCATTTTCAGTGCATATATTAGTGTTTTGGAGAGAAAGTGGAAGTAATTAGCAACAGAGAGACTCTTCAAGAAACTTGAAAAGCTTCCAAATTGTCCTTATATAGTAGTACATTATTAACTGGGTTTTAATCCAGACACTTATTTGTTTAAAATATTTATTTGCATGTTTAATAAATTTCTCCATGAAGATGACAAGAGCTACAAAACCCATATGGAAAGAAGCCACAGAGTCTGCTGTGAAAGACACCGAGATTGTTGACTTTTATTTTCTGTTGTAGATTCATGCATAGGTTGTCATTTCTTCTAAGACAGAAAAAAGTATGTTGTGAGTATGCTATGTCAGAGATGTAGATGAACATACTTGTATCATTCTACTATGTTAGAATTTATTCAATGATAGTAAGTTATGGAGTAAGTCAATGACAGCAATTTGCCAGATACTTGTGATTTCCTCAATAACCTGGGCTGAGGCAAATACAGGTTATTTATTTTATTTTTATTTATTTATTTATTTATTTATTTATTTATTTATTTATTTATTTATTTGGTTTTTCGAGGTAGGATCTCACTCTAGCTCAGGCTGACCTGGAAATCACTATGTAGTCTCAGGGTGGCCTCAAACTTACAGCAATCCTCCTACCTCTGCCTCCCAAGTGCTGGAATTAAAGATGTGAAAGACCACACCCAGCAGGTTATTTTATTTTAATGGTAACTGCTAATGATTTTTCTGACATCACAGAGTACATTATCTATCTGTCTTCTATCTATCTATCTATCTATCTATCTATCTATCTATCATCTATCTATCTATCTATCTATCTACCTTTCTCTCATCTATCTCTATCGTCTATCTATCATGTATCACCTATATGTCTTCTATTAGTTTTGAAATGACTGGAGAAACCAGAGTTGGATAAATGATGGAAATACAAAAACACGTGTAGAGGTGAGATATACCAGAAAGCTGGGGATCTGCAGGACAGTAAGCATTGAGTCAGGCTGCTGCCTGTCACTGGTTTGAGCAGAGCTGTGAAGTTGAATCCAGCTGCCTCAGTGAGGCCAAGTGAAGGCAGGATAGAGATTAGATGAGCATACAGTGTGCAGATCAAGACAGTTGGACAGGCAGGCTATAATTGACTAGACCACATGAATAGTGAAGAATGAGCTGAGGCTAACTTGAAAAGCTTCCAAATTGTTGGGAATTTCCTTGAGGAACATGAACAGTGGTCAGATGACAGATCAGTGGGTTCATGGCCATCATAGTGGTAGGTGTCCACTTTTTTGGGGGGTTGTCCAATAAGGAAGTTACATTATTGCTTTGGTCTCATGTGTCCAATAAGTTATTGGGCTTTTTTTTCTGATATGATTTTAGCATGCCCATGTGTTACTATAATCCCAATCAAGATACATTTATAAGATAGCATTTTTTCTACACCCAAAAATAAGTCATTTATAAGTTTTTGTTGCATTATTATACAGATGGTACTGCTTATATGTCCACTCAGGTATAAACATCCTCCAGTCTCCGAATGGAATCCCTAGAGTAAGACATAATCTGAAATGCCACTGTTTTCCACAATGTGTGGAGTGACTTTGAGCAGGGAGCACCTCCTGATCTCAACATAATGTTCAATGTTAATACCTTCCCTTGTCCTTGCAGTGAAGGATCAAGCAGCAGGGGTAAAGAAAGTTGGCGATAAGAAATATTAACCACAACATATGCAGGATGTCTGAGATGACATTAATAAAAGACTCATAAAAATCATGCTAAAATGTCAGGGGATTTTTGCCTAATTTTCTCCACTAGGAAGACTAAAACCAATACTGAGATGAAAGCTGAGAAAAATTCAAGAAATACCTCAACTAAAATCATCAAAAGAAAAATTGGGCAGCAATGGGTTCAATAGAAGATGAGTGTAAGTGTTTCATGTAAAATGGGCCAAACAGGAACTCTACCTGGCATAGGTAAGTGCTGGTGGGTAAAACCTAAAGAAGAAATTCTAGAAAATCATGTCAGCGGGTACAAACAAATTCCAAAAAGACATAAAAAAAACTTTCCTCTTATTCCAGTTAATAGTGAAGTATAGATATTAAGAAAAATCCATGTTTGAACTTTGAAACATAAACCACAAAAATCATGATAGGCAGTTAACTTGATCCAACCTATAATGCCATTGAGCAGGCTAAAAGGTGTTTTATATTATGTTTAGTAGAAAGGTAATGTTGAGCATGACTGATGTTTGCTTCTGTCTACCCTGAGGAAATTCTGTAGTTTTCCAAATCCTTTCTATTAAATAAAAATGGGAGTTCTTATAAGGGATTCAATGAACACAATTCCCTACCACATAACAGGTCATAGCATATTAATTTCCAAATTACCCAAATTTTCAGTACTGAACATGCAAAAATGTTTAAAGTCTCCATTGATGACTGATTGCACCCAGGCTTAGAGATGATGGTAGTAAGAAACAAGTAATTAATACATCCAATCAAACCTGTAGGGTTTAATTTTAACTAACAAGAAGATAATGAAATCCTCTTTCCTTAATATTTGAAAAAAGTGGCATGGCTGCATTCAACTATAATCTCTTCTGTAAATTCAAAAACCCTATCAAAGGCAAATAATACATGGAGTATTAAAAATGTTATTGTACTATGTTCTGAAAGCTTGTTTCATATGAATCCAGCAAGTTAATGGTTTACTTATCGTTCTTGGTTATTGTCACTTTCTTATTTGTTTTGGATTTTGTTTTTGGAAGCAATCAAAAATTTTCTACATAGACAAAAAAATCTTGTATTGCTCTAGAAAAATAATAATGTTATGATATACTTCTGGTGGTGTCAAAGAGAACTGTATATCTTTGCTGAAACATTGTCAAAAAGTCTCAGAGAGCTATTGCCCAATGCCATGGCTTAAGACTTAAAATTTAAAATTTCTCAGATCAAACCTTTAGAGAAGTAATCTTTCTTATTACATAATAGCACATGTAGTTGAAGCAAAGATCTCTCTTTAAAGGCAATAGTATAATATAACAGAAAGTATTCACTGCTTCTGGGCAAAAATACATGAAGTCTTCTATATTATGAAACCAAAAGTTAATTACAGGAAAGGTCAAAATCAAAGGAGCTCTAGTACATTTTAAGGACAACAAATCTCAGAGCTTCACAAGAGAGAAGAAAACATTCAGTTACAGGCACTGTACTTGTCCTCCTCTTGTGTCACTGAATTTGATAATAAACTATAATTTTTTTCTGAATCCCCTGTCCTTTTGGTAGCATTGACAGATATGAATCATTTTTCATATTTTTTCTTGTATGATTTTTTCAATAGTATCTGATAAAAAAAAGAATGGTCAAGGTCAAAAGCACTCCTATAATTCTGTGTCATTGTGAAACATATTTTACTCTTCTTTACAAACATATTGTGAAAACAATCATAAGATATGTTTGACTCCCAGAAGACATGATACATTCATGTCTATGTGGGATGACAACAGCCTAACAATTGTTTACAGATGTCCTGATATGATTTGCATCAGTTTAATATAGTGCTATGAACCAGGGTTCTGGTGGAGACTTTAACTAGCAACCTTTGGACCAATTTACTGAGTTTTAGGTTTTTTATACTTATAAATGGAAAAAGAATGAATGAACTTAATTTCATCAGAAAAGAGGAATTTGAGAACTTTTTTTCCCCCAAGTACTATCAAAAGAAAAAAAGGTCATATAAGTGAAATGAATTAATTATATGGGCCCAATAAAACACTTCCGTTCTTCCATTTCGCAAAATCAGTTAATAGTGGCTTAAAGCTGTCATTCAAACTGTACTGTAAGAAGCAGCTATACTTATACATTGAGAAATTTATGTCAACCTTATGGGACTGAGAACTGGAAATAGGAATCTTTCCATGTCTCCTGTGCATTCAAAATGGGAAATTTATATGGATGCAATACAGAGTGAGTCTGATGTCTTTTGATAAATAATATTAATTTTGAACCCTCAAGTTACTTAGGATGAATTATTTTATTTTTCACGCTATGCATGCTGAATAAAGATTACTATTATTGCTACTCCAAAGATGAAGAAAATACATTTCAGGAAAAAAAAAACTTTCATTACTCATTATGATAATTAACTTTGATTGTCAGCTTGATTGGATTGAAAGATATGTCTGTGAGCATTTTGCCAGAGAAAAGTAGATGATAATGGCTCTGACTTAATTAGTGGTTGAATCTTCTGATGGACTAAAGAAATAAGTACAGACTATTGGGAATGGTGGAACTATGGAAGGCAAGGCTTAGTTGGAAGAAGTACATCAATGGAGTGTAACCTTGAAGGGAATATCTTGACCTTCCTAAATTACTTTTACTCTTTGACATCTTGGAAACACTGAGAGTAGAAGCAAAGGAGCAATTCAATGGTGGATTCAAACCTCTGAAACTGTGAACCAGAATGAATCCTTCCTTTTATATATTTTTAGTTTATTTTACTCATTTATATAATTTAGAGATGAGAGAGAAAGAGAGACAGAGGGAGAGAGATGTAGAAGAGAAAATTGGCATGACAGGGCCTCAGCTACTGCAATAGTTCCAGACATTTGCACCACCTTGGGGGCATGTGCAACCTTGCACTTCCCTCACCTTTGTGCATCTAGTTTATGTGGGATCTCAAGAGTTGAACATGGGTCCTTAGGCTTTGCATGCAAGTGCCTTAATAGCTAAGCCATATCTACCACCCATATCCTTCATTTTAAAACTAGTTTCTTTTAGGTAACTGTCAAAGAAATGAAAATCTAATAGACAAATTTATTCTAGTTGAAGATATTTAGAAAGAGGTAGTCCCCAATATCGATGGAGATAGACCTATTTATTTTTTCATGTTTTTAAATAAAACAGATACAATTGTGTGCATTTATTGAATGCAACATAGTGTATTAAAACACAAGTGTAATGGAATCTTCCTCATAAGTCAATTCATTAATTTTATTTATAAATTCATTTAGGGTCCATTTAAGAAAAAAATCTCCAGAAGCTATACATTTTATAATTGACATCTTCTGTACACATAACACAACCTTATACTCAGGATTTCTGAAATGAACTTCCTGCCAATGTGATTTCACAGAAAGCTCAATAACTATCACCACCTATGTGGCTCATGTCCCAAATCTATATCCAATCCTAGATTTTTCACATTTCTCTTTGTGTCCCTCGATTTCCATTTTTCCACATTTCTATTCTTTACTCAATTGGCAGTTCTCCCATTTCTCCTTTAGAATATTACAACTCCACAGCACACCTGCTTCTCAATTCCCCATTGTCAACTTTCCCCTTAGTGTACTCTTGCCACTATGAGCACAGTGATAATGTTCCAGAAAGCACCGAAGAACTGGAGTCTTCACTGCTTTCCTCCTCTGAGTCTTTGATTGGTTTTCATTCTGAATAGAAAGAAAAAACTTCTTTCTTGTCATTCTTTCCCACCATATTTTATACTCTCACAGTTTCTTCTCATGAATCAATTTTTCTAGATCATTTTTCTAGTCTGGGCATATAACAACCCTTTTTTTATTGCTTCTGGTTTGTGACTTTTGTGACAGTAATGGTTTATGAATCTTTGTGTATTTATACTATAGTTTCTTTGAAATTTGACCTATTGTTTTTTCCTGACATGCCTTAGTTGAAGTGGATTCCATGGTTACCACAAATCTCCTTGTTTAATTTATTTGTATCAGAATTTCAACTCTTATTTTCTGTGTTTTTACCATGTCTATTTTTTATTGTGTTTTCCTCAGGAAAAAGTTAGATTCAATTTTTATCCTCCACCATTATCAATATATTAAAGACTGTGTATCTATCAAACACCTAACAAAATAGATGTAGATTACTGTAATACTTATACGAATGCTGAAACTATGCATTCAAACTGCATCATTTACATTGCTGATGATATGATAAATTATAAATAAATAATTTAATAAATAAAATTGTATAATACTTCATTATTTGTTACAATTAAATATCCTTTATTCTGTTACCCAGAAAATACACCCCTGGTGATTTATTTTATGGATATGAAAACCTTCATGTAATGGTTAATTTCTGGTTATTACTTGAAGAGATTTATAAGCACTATGGAATCAATTCTCTTGGTCTGACAATGAGTGAATTTTCTGTGTTAGATTACTTGCAGTGGGAAAACCCATGCTAATTGCCAGTGGTACCATTCCATTTGCTGGAGGTCTGAGACTGTAAAAAAAAAAAATAAATAAAGGAGAAAGCTAATAGTACAGGCATTCCTTTCATTTGCTATGTCCTCCATATTGATTTAGGTTTTCTGCTCCTGCCATGCTGTTGTCATTACTTTTTCATTGATGGCACAACGAAATGTAGTTGATGGTTGGAAAATTATTTATGTTGGCTTACAGTCTTGAGAGGAAGCCCCAGCATGGCAGCAAAAACCATAGCATGAGCCAATATTGTGCATCATCTATGCCACAGCACGTGGAAACAACAGCAGGAGAGTGAGCCCTACTCTAGCAAAGGGGTGTTGGTTATAAAACTTCTAAGCTTGCCTCAAACAACGTACCTTCTCTAACAAGGCGCCACATCCCAAATTGCCAACAGCTGGTAACCAAGTTTATGGGGAATACCTAACTCAAACCATTGTGCATGCTTTTCCCGCCATGATGGACTTCCATTCAAAAGTAAAATCCTGCACTGGAGAGATGGTTCAGTGGTTAAGGTTTCTTACTTATAAATTTTAACATTAGGAGATTAATTCCTAGAATCCCCGAAAGGCCAGATGCACAAACTGCATGTGTCTGGAGTTCATTTGTAGTGGTAAGAATCTATATGTATACATTCTCTTTCTCTTTCTTCCTTTCTCTCACACTCAAACACACTTCTCTCTCTCTCTTTCTCTGTCCATGCTCACAATATATGTGTGTGTGTGTATATATATATATATATATATGTATATATATAATCTATCTATAATCTATTTATAGATAAAACATCTTTCTATCTATCATCTATCTATCTATCTATCTATCTATCTATCTATCTATCTACTATCTGTCTGTCTGTCTATCTATCTATCTATCTATCTACTATCTATCTATCCATCTATCTATCTACATTTATCTGTCTCATCTTTTCCTTCTTTAAGCTGCTTCTGGTTAAGAATTTTATCTTAGCTACAAGAAAGTAACTAATACACTACATGACACAAGAACTTTCATGGCATCTTTACAATTAACAGCTGAATACAAGAAACAATCTAAATGATGTTGACTACTTGGTTAAACAGAGTAGTCCATTCATATTATGGTATAACATATTTCAATAAAAAATACTATGGGAACTTGGGCCAGGTGTGGTGGTGCACACCTTTAATCCCAGCACATGGGAGGCAGAGGTAGGAGTATCACTGTCAGTTCAAGGCCACCCTGAGTCTACATAGTGAATTCCAGGTCAGCCTGAGCTAGAGTGAGACCATACCTCAAAAAACCAAAAAAAAAAAAAAAAAAAAAAAAAAAAAAAAAAAAAAAAGAAAGAAAGAAAGAAAATACTATGGCACTTGATTCAAGGACATCATTCCCTGCAAATGTTGCATACATTAAGAGGAGCATCTAAAAGTAATATATGAAATATCTAGTGAAGGAAAAGAAATAAAGGACTTTGAAATGATACATGATAATGCTAAATTTTATGTCTGTTATGAATGTTCACTACTTCTTAGAACATTCAAGAGAATTCTACTTCTTCCTAACAGAGGCCATCCTTTCTCAAAATTAAATCTCATTAAATTAATTACATAATGAGTTAAGCAGGCTGTACAAAATAATCTTCACAGTTTATTTTAAGACAGAATAATTAATGCAATAAAAAGACAACCAATAGAGAGGACTATCAATAAATCCTTCTTCCTTAAATCAGTATGTACTTAACAAATATAATTCATAATCTTATCCTAACAGGTGAGTGTGTATATACATGAATTAAGAAGTGATTTCTAATCTTTATATCAAAATCTAATAAACTAGAACTAGGAATGTGACAATATTCTCACATTAGCTATGCATACAGAAGTGAAGTGTCTTGATTTTTCTAAAAACTGTTTTATAATGTGTAGCTTATTGTAACACTCTAAATAAAGACCCGCCCCTATCTAGGATTTTCACACTATGCATTAAGGGTCAAAAAATTGTAATCTGTAGGTACCCTCTGCAAATAATGAGAACAATCTGGACTGTTTGATGTGAAGATTGAAGATGATTGATCTTGCAGTTGAGAAGGTTCTATGAAATATGAAATTAAACAAGATAATAGTAAACATTCTAACACTCATCAGACGAGCCATCACATGGGCTGCAAGCTGCTTATTTCCTTCATGTTTATGTAAAGAGTGCTGCCTGGCAGAATGGAACAGAAATAGGAAAAAAAAATCTAGATGTTGATCAAAGGTCCACAGCTGGTTTGCTTTGTTATAATAAACATTTTTTCTTCTACATGAAAACTTTGATGTTTTGCCATTTGACATCTGTAAGTAAGCGACTGTTAAAAGAATTATAACTATTAGTATGCATGAATTTCTCTTAAAAAGACCAAACTGTTGTATAATTGAATGAGGTACAGTTTGTCTATGAGTACAATTTGAGGTTATTTCCAATCATTTTCTTAGCTCTCTTGTAAAATAATGAGACATTTATAAGTAGAGTGAAATTTGGCTTAATTTCCACAGCAAATTACACATAAATAGAGCCATTATCTTATTTTAAGAATGCGAGCTAAGGGCTGGAGAGATGGCTTAGTGGTTAAGGCATTTGCCTGCAAAGAAAGAGGATCTCTGTTCAGTTCCCCAGGACCCAGGTAAGCCAGATGCACAAGGTGACACATGTGTCTAGAGTTTGTTTGCAGTGGCTGGAGGCCCTGGTTCACTCATTCTCTCTCTCTCTCTCTCTGACTCTTTCAAATAAACAAATAAATAAATAAATAAATAAAAATTTTAAAAAAACTTAAAAAAAGAATAAAAGCTAAGCCCAATCCCTCAAAGCCTTTATCACTTGCTCAAACCTAGGTAAGTCATAGGTCAAGCCAAGACAAAAAAAATGATATTTTTTAATTGCCAAATTTCCTCATGCTAAGGAAACACACACACACACAAATTAAGTTCAAACATCCACGTACTGGAAAGCTCTTCATAATGCCCTGCATTACTTACAACTCTTGCTATTTCATTACATAAATGTCATTGATTCAAGAGAATTTCCACAGCTGCTCAGTAGTCATCTGTACTAGAAGCTTGAGTCCTAGGCATGTAACTCCCGGTTTCAAATATGAAAGGAGTGGTCAGAATGACCTTGCTATTGAATCAGAAGACAGACACTCACTCATACCTAGAGAATGACAGTCTGTTAATTCTCAATGGCAAAAAAATAAATATATATAGTATAAAAGAAAATGAAGACCTGACTCTGGTGATATCAGTGTAAAGCTATGCCAAGGATCTCCTCAAAAGCTTGGTATAAGGTCAACAAGAGAGATTTCTCTGATGTGATCATGGATGTATTTTTTCCTATGGAATTTTATATGTCAAATTATATATTTATTAATGAAAGGAGCTAATGACCCTGCTTTATCTCAGAAGTAAAACTAATACTTTATCTCAAAGATAAAATTCATACCAGCATAGGTAAACATGATACTTATCTTCATAACAATCATAGAATATATGAACAATTAATTCCTATTATCTTTAAAATATTTTTATTTATTTATTTGAAGAGGGAAAGAGGCTAAGAGAGAGAAAGATAGAGAGAGAGAGAGGATGGGTGCACAGGGCCTCCAGCCACTGCAAATGAACTCCAGATGCATGTAGCACCTTGTGCATCTTAGCTTACATGGGTACTGGGGAATCGAGCCTCGAACTTGGGTCCTCACGCTTCACAGGCAAGAACTTCACTGCTAAACCATCCCTCTAGCAGCAAATTCCTATTATATTTAATGTAAATCATGATACATAGATCATAGAATTGTACATTTTACCGCTTTTTGTTTCTCCAAAAGTTTTGGAAAGATTTTATGGAGGGAATGAAATTTCATAAGAAATACTAAGGAAAAACAGGCATCTTAAGTGAATTTAGAGAAAGGCATATTTTGGAAACATAACACAGGTTGAGAAGAGCTTAGGGAGAAGAAACAATGCATCACTGGTTGGAAGTAGATGAGCCATTTAGGCAGTATGATATGTCCATCCAAGCAGTGAGTCTACTCCGCTCTTTTTCATATTTGTAGATAAATAATAACAAATGCCCACAAGGAACTCCATAGTAGTATTTGTCAAATGTGAGCTTCAGAGCAGGAACTGAGGTCAAGTCACTTGCAAAAGATCCTGAGCAAGCACTGGTCACATCAGATTGAACTAACATGCCTGCTTTCCTACCCTCATCTATAACATAACTCTCAACACCACAGAGGAGAAAGCGTTAAGCTCAAAGAGAAAGGAGAAATGAATAGCTTACTGGAGGCTGTATGCGGAAAGCAAGTGATCTACAATCTGCATCTTCAAAGACATTCCTATTGCCTTCATCCTCATAGGGGAGATTTGCCCTGGGCAACAAGCATGAAAATGGAGTATTGCAATAATCTTAACCTTCATCATATTTACATACATACATACAATACTATATAGTGTTTGTGTCTTACATGTGAAGAATACTTTAAACACCTCTTAGTATTTTTATTACTATTTATAGAATAGTTAGACTTTTGAGACATATCAATGGAACATCATTTATGAAGGAAAGTAATATTTTATTACATTTAAATTCCTCATAAAGAAATTTAGACATTGAGAAACTGCTCAAGATTTTGTACGTAAGCGTGCTGCCTCGGGCTTGAACAGGATTTGGATTCAAATGTCAATCTATGAAACTCCCTTTCAGATTCTGGATTAAGTCTCAGTTTCTTTCCCAGCAGAAGAAAGGACTCAGTAGCAGTAGTCGGTCTAGTACCTGTTCAATTTGCTGATATAATGAACTCTAAAATACACAGTAATTCTCATGCAAAGTAAGCATATAGCTCTATAATCATTCAAGCCGGTATTCTGATTGGCTGGCTTCATTTCTGTGGGGAGGAGGAACATTGAGGATTATGGGATCTTTGATTTTAGGGATCTTTTCTTCTTCTGGCACCTTATTATTTCAATTTGACTAAGGGGGTAGGGATCAAATAGTAGAAAGATGGCATATCTATATCCTAAAATCTCCAAAAATGCTCCCCAAATCCCCACAACTTGCATAGATTCACACCCCTTGCCAGCCTTCATTCCTACAGGGCATGTCCTCTAGCTATGTGCAGAGGCAGAAAAGGAGAGATGTGAAGGAACGCTTACGAGCTTTTGTAATATTTTATAAATTAACAGTTGGAAAACTAATGATTGATTCTGCTTTAAAAATTCTGTGAGGGTAGGAGAGATGGCTTAGCAGTTAAGGCACTTACCTGCAAATCCTAGAGACCCAGGTTTACTTACTCAGGACCCAGGTAAAGCCACATGCATGAGGCGGCCGTGTATCTGGAGTTCATATGCAGTGGCTAGAAGGCCTGGCATGCCCATTCTCTTTCTCTCTCTCGCTCTCTCTCTCTCTGCTTCTTTCACTCTCAAATAAAGAAAATCTTTTGTAAAATAATAAATCAGCAAAATAGATAATAGGTAGTGACAAGTTGCACCATACAAAAACTTATAGTAAAATTGTAATGTTAACAATTCTTTAAAAATGAAAAAAAAAGAAAACAAAACAAAAACGTTAGGTTATTATGTGTATTAAGTATCTTAAATTTGAATTACTCTGGGTGCATAATCATGAGCATCTAGCTTTGAAGGGCTTTATCTTGTAGTCACTGGATCTTACTTTAGACTCATTTTCATGAACGCTGAATTCTGAGCATGGTTAAGGACGATAGTTTTGCCTGAAATTCTCCATTTTAATGTGAAATTAAAACAAATGTCCTTTACATATAGTGTAAAGCAAATGCAGATTATGAGTAAATGCTTGAACTATGAAAGGTAAAAAATACCTTTTCCATGTACTGTTACTCACATATAAAAGTGAAAAAAAATTAAAAAAGAAAAAAAAAAAGATCAGTTTAGCAAAGCACGTAACATCACACATTTCTGTAACTTCAAAGTGTGGCTTACATCAAATAGTCTTGCTACATAATATGCCTTCTGAGAATCACTAGCACCAACTACAATGTCTATTTTTATTTTTATTTTTATTTTTATTTTTGGTTTTGCAAGGTAGGATCTCACTCTGGTCCAGGCTGACCTGGAATTAACTATGTAGTCTCAGGGTGGCCTTGAACTCTCGGCGATCCTCCTACCTCTGCCTCCCGAGTGCTGGAATTAAAGGCATGCGCCACCATGCCTGGCCTACAATGTCTATTACAATATTGCATTAGGTATGACCACATTTTGAACTTATGGATTAATGTAGTAAGTACAAACCTCCTGTATAAAAAATTCCTAGTATGTGGCCTTGGACAATAGACTTAGGTTCTTTTGTTTCTTATTTTAATTGGCACTAAAAATACTACACACTTGTTTGACATGTTCTGGTGGTTTGAGCATAAATCATCCTACATAGATCCTTGTGTTTGTGTACTTAATCCCCAGTTTGTGGAGCAATTTAGAAAGGTTGTAGAATGGTTATGAGGTGGAACCTTGCTGAGGGAAGTGTGTCATTGGGGACGGGCCTGGAGGTGTTATAGTCCAGCAGTGCATACCATTTTAAAGCTCTCTCTCTCTCTTTCTTTCTGTCTCATTCTCTCTCTCTCTTCTCTCTGTTAATGTGCTGGGATGATCCAGACTTATCCCTCCTGTCATTGCCATTCTTTGCCAGCCATGATGGGCTTCCCTTCAAAACTGCTATGTGGACAACCTTTTAACTTTGCTTTTCTGGTTGGGTATTTTGTCCCAGCAATGAGAAGGTAACTGATCCACACATGCTCATTGTGAGGGTGGAGAAAACATGAAATATCTGAATTCTTCTGGCTGACTGGACTGTCAGTAACATCAGTTTTCCTGATATTTCCTGTGTGTTCTACCTCACACCTCATTCCTCTCACACTGCTTATTGATATACAGCTTGTGATTATGTTCACACTCACCTTGAGTGGAAGTTGAAATAGGAATCTATGTTTTCTTTTCTTTTTTTTTATGGTTTTTCGAGGTAGGGTCTCACTCTAGAGCAGACTGACCTGGAATTCACTATGTTGTCTCAGGGTGGCCTTGAACTCACAGTGATCCTCCTACCTCTGCCTCCCAAGTGCTGGGATTAAAGGCGTGCGCCACCATGCCGGGTGGAATGTATGTTTTATAAATACAACTAGACAATAGATATTAAATCTCTGGCTTTTAATCATGTCAAGTTAACACATCTGTATTGTCTCAAACTTGTACAGGAAGCTTAAAATTATTGCTATCATCACAAGTATTATTAGTACTAATACTCATTAGAACTATATACTAAAAATTAATAAAGCAAAGCAGGATATATGCCATTTTACTTGAGACTCACAAGCAAAGGTGCCTTGTCTTCTGATCCAAGGCCAGCATTCCCACTGCACACAGTTGTTCCCAACTTCCTAAACCTTCAGGAGTTCCAGTGCTCTAAGTAATGTTTGTTTTAGAAAATGATCACTGAGAGGGACATTTTTATTGGCAACAGGTAGAGATTATGGAATTACAAAACTTGGTTCATGGTTTATTCCATTTATATCTAATGGGTTTTATGAATTGTGTATCAAAAGCAATCCCCAAAATTAAAAATAAATGTATCTATGTCCTTCACTTTTTTTTTTTTTGGCTTTTGTTTTTTTCTGTTTCATATGCCTCTGTCATCAATTAGAAGTCACTGCTTTTCAGAATTTTAGTAGTGGACCTTTCACTGAAGAGATGGCTTAGCTGTTATGGCACTTGCCTCCAAAGCCACAGGACCCAGATTTGATTCCCCGGACCCATGTAAGCCAGATGCAAAAGGTAGTGTATGGGTTAGGAGTTCTTTTCCAGTAGCTCGAGGCCTTGGAGTGCCCATTCTCTTTCTCTCTCTCTCTCTCTCAAATAAATAAATTTTAAAAATAATGGATTTGTGTGCAAGCATATACACATGGGCAGGCTTGGTTTAGTTTATGTATCATGATATATGTCATTCTCTAAGGCTCAGTTTTAAAGTACCAGATATTATATCACTAAGATTGAACCATGCTTTTGCATCGACCTGAGAATTCAATGTCTATGTTGGAAATGCACTCAAGCATATTTATTCAATTGCATGCTATGGGCATTTGAGGGTTTTGATATTATAAAAATTGTTTCTATGAAAGCTTTTGTGTAAGTCCCTTGGCACACATATGTATTTATACTTAGCTGTTAAGTCTCAGCGTCCCAAGCATGAAAATGTTTATTTTCCACATTTATTGTAGAAAATTACACTCTTTGTATCTAAGAATATCACTGAGGGAATGGGAAGACTATGTATAAATGGAACTGGGAACATTGGTATTTCACATGCAAGTAGTTGAAATTGAATCTACCTCTTACAACTATTAAATGCAAACATAAAGCACTTTATATCAAACAGCATAGAAATGAGGTTTCTACTCTGGAGCTAGTCTGAACAAGAAGGACTGATTAAACCCATGCATCCCCAAGTGAGTAATGGTAAGGAGGGAAATTGACTCCATGGATGTTAGACAAAGGGAGGGGAAGATGAACGTGAGTGCTACAATTTCCCCCATATTACTGTTATGTCACATAGACAAAGACCAGAAACAGATCCCAGAGCAGTGTTGTATAGGGGGAGCTGAGACAGGAAGGACTCAGGCAGCTTGAGTTCACAGAACAATACAAGGGGAGAAGGCTATACAGAGAAAGGATCCAAGACGCTGCACAGTGAGTATTTTGAACTTCTACAAAACAGTAGTCAAACTTTTCATATGAACAAACTTGGCAAGGTCTTTGATAAGCCTTCCTAGCAGAAAAGTCAAAAGGTGACAGACTTCATCTGTCACAAAAGGCAAGAAATCAAAGCATAGCTTTACCAGCCACACCTTACAAAGCATAGAAAGTTCTTTATACAATGCTGTATAGAACATATAAATTGTAATACAAATGTGAAGTTCCCCCCCCCATAGACTCATGCATTTGTGATCAAGCCTCACACTCAGTCTCAGATAACGTATGTAGCCTTTGGGAAGTAGAACCTCACTGGAAATGGGACAGTGTCTGGGCATATCTTGAGGGTTATTAGTCCAGCCCTACTGGGTAGTTGCTTGGCAAATAACTTTTGTTATTGTGACAGGATGTGATGTCCAACCATAACATGATGAAATATTCCCTTGGGAGTGTAATATTAAATATACCCTTTCCTCCCAAATACTGCTTCTGGTCAGGATTTTAGTCCATATATATATTGAAATTTCCTTAGAAGTGAAGAATAATTAGACCTTACTATGATCTAATCTCACTAAACAAAAGTTAAAAGCAAATTCTAAAAGGAGCAAATTATTTATTTTCAAGCCTTTCTACAAAAAAGAATAAAGGTCAAGATGCTTTACATGAATAAAAATCTATCCAATGTCCAACATGGCCAAATTCTTAGTATAGCATCTATTAAGAATTGCCAAGCATGTGATTTAAGCAGGATATTATGAACCATAATTAGTATGAAAGAAAAATCAGTGGATAAAATTCTTTAAAAAATGGATTAAATAGACAAATGCAACAAATGATTAATATTAATGATTAGTCATTAATTTAAAGACAAATGATTAAAATTATAAAAGTACCTGTATGCCATGTACTTAAAAGCTGTGCAGGGAAAAGCAATAAACATTCTAGATGTGAAACACTATCAAGCATAAGTTTAAAACAAGTGGGAGAAGATTGAAAATATGACAACATTGTACTGGGGGGGAGAAGGGGAAGATAAAGTCATATACACTGTACAGAATGAAAAAAAAATAATTAAGCAAGTCAAAGATTTACAAGATGCAATAGAATAATTTGAAGTAGCTCTGTATGGATCCTAGGGGACTTTCTAAAGGAAAGGCGAGAGAGGAGGCATGTTGGCGAATTCATGATTAAAAGAGTCAACTTTGAACAAATTCCATCCAGAGTACCATGAGGAAAATGATATAAAACCATGTCATAGTCAACTCGCATAAGCAGAAGAGTGATGAAATGACATTCAGGTGGTGGTGATCTTTAAGGAGACTCTAGAAACTGGGAAGAAAGACCTCATTGGAGGAATAGGTCACTACAGAAGGGCCTTTCCCTATCTCCCTCACTGGGTTGCCTGCCTGCTTTGAGCAGCCAGGGAAAAATAATCATATCATGCATACATTCTCAATGATACATATATATTTTTTTAATAGAAAACCCAATAGCCTAAGGCTGGAAAGGTGGCTTGGGCTTAAAGGTACTTGTTTGAAAGCCTGTGTACCTGAATTCTATCTTCCTCAGAAATCACATAAAGCAGAGTGCAAGGTGGCATACTTGTAATGTAACATGATTGTAATCCACAGGAGGTAGAGAAAAGAGAATCTGGAAGCTGGTAGATAGTAGGAATGATTAATATTAATGATTAGTCATTAATTTAAAGACAAATGATTAAAATTATAAAAGTACCTGTATGCCATGTACTTAAAAGCTGTGCAGGGAAAAGCAAAAAACATTCCAGATGTGAAACACTATCAGGCATACGTTTAAAACAAGTGGGAGAAGATTGAAAATATGACAACATTGTACTGGGGGGGAGAAGGGGAAGATAAAGTCACATACACTGTACAGAATGGAAAAAAAAGTTAATTAAGCAAGTCAAAGATTTACAAGATGCAATAGAATAATTTGAAGTAGCTCTGTATGGATCCTAGGGGACTTTCTAAAGGAAAGGCGAGAGAGGAGGCATGTTGGCGAATTCATGATTAAAAGAGTCAACTTTGAACAAATTCCATCCAGAGTACCATGAGGAAAATGATATAAAACCATGTCATAGTCAACTCGCATAAGCAGAAGAGTGATGAAATGACATTCAGGTGGTGGTGATCTTTAAGGAGACTCTAGAAACTGGGAAGAAAGACCTCATTGGAGGAATAGGTCACTACAGAAGGGCCTTTCCCTATCTCCCTCACTGGGTTGCCTGCCTGCTTTGAGCAACCAGGGAAAAAAAATCATATCATGCATACATTCTCAATGATACATATATATATATATTTTAATAGAAAACCCAATAGCCTAAGGCTGGAAAGGTGGCTTGGGCTTAAAGGTACTTGTTTGAAAGCCTGTGTACCTGAATTCTATCTTCCTCAGAAATCACATAAAGCAGAGTGCAAGGTGGCATACTTGTAATGTAACATGATTGTAATCCACAGGAGGTAGAGAAAAGAGAATCTGGAAGCTGGTAGATAGTAGCAGTAAGAGAATCCCAGTCTTAAAAAATGGATTAAGGAGAGGATAAATACTTTGAAATTGTCTTCTGAACTCTATACGTGCATTTTAGCATGCACCTATATATGCATATCATATACATACTCAGAGACATACACTTTCAAACACACACACACACACACACACGCATCCTATAATAAACGTTTATTTATAAAAGACAAACTGCCAGCTTCTTTGCAGTATTGTCTTTAACTTTGCCTATAACATAGTGAAAACATAGGTATCATTCTGATTCTAGGGTACAAATTAACTTTTAAAATATATGTAACCAAAGAGTAAGAGATTAGTACATTTAAATGCATTAAAACTGGGAACTTCAGGCTGGAGAGATGGCTTAGGGGTTCAGGTTCCTACCTGTGAAGCCTAAGAATGCTTGTCTGATTCCTCAGGTCCCACGTTTAGCCAGACACAAAAGTGATTCAAGTATGCAATTTTGTACTTGCCCACAACAGGGTGCACACATCTGGAGTTTTTCCACAGTGGCTGAGAGGTCCTGGCACACCCATTCTCTCTCTCTCTGCCTCTTCCTCTCTCTCTCTCTCAAATAAAAAAAAAAAAAAAAACTGGGAACTTCTCAATCACGTAATTTCATTATTTGAATATCAAAATATTGTTCTATCCAATAAATAAGTCTATTACACAATGATAAACCAAGCAACATGTTACCATATCTCCCAAATTGTGGTCCCTATAGCAGATTTGCTACATATGGAAATCATATCCCCATGGGTAGATGGATTCAATATATTTGAAAAGGCAGATCCAGCTATACAGGAACACAAAGATTATATCACATACTTGCAGTATTACTCCCCAAAGGGACCATAGAACAACATATACACAAACATATACACTCTTAGTAAATTTGAACAACAATGAAGTATAGTAATTCTCATTTGAATTAATAGGCATGACATGTGTTAAGATTTATGAATTGATAATAATGTTAAAATATCTAATTCAAAAATCTATAGCAGATACCAGGTAAAGGTAGCATTACTTTTAGAATAGTTACATTTAAAAAAAAAAGAGGGGCTAGAGAGATGACATAGTGGTCAAGCGCTTGCCTGTGAAGCCTAAGGAACTTGGTTGAAGGCTCGATTCCCCAGGACCCATGTAAGCCAGATGCAAAAGATGGCTCATGTATCTGAAGTTCATTTGCAGTGGCTGGAGGCCCTGGCAGATCCATCCCTTCTCTCTCTCTCTCGCTCAAATAAATAAAAGTTAAAAAAAAAAAAATGAATGAAATACTTTTCCTTTTTTTTTTTTTTTTTTTTGCCAACTCTCCCTAAAGGCCACAAATTGTTAAGGAGAATTCTTCTACTGATGAAGGGATAATGATAGAATTGGAATATTATCTACTGAAATGACAAAGTTAGTGGGAGTAGGAGTCCTATTCAGGCCCAGACTCTGGTCTAGAGTAGCCCTTATGAAAGGACAAAACAGTAGGGAGACAGCGTATCATAGATGAACTCCCAGAGGCACGACAGTTGTCTAGGAACTAGGGAAGGGACTTGAAAACACTAAATTGTACCCAGCCATTAGGAAGGTCCGCCCCTGCATAGTGACTGTTGTTATAATTGAAATTCAAATCTCAGAGGGGACTTTGGATAGCACTTGGTACACTGATTTCCAGTCTAATAAAGGAAAACAATGCCTCAACAAAAATGACAGCTTAGTCTCAACAGAACTTAGCATTCCTACTGAAAGAAGAAAGGCAGGGGAAAAAAAAAAAAAAGATCACATTCCAGAATTACAAATTCTAACAAAAAAACACAAGTAGCATGAAAAAACAAAATAATTGTGGAATAGGGGCAGAGAGGAGGGAAAAGAAGGTAACATCACATGATTTATCCATACAAACTATGTTCTCAATTTAAAAAAAATCTCCCATAATGCATGACCCACATTCCCCATTGATGAGGGTCCATTTGGAAGAGGGAGGAGGATAATGGAGTCACCATTATGAATATAAAATCAGAATAATATGAATAAAAAATAAATCATAAAAAAACTCCCAATCCTAGAATAATGCCTGAAAATAAAAACAGTCTTAAGAAATTTCCAGAGAAGGAGTCAAAAGAATGATTGTCAATGTATGTAAGTAAGTAAATCAATTATAACATGAATAAATAGCTCAAACACAATAAGGAAGACAATAAAAGGTATGAAAACACAATTAGAAATACTGGAGAAAGATCAAATAAAATAATGGAGGTATGGAATATTGTAGGTCAAAAGTCTATGTAGATTTCTCCTCTTGTTCTCTGCTTGTTTTTGTTTTAATAGACATTTACTTCCAACTAATACATCTGAATAAAGCTTTCTTGAGAGTTGATTTGCATAAACTACCCAGTTTAAGGTACTTTTTTATTATAGCAGCCAAAATGGTCTATGACTTCAAAACCTGAAGGTCAGCCACTAGTTACAAACTTCTTCCAGTGAGGTTCCATGTCCTAAAGGCTCCACCACCTTCCTTGGCAGGCCACTAGTACAGGTTTATTTAAGATTCCTGGTAAATTGCAGGTTACATCAAGGAAAGGAGAAAGATCAACCATTGTCCATATACACTTAGGCATTAAGCATGGTCTGCTGCTATCTTAACATTCCTATTTGTAACAACTCTATATAAAGGAAATATCTCTATGTAGGCAGCCTTTACAGTAAATGTGAATTGTTTTGGAATTCATGACTCTCAGCTGACAAGAGAATTCAATCCAATTCTGGAATGAGGATCTTCTTTCCTTTTCCACATCCCCTTCATTTTCTTCATCCTTCTATCCTGCATCTGGAACTTTATAATAGTGCCTTTCTCTATCACTGTCACTGAGGACACCTTTTAGTAGTGGATGGCACATGACAGCCCAGTCTCCATCTGCTGCATCTATCTGATTCATGGTCGCTTGACAACACAAAATGTGCTTTTAAAATAATATACTAAGCTTAAAAACTTTACACTTTCAGAATTTCATGTTATTGTAGTTTACTTGTATTTATACCCTATCGAGTGTGGAATCCAATCACTTTGTACCAATTCTGCTACATATAAAAACGTGAGTCAACTTCTCATAGCTGAGACAAAATATCTGACAAAGGGGCTGGAGCGATGGCTTAGTGGTTAAGCACTTGCCTGTGAAGGACCTAGGTTCAAGGCACGACTCCCCAGTACCCATGGAAGCCACATACACAAGGTGGCAAATGCATCTGGAGTTCGTTTGCAGTGGCTGGAGGCCCTGATGTGTCTATTTTCTCTCTCTTTCTGCCTCTTTCTTCTTGTCTGTCTGTGGCTCTCAAATAAATAAAGAAAAATAAACGAATTAAAAGTGTATTACATTTTTTAAAAATCTGACAAAAAATCAGTTCGAGGGAGGAAAGGTTTATTTCAGTTTATAGTTCCAGGTTCCAGTCCATCATGGTGGGGTAGGCATGGTGGCAGCAGCTTGAGGTAACTGGTCATATTCAACCAAGAGTAAGGAAACAGAGTGATGAATGATGCTACACAGCAAGCTTTCTCCTTTTTATATAGCCCAGGACCGCAGCCCATGGATGGGTCTTCACACCTTAATTAAGTTCATCAATGTCCTCACAGATATGCACAGAGGCTAGCCTAGGCTACATAATTCCCCACAGGCTGTTCTAGGTCCTGTCAAGTAGACAATATAAACCACGACTAAAAATGCATGAAATTTGAGGAGTTCCTCAACATCCTTCATATATGTGTCTTTGTATAATAAGGGTAGTAATAATGCCATTGAGAAAATCTTGTCATGAAGACTAAATAAAATTATGCATGTTAAATGGTCATAAGCATGCTTCACAGTTACCTTGAGACAAGAATTGCCTGTTGTTTTTATATTTAGAAGATCTTGGTCTGAGTTTTTAAAATCTTAATATTTTGGGTGAAGGCAATATCGAACAAACATTTATATGTGGAAATGTCAGAATAAATCATAGTTGTACAATTAATAATTGTTAATCATTAAATGAATAAAAATAAGATCTCAACACTTTATATTAAAAACATATGTTAATCTTCAATAAACAGTCAGGTTTGGTGGAAATCCCTATAATCCCAGCATTTGGGAGACAAAGGCAGGAAGATAGTCACAATAAGTAAAGCCAAACTTGCAATGAGAATATTTGTTATTACCATTGTCTTATCAAAGTGTAAAATCTCTTAGCAGCTGAACTGACATTTTGTGTAGTATTTTGTAGATACCCTTGGAAAATAATGAAACTCAGACATGAAAATAATTGATTCCAAAAAAATCCAAAATCTCAAGTAAGTCCCAAAGTATTTTGTTTAGCCATAGAAGCAAGGTGTGAGTGACATATATATATCTCGAAGCAAGCTAGTGACTGTTTAGTAACATTATCAACAGAGTTCCATCTGCCAACATACATTTCCTCTTGGGTATTCACAACCATTTATAATCAATTCACTTAGAATTTACTTATAGATAAAAGCTGGAAACTAAAATGCCACATTTATAAGTGAAGTAAATGTTAAATATCTTGATCATCCAGCAATAAAACTTTATTAGCTCCAAGCCCTCACATCTTGAAGCAGTTCTGGTAGCTAATGCTAACCTGGAAAACAGTGATTTAATATTTCACTCTCCCACATAATCTCAGTAGGCACAATTTCTACATTTTAAAAGAAGCTTGGGCTCTGTCTGAAGAAATAATTGTTTGAAAATAACAAACAGAAGCTTCTCTGAGTATAAAGATCAGCTCCTTTGTAATCTCTGAGTCATATAAACTTAGTCATGGCTCCCATGAAAGACAGATACACGCTGACAATGCCATTTCTAATGCACTTGTTAGCAGAAACTCCTCAGCTCTGATTGTCTTTCTGGAGGGCCAACAACATAAGCACCCTTGTGACTCTCACTGTGGAGCAAGGAGGACTGTGCAGTGTGAGCCAGACCACAGAATAGTTAGGATAGCACACTGAAGCCAGAGAATAAAGGCCACATTGGAAATGATAAGCACTTTAAACAAATATGTAACTAACAAGTAATAAGACTGAAACAGTGACAAAAAGTATCCAAACAAGTCCCAGATGGGTTCACAAATGAATTCTATCATACACTTAAAGAAGAACCAATATCACTAATACTCAAAGTAGCATATTTAATATCAAGGGATAGTATAGTACAGGATGCATTTTATGAAGCTATTGTTTCCCTGACACCCAAACTCGATAAAGACACAACAAGAAAATCTTAGTCTAGTCTCCATATTAAATACCAATAAAGTATTTGTCAGTAAAATAGTATAAAATTTTATTTCAGCTTCACAACCAAAAAGACTTCCATGATTATTTTGGTATTATTCAAGATCTACAGGAATGGTTCAATGTATGCAAATTGATATTTATCAATTAATGTATCATATTAATGACTAAATCATCTCAATATATGATGAAAAGATTTTTTTCTCAAATTTTGTCATCTCAACAGGATTAACATTCTAATGAAAGAGATCTAGAAGGAAAATACACCAATGCAATGAAAGCTATTTATGACAAAACTATATTCAACATTACACTAGGTAGGGAAAACTCAAAATATTTCCACTAAAATATACAATGAGACAAAGGTGTCTACTTTCCCCACTATTTCTGCAAAATAATATTTGAAGTCTGCTAAAGCACTAAAACAGTAGAAAAAATAAAAAGGGTACAATGAAGAAAGTTGGAAGTCAAAGTATCCCTAACTGAACATGACAGGATACTGTACATAAGAAGCCCTGTAGTCACCACCAGGAAACTCTTACAAATGATGAACATTTCCAGTTCACTTTCAAGATACAAAGATCATGCAAAAATCAGTAGCCTTCATATATACCAATAATGAGCATGCTGAGAAAGAAATCAGGAAAGCAATGAAGACTATGCTTTGGCATTCAGGCTATCCAAGACCTTGACAATGAATGCTTGAAAGAACTCTAGCAAGAAGACAGTAAAATGTGGGCAGGTTCCCCATGTTCAGCCATTGACAGGATTAATATTTTATAACTGGCTAGATTACCAAAAGCAGTCCACAGCGTTAGTGCAATCCCTGCCCAAATTGCAAAGGCGTTTTTCATTGAAATAGAAAAAGTAATCTGAAAATTCATATAGGTGCATGACACACTGAAGACCCATTCCAGAGATGAGCAAAAAGAATAATGTTATGTTGGGGTATTACACACACACACACACACACACACACACACACACACAAATTTTTTTCTTGTACACATACTATATGATATGGAAACAAGATTGGGGAGATCCTGAGAATAGTGTGGATAAGGAAAGGGAAAGGAGAGAAGGTAGATATGATCAAAGTACATACTGTATTTTTTTTAAGTTGAGAGAGAGGAAGAGGCAGAGTGAGAATGGGCGTGCCAGGACCTCTCAGCTGCTGTGAATGAACTCCAGATGTGTGTGCCACCTTGTGTGCATGTGCAACATTGTGCACTTGCACCACTTTCGCTTCTGGCTAAATGTGAGACCTGGAGATCTGAAGAAGCGTTTTTAGGCTTTGCAGGCAGGCGCCTTAACTGCTAAGTCATCTGTCCAGCCCTATGCTTTGTATTTTATGGAAATGTCTTCATGAGTACTAACTATCACTGCATGAAGTGAATTTTTAGCTAAAAAAAAAAATTCTGATTTTATTTCCTTGCTAGTTTAAATAGAGTATCAATAGAAACCCATATTTGTGGTAGGCTATAGTGTCCTTTAGGTGAATGTCCAGGTGTGGGAGAGTTGGATTATATGTTTTCTTTGCTTTATTTATTTATTTATTTATTTATTTATTTATTTATTTATTTTTGTGAGCACAGGTACACATATGGTATAGCTATAAGCCTGGACTCCCATCTTATTTGACACTGGGTTTCTCATTCACAGCTTCAGTGTCTGGCTTGCTGGCCCATGAGCTTTAATGGATTATTTTGCATCTGCCTCCAATCTCACCCCACAGGCATGACGGGATGGCAGATATACCCATGTGTACGTGGTATGATCATCTGAACTGGTGGTATCACACTCATGTAACAAGTACTTTATCAGTTACTCCATCTGCTCAGCTTCATAGTTTCAATATATGTATATTTATGTGGGACTGAATTTGGTAGAATTCAGGAAACTGGAAAGGGGCAGAGAACAGAAATAAAAGAGGCTTTAAGGAGCTGGAGAGATGGCTTCGTGGTTACGGTGCTTGCCTATGAAGCTTAAGGACCCAGGTTCAATTCCCCAGTACCCACATAAACCAGGTACACAGGTGGCACATGAATCTGGAGTTCATTTGCTGTGGCTGGAGGCCCTGGCATGTCCATTTTCTCTATCTGCCTCTTTTTCTCTCTCATTCCAATAAATAAGTAAATAAACTATTTTTTTAATAAAAGAGGCTTTAAGGAAGGTGGTAGGGTAAATGATAGTGTGCATGCAGTATGAAAGTAGGAAGGTGGATATTGGTGGCAGAAATGTATAAGAAGGGGGGTGTGGAAGGGAGATGAGGAAGAGGAATGGGTAAAAAGTAAGGATCAAGAAAAATAAATTATGAATGAAAATGTCATTTTGAAATTTGTTGCTTTGAGAATTAACTGAAAATAAAGTGACGAAATAATTTGAATAAAACATTCCAATACAATACCATCCGAAATACATAAAATTTAAATGTACATGCTGAATAATTACAGCAGATAAATATCAAAAATCTTTCCTTTTCATCATTGAACCATGATGATTCTGGAAGAACAAAATCATTTGGGTATACAGTTAGAGAATTGAAATTCATAACATACAAGAGATTTGGATCTGAGCTGAGGTGTTTCAGATGCTGTTCACTGACATTGTGCTGTGTAGTGCCAGGACATAATGGACATGCAGTCGGTTCAGAACCAAGGTTGCAGTGAACCCGTGCAACACAATACAGGTGAAAGATGAATTATGCTTTTGATTTTGAGTTCATTTTGAGTTCATATGACAAACTCTTTCTTGAATCAAGATTATCACCAAGCATGCTGGTAGTATGTAACTTTCATATGACATCATGGAAATGGCAATTTATACCTGTGGCCTTTCTCCCTTATTTCCATAATTCTAGACAAAGCATCAACAGACAGACAGACACACACACACACACACACACACACACACACCAGAAGAAACCTGAAAAATTCAGTATAAAATAATCCTACAAAATAACTCATGGCATTCTTGAAAACCATCAAAATGATCAACACCAAGGTAGGATATGAGGTCTCTTCATTAACATCAAATTTTCTCTAAGTTTAGCACTGAACAAAAATGAATTATCTTTTATAATAATTGGCAGCATTTCAACTAAGATCTCAGTTAGTTATTCTAGATGATAGGTTGCATGAAAAATGCTTTAATGTTAGATGGATTGAGTACAATTCCACCCCTGCTACTTAGTAGATTCATAAATCATCAAAATCTCTTACCTCTAAAGGTATGGTGTCCTTTAGTATGCACAGAGAGGATGATAATTGGAAAGTCACAATGAAGTTTAAAGGAAATCTAATGTATAGATCATCCAGAACAATATTAACCATTGAAAGCTCAGTTGATCTGCATGAGGATTTACAATGGGCATAAGAAGAATTTGGATACAGCTGTCAGATCCTCTTGTCTTATTGTGTCATTCTGTTATACTAGCAATAACTCAAATATCAGGAATCAGTCTTTAGAGAAATCCAGGCAGGGATTAATTTTCTTTTGGGGCCCATTGCTAACAGACTTTTCTAGGATCCCATATTCAACAACCTATGTGAGTTCCCTTCCCTGAGGTGTGATATAAATGCTGGCAGGATGACAGCAAAAGCTTGTTGGAAGTAATGAAGACACCGAGATGGGGGAACAAGCATAACAAAAAGTATCTAGAATACTGAAAGCAAAGAATGAACATGTGTATCTACTTTCTCATCAAATAAGTTGTGTGTATTCCCAGCTTTTTGAAGACTGCACTATGAAGTTCAATTGAATGTAAACACAGAGTAGGCTGAATATCTTTTAGTCCTGCAGTGTTTAATTAAAAATTAAATAGTTTATAACAGCATTCCCTTTTTGCTGGTTTTTTTTTTTTCTGTTTCTTAAGTGCAAGTGAGTAGATGTTGCTTTTGATGGCATAGAATAAAAGCATAACAGAATTTTTTGAACAAAATATTTCACAAACACATTTTAATAGGAATATACCTCTAAAAAAAATCACCCTTAGCTCCTCTGCATCACACTATTGCCAACTTTGGGAGACTGAAGGATCTGATAACAGGAGGCTAAGGGAAACACTGAACTGAGTACATCAGGAATGCTCTCCTCTGGGTGCTAGAACCTAGGTTGTCAAGGCAGACAAGCAAATGAGCATTTATATTGTACCCTGTAGAGATCTAAATGTTAAGCCATGAAACTCACTGGTTGTGTACTCAGTGCCCGCAGACAGTTGGTGAAATCTGCACACCTCATCAAATCATTGTAAGACCCAAGGTTCATCGGCTGACAGCTACTGATTTACAAAAGCCAATACTGATGTCATGAGCAAAATCTTCACAAGCCTTGAGGAAAACAGACAACTAACAGTTGCATTTTTGTTTCTATGTTCAATGTTGAATACTGTCATTTCAAAAGAAAAAAATAAGAAAAAAAGAACTGGGTTGCATAATGAAAAAGGTTAGGGGCTGGAGGGATTGCTCAGCAGTTAGGTGCTTGCATGTGAAGCCTAAGGACCCAATTTTGGCTCCCCAGAGACCCTGTAAGCCAGACCCATAAGGTTACATATGCATTTGGAGTTCAATGGTAGTGACAAGAAGCCATGACATGCCAATTCTCTCTCTCTCTCTCATCTCTGTTTCATAAATAACATTTTTAAAAGTTAGAAGACTTGACTCCTATAATTATTAGAAATTTTCACATATCACACATGTATTATGTACATGAAATTTCAAAGATAGATCCTTAAGTGTGTGTTAAGGAGTTCTCAGAGGAAGAATTTACAAATGGCTAATCCACACTTAAGAAAATGTTCAGCATCCCTAACCATTAGGGAAATGCAAATTAAAACAACTATGAGATTCCACCTTGCCACAATAAAGATAGCAAACATTAAAAAATCAAATGAAGGGGCCTAGAAGGATGGCTTATGAGTTAAGCGCTTGCCTGTGAAGCCTAAGGACCCCAGTTTGAGGCTCAATTCCCTACTACCCAGGTAAGCCAGTTGCACAAGTTGTCACATGCATCTGTAGTTTGTTTGCAGTGTTTGGAGGCCCTGGCGCACCCATTCTCTCTCTCTCTGTGTCTCTCTGCCTCTTTATCTCTCTGTGTGTCTGTTGCTGGTAAATAAATTTTAAAAAATCAAATGAAAAAAAATGTTGGCAAGGCTGTGGGGAAAGAGGAACACTCATTCACTGTTGGTTGGAATGTAAGCTGGTATAACCACTGTAGAAATCAATATACAGCCTCCTGAAAAGGATGGATATAGAATTACCAACAAACCCTGTTATTCCCTTACTGGGCATTTACTCTAAAAGCTCCACATCTCAGTTCAGAAATATTTGCTCAACCATGTTTATAGCTGCTCAATTCATAATAGCTAAAAATTGGAATCAACCCAGGTGTCAGTCATTGGATGAATGGATAACCAAGATGTGGTATATCTACATGATGGAATTATACTCAGCAGAAAGAAAAACATTGACACAATTAAATTTGTAGAAAAACCATCAAACTTGGAACAGATCATTCTAAGTGAACTCACACAATAACAGAAAGACAATCACTGCATGATCTCACTCATCTGCACTTCCTAATCTGGATTAGCCCAAGTTGCTATCATAACTGAATAGCATCTTGAGGCTTGGACAGTAGGGAGGGTAGGGCTTTGGGGAAGGGAAATGGTGGTGGGGGGGAACAAAACTGAATCCAAATTGAACTGGTACCATAGAATCCTATATCCTGGAAGTCAGAATAAAAGGTGGAACCCTCAAGAGGACCTTAGGGGGAGCACCTGAATCAAAGGGCCCTGGAGAGAGTGAGACAAAACCTAACCTCAAATTTCTCCTGTTTCTTTTTCTTCTCTGTCTTTTTTTCTTTTCCTGGTGATGGCCTGTAAATCCCTGTACCAGAATGTGGTTTACATCCACATTGAGCTGTTGATTAGAGACCTGATAGATCTCCCAAAACAAACAAGACAGACTTCTGTCAGAGCACTTGATTACCCACCAGAGGTTAATGGTAAGACCCTACTGCTAAAGACACCAATGGACCATGGAATCCAGAAGTCCCCAGACAATTAGCCCATCTAGTAGTGCTGGAAGGCACTACATGAGCTTCTGGGGGAAAGTGGCCAACATCTGTCCAAGCAACTCAAAGTCTAAGAGACTCAGAAGCAAACAACCTGAGGTGATGCTCACACAAGTGCAATAATGGCACACAGCCATGGTAGGTAACCAACTACTCTTGGATTGGCTAACAGATCTGCTCAGTGGAAAGAAATCCATATCTGGAACTGGGAAACAAGTCAGAATCATATCCAGATAATGATTCTGCTTTCCACTGTCAAACTCCCACTAACCTTAGACTATAAGAGGGTCTACACCCTTTTTTAAAAATTTATTTTAATTTTACATTCATGTTGGTGCCTCCAGGAGCCTCCTTCCTGACCTCCCCACTCCGAAGGGACCCTCCTCATTGGGGAATGTGGGTCATGCATTATGGGGGTAGCCAACAGTTGTGGGGGAGAGGCAAAGTCTCTGTGCATAATGGCCTAATTCTCTCTAAATTAATAATGGTTATCCCATTTAACTGGTGCTGACTTCATTCTCCATTGGAAAATATGCTTCCATTTTTCAGATGGGAGCAGGACCTGAAGAGATAAACAACCCAGTGCACTCTAACCCAGCCCCAGCTGAAACCACAGAGGAACTGGGGAAATGAGCAAGAGAGCTGCTTTCTTAGTGAATCTGATATCAGCACAAGGGTGAAGGAGATAGACACCGAGGACACTCAACACCTCCCAAACCAGAGATCCAGAGACTGCTAAGTGCCCATCACTGAAGTAGACTTAAAATGCTCCCAGCATGGCTCAGGGGATTTTGTAGAAGAGGGGGCAGAAAGATTGTTAGAGCCACAAATTGGGCCATTTTGCATAGAAACATTGCTTCTCTCCCCACATAATGCATGATCCACAATCCCCATGGGATTGACCTGCATCCCCAATGAGGAAAGCCTCTTCAGAAAAGGGACAGGGAGGAGGGAAAGGATGGTACCCACATGTGTTGTTTACATACAAAATATTTCCATATCTAATAAAAAAGATAGATCCTGAGTCATAACTGATAAACATTTAAATGATAGTCACATACAAAAAATTTAAAATTTAAATACATAACTTTTCAGCAAAGTTTATTTCTGCAAATGTCCATATAACCTGTAACATATTCTGCCATAGTTATGTGTCAAATCTCATTAGGAATTGAATATGTTTTCCTCCTACTTTGAATTGTAGAGATATTTTTGCTGTTTTCTTCTGCCTCCAAGACACATCACAGTTTCTGGAAAAAAAAAAAAAAGACAAGAAAACTTAAGTTGAATAGCACTAGGGAAGAACCTCAGGTACAGAGCATCGTCTATTTTTAGTCTTTAGCTCACACATTCTGACGTAAATGCATGATCCACTGTAGCTAAGATACCTGGGAATTTCCTGTACTCAGTAAACAAGGTCAATATGTAGCATTCACTGTACTGGGAGCTGTAAAATTCACCAAATGCCAAATTCGATCATGGTAAGGAGCAAAGAGAAGCGTGAGTGGAAAATTCTCTGGAGGTTCACTAAGGCAAGCAAAGGAAGGCAATCCAAAGAGAAGGAAAGGAGGGATGGACAGGTAAAGGAAGGGAGGAACTCCCACTGGCCAGTGTGTGTGTTGTGTACACTGCACATTTTCACATGTCTCATCTTATTAGTTTTCGTGCATTTTCTATACTTAGAACATTTCCCTTTTATCCTTTAAACCTTGAAAAGGTGGCCATAAGATTAACAAAGCACATGCCTTGCTCAGTGGTTGAGATTCAGTAAATTTCAGTTAATATCAGTATCAGCAGCTATAATGTTACCTTCCAAAGATCTTCTTTTTGGAAATATGCTCTCTCTCTCTCTCAAGGAAGAATAAAAACAGACAAACATTGTGTAAGATTTGGGAGTGACCAAGATCATGCAAAGCACTCTGAAGCAAAGCTAACAGCTTATATTCAGGAAAAACACGAGCTGCCAGGACTGACTCTCAGGAGCAGAGCGCTGCCAACCTGAACTTCTCGGGTAGTGGGCTTTATAGGCTTCTTCAGCTGGGGAAAGGAACGGGAGGGGAAAGAACTCCTTTGTTCTTTACCTTAGCCATTTCAAATAGCTAGGGTGTGAGAGCAGAACAGTGACCAGGCAATTGACAAGATTAAGGGGATGACCTGGGGGCATTGTTAAGCAAGGAAGGGATAATGGCTGGGGCAGTTTCTTGAGGAATGTGGATAATCTACTTCCTTATGTCTTGGTCCTCATTCTGCTGTTATTGGTGACTCCATTTTGGGATCCTCTCCACATCTAACATTCCAGCCTTTTGTTAATGATAAGAGACAAAGGTTAATTTCTTCATGCTGACCATAGAGGTGATGAGTTCTTATGGGAGAGGTTGGATAATGTGTCTCCCTCCAGGGCAGGTGTTGAGGAGGCAGTTCCATGATGGCTAGAGGTTGCAAAGAGGTGAGATTGATAGTGAGGACGCTCCGTCAGCACCAGTGTAGCATGCTGTTGTGACTTGGTCCTGAATGAAACAGAGACTTCTCTTGTACATCTATTATAGAGAAAGTGTGGGACATGGACTCTGTGCACCCCATGAGAGGACACAAGGAAGAATTAAGGAGCTTGTTACCCTTGTCAACAGCTGTGACATCAAAACACCAGGCCCAAAGGGAGAATGAGCACTAAAAGTTTAGGGATAGAGGGCTTTGGGCTAGAGAGAGGAGGCAGAGGGGCAGTGTGTTTAAGAGGAGCATGTGGGGATCAGGAGAAGAGCAGGAACTTGAGAGAGTTTAAGTTTGAAAGTGCCCATTGGGGTGGTGATGTACTTATCCCTGGATGAGACAGGGTAAAGGGTAAGGAAGGAGGGGTACCCAAGGAATAGCTCTGATTCTGGCTAAGGCAAATGGGAAGAGCTGGGGTCAGGGTAGTGAAGGTAATCAGGGACAGGCAGAAGGCAAGAGTTAATGTTAGAGTTTAGTATTGTAAGTCAGCAGCAGACAGGGGAGCATATGAGTCTGAATCAGTGTTTATATTGTAGTTATATTTTTCTTACTGGGTGATTATATTATTATAATATAGTTATGTTTTGTAGTTATATTTTTCTTACTGGGTGATTATGACCATGTAGGCTGCCAGAATGAACTGTATATTTTGGAGGTCAATAATGGCTCTGTAGGAGAGACTTTTAGGGACCTGAGAGGAATTATATGACTCTCAGCATTGTCATCTGCTAGGATAAATCAAGGCTGTGCTGACCAAGTGGCCCTCCCTCTTTTGGGATGCCTGGAGGACTGATTTTCCTCCAATGTGACTTGGAGTTTATCTCTGAGTCTCCGTAATCTCTCTGATCAAGAATATAGGTAGTTTACCAGAGGCTAGAAATTAACAAGTGCCCCATCATCTCCTGTGGCCTTCTGACCTGGGGGCGGGAAACAAAATATTAGTTATCCTTTTAACTCCAATATTTTTAATTGATTTTGGCTTCTACATATAGTTATTAATCACTCAGAGTAACTGTACATATCTGATTAGCAAAACAGATTAGTTAAAATGGTGCAAAGCATATCTGGTTAGCAAGGCAAGAGTTTAAAATCATTCTGATTAATATTTAAGTTTAGTTTTCTGGTGACAATGTAAGCTATATCTGGAACATAGAAAGCATGTACATTCTATCTTTTAAGTATCTGTCAGTTATAACTATAGGCAGAACATTTTTACTAGCCTTGAAAACAATATTTTATCAATTATTTTATCAATAACTTTAAGCCAATTGATATAATCTAGAAACTTTTATGCCAGCAAAAGCAAGACAGTACAAAAACTTAGCATCTGTTTTTATTTATTTATTTTTGGAGAGAGACACAGAGAGAGGGAGACACATAGAGAATGGGAGTGCCAGCAGTTTCTCAGTTGCTGTGAATGAAATCCAGATGTGTGCGCCCCCTTGTGGACAAGTGCGGCATTGCCCCCTTGTGTCACTTTGCATCTGGCTAAATGTGGGACCTGGAGATTGGAACCGGGTTCTTAGGCTTAGCAGGCAGGTGCCTTAACCGCTAAGCCATCTCTTCAGCCCCAACTTTGCCAGTCTGTATACCAATGCAAGTACCAATTACCCCCCACCTCCCAAACTGGAAGCAGAACAGTATTTTAAGATTACTTTTCTAAGGCAGGAAAGATGTCTTAAATATCAATATCTATATATGCAATGAAGTTAAAATACCAGAAATGAAACAATTAATTAAGTGAAACCTTGACTGAGACTGATTATACATAGCTTAAGAATAAGATAAAACTTAGTTATTGTTGAGTTGAGCAAGCCTGTTTTTAACATACATTAGAGACAATATGACAGACATAAACTAATTTTTTAATAAGCACCCTTTACTATTGAACAATTTAAAGGCTTAACTAAAGAAATATTTGTGACTATTATATGAAGCTTAGGCAAACTATATTAACATTGTATACAGTGGATTTCCCAAAGACATGGGGAGCTTTTTCAGTTTTCCTAAGAACAAGATCACAATAAGTGACTTTTTATAAGACAAATTATAACCTTAGTGATAATCAACCATAAAAACCAGCATGAAAAGGACAAGAACCATCTTAAAATTATGGAGTTTTAGCCAGGCATGGTGATATATGTATATTGATAGCCAAATCATCATGCACTTTGTATAAACCAAATTACAATATTTTTATATCTGGAAAGTCTGATATTAACAAACAGTAGAGTTCACATATCTAAGGCATATGAGGCTACAGAGAATAAACTATAAACAAAAGATGTACTAACAAAATTCAAAATAAACAAGAAATCTATATCATGTAGCCACATTTTTGGCTTAAATATGAAGACATGAAACATTTTACAATTTTTAAAGCTTATCATAATGGGAATACCTTTATATAATAAAATATTATATATTTTAATGAGGGGATTTAGGATGTTTAAAAGCTAAATAAGGTGTCCACCCAATATATGAATCAGTTTCTGAAATCAATTCAGCTATATCTTGTAAACCCAAAGAATAGCGGAACTGGATTAAACTGCCATGATCTCATGAAAAAGGAGACGAGTCACAAAATTTTAAGACACAATCTATAAGTACTCAAACCTTAATCAACTCTGTATTTCTGCCTGTGGCATTCTGGTAAACTTGCAAACTTGCTCAATAGTGATGTAAGTTAAATCTAAAGTAATTAAGATTGTGATTTTTGGAGGAATTGAGGAATTACATCTTAAATCACAATATAAATTTGTTTAGATTTTTTTTTTTTTTTTTCACCATGAAGTAAATAGTTTCCAAGTGTATGACAAGATATAATAACCTTAGGAGAGAATTAAATATTAATGACTCTATTTTAACCTTAAGATTTACTTAAAAGGTTGACAAATAGAGGAACCTATATAACTTGGTTGGGTACTCTAAATTCAGTCTTTCATGACCATTATTATGAACAGATTAACATCAATAAGTTAAAATTAAGTTTACAACCTGAATACCATAGCAACCTGCTACCAGCCAGGCCTGTACTTTGTTAGTCTGATGTAAGTCCTAACCCATCAAAGGTGTCATTTTATTCTACAAAGGAAATTCAGGGTCATTAGCATTATAGATCTCCTGAGTGAACAGTTTTCTGGAAGGAAAACGGATTCACTTGAGAAAGGAGCATGCTGCCTGTGCTTACAGTATGGATGTCAATCACAGAACGATGGCCTTCAAGTACTCTGACACGATTGAGCATGGTGGGAGGCAGCCAAGCCTCGGGACACAAGTCTACCCCATGTGAAGTCCATACAGATTTTACATTGGAGATTTCACTATACTAGTATTTCCATTTCCCTTTGTAAGGTCAGAGAAAGACATTTACAATTCAAACCCTGCAGACTCAGTAAATGTCATATACATGAATATGCCCATGAACTCTGTTTTAGGATTCCCTCCTTAATTTCTAAAGTTCACATACTCAAAATGTTTCATGAACTTACTTTCCTTTATTAACTGAAATTATTTTTCTATGTGTGTCTCACTTTATATCTTAGACAGGTCCTAAGTTGTTCAAGTGATTGATTAAGTCTTATAATGATCGTGAAAAGTAGCAAAGTTTAGTGGTAAGAAAGCAAGTGGGCTTTCTTAGTCAAAACATACCTTGAAGTTTACCACAGTAAGTATGGCATTTACCTTCATGTGTTTCTTCCCACTATCAGGTTTTAAAGCCAGATAAACAAAACTTCAAATTGAAGCTTCAGGGTTAGCCACCTCTTTCCATCACTCAGTTCTGCTGGACTCTCTGTTGACTAAGATACATTCATAAATGAACAAAAATGGCCACACATGAGTGCCCACATCATGTAGTTTGTAAGGTTACAATAACAGAAGACAATCCTTTCATTCTAAGTATGCAGTGTTTATGACAATTTTCAACAAAGGACATTGATTGTCTATGCCGTCATTATGAGCCCATACTTGATTCAATTATTGTTTTAGATCTTAAGATTATTTATCCCTGTGTGGAAGAATGAATGCCTAAGTATTTAAGAATACCCTGTAGGACCTTAGAGAGAGAGTTACATTTTACAAAGTCAAGCTTTCATTAACAAGTGCCCCCATCCCCTTAATTTTCACCTTCTCATTTATAAATGTTTAATTGTTTAATAACCATGATTTCATTGGTCTGCTCTGAATGATTAAAAGTAGTAAACCCCCAGCACAAGGGCAGTACTCCAGAAATATTAGATCAGATTAATGATCTTTTATATGTTTTTTACAAATAGTATATGAGCAATAGACAAGCTATGTAAATGAGTAGCATTCCATGCAATGTTAGTTCAAAAGTTCAAAAAATGTGACTAAATGGCTGAGAGTAATAAGTGAAGCAGCAATATATATATATATATTTTTTAACCTGGCAGGCTTATGGCTCTTGAAGGTCACTTGTTTTTCCATCACACTTCATCACTAATGCAAATGAAATTGCAATGAAACACAGGTTTATAAAGTTTCTTTCTAATTTTCCAATTTTAAAAAATAATTTTTTCTTTTTATTTATTGAGCTAGAGAGAGAGAGAAGAGAGAAAATGGACATATCAGGGCCTCTAGCCACTGAAAATGTACTCCAGACACGTGTCACCAGGAACATTTGGCTTACATGGGGCCTGGGGAATTGAACCTTGGTTTTTAGGTTTCTCAGGCAAGTGCCTTAACAACTAAGCAATCTCTCCAGCCCTCTCACTTTTTTTTTTTTTTTTTTTTTTTTGGCAAAACATTACTTATTTGCAAGCAGAGAAAGACAGAGAGATAGAGAGAGAGAGAGAGAGAGGGAATGACAGCACTAGGGCCTCTAGCCACTGAAAACAAACTTGACATGCACATGCTACTCTGTGCATCTGGCTTTACATGAGTACTGGGGAATTGAACCAGGGTCATTGAGCTTTTCAGGCAAGTGCCATAACTGCTGAGACATCTCCCCAGCCCATTTAAAATTTTTTGTTTTTGTTTTTGTTTGATTGTTTTGACATAGGTTTTGACTCTAGCTCAGGCAGACCTGGAATTCACTCTGTAGTCTCAGAGTGGCCTTGAACTCACAGCAGTCCTCCTACCTCTGCCTCCCAAGTGCTGGGATTAAAGCTATACACCACCACACCTGGCTCAATTTGCCAATTTTTTTATATTATATTTTTATTAGTTATGGGCACAGCAAATGTAGGTACCATCCTTTCTTTCATTCCTGCCATTTCCCAGAGGGCCTTCTCTTTGGGGATGCAGGTCATCCCCATGGGGATTCTGGGTCATGCAACATGGGAGTAGCCATCAGTTATGGGGGAGAGGAATGTCTCTGTTCAAAAGGTCCCAACTTGTGGCTCTAACAATCTTTCTGTCCACTCTTCCACAAAATTCCCTGAGCCATGTTGGGTGCGTTTTAAGTATATTTCAGTGATTGGCTCTTAGGGGCCTCTGGATCTGTGGTTTGGTAGGTGTTGAGTGTCCTCAGTGTCTCTCTCCTTCATCCTTGTGCTGATATCAGGTTCACTAAGAAAGCAGAACTTTTGCTCATTTCCCCCAGTTCCCCTATGGTTTCAGCCGGGTCCATGGTGAAGTGCAATGGGTCCTTTCGCTCCGTAGGTCCCATTTCCATCTGAAAATAGAAGCAGATGCTCTAATGGAGAGTGAAGTTAGCACAGGTTAAATGGGATAACCATTATTAATTTAGAGAGAATTTAATAGGTGTAGACCCTCTTGTAGTCCAAGATTAGCGGAAGCTTGATATTGGAAAGCAAAATCATTATCTGGATATGATTCTGACTGGTTTAACAGTTCCAGATATGGGCTCCTTAATAAATCATAAATATAGTTTTCTTTCCATAAAATATCTAATACAAATCTTACTTTTCATGTCACAGTTAGCACTAACACATAGTACTTTCATTTAGAGAAACAAACTTGGGATACTCTAGTCTTAACAAAATAGCTATTTGATATAACAAATAGGCAGACAACTATTAGGAGAATTTTTCCCATCTTTGAGATCGAAAACAATGGGCAAGGTCAGACCCTAGCACACACAGAGAAAAATCCACATTTGTTCCAGCTAAAATACTGCACTCAGGATATTTCCTTGAGTCCTCTTCTTTACATATATTCTCTTCCAATTCAGCTTTTTCCGCGGCCTTGTTATTTTTTAAAGTTCAAGTGCAATGCCTCCACATTGGGTAAGCCTTCCTAAATTACTTGTCCTCTCAAATTTGAATCATGAAAGTGATCGTGCGCTTTGAGAGAAATAAGTGTTCTCAAGTTACTTTGTCAACATTTCTCCTACAGAACAATGTCAATCTTTCATTCTACATTAGTGATACTCTCATGAACCCGAATGAACCCTCAGTGCATAGAGAAGGACAATAGAAAGACAGCATCGTCCACACTCATCTGGAAGACTTCCTTTTTCTAATAAACAACAAAATAATTCTTTTGAGAATAAGAGATCACCAACACATTTTGTCAAATATATTTTCATCCTGTAATATACAAATCAAGTTATATAGTAGATAGAAAGACATGAGACTTATCAAAATTACAGGTTATAGGAAATTTAATGGCGAAGTTCACTGTAGTAATTTACTTCATGATTCTCTATTGTAAAAATTGCAGAGTTGAAGAGATGGCCCAGTGATCAAGGTGCTTGCCTGCAAAGGCTAAGGACCCAGGTTTCATTGCCCAGTACACATATAAACCAAATGCACAGGGTGGTACATGCATCTAGAGTTTGCAGTGGCTGGAAGCCCTGATGTACCCATTTTTTTCCCCTTCCCCATCGCTCTTTCTCACTCTCAAATAAATACAGGGACTAAAAAGAACCTTAAAACTGTCTCAAGTACTTGTAGAAGTTGAAAATAAAATATAAATTAATAAAAATAAATAAATACAAATATTAAAAGTAATTGTACTTTAACTTGTAATAATTGTTAGACCATAGACCTTCCAGGGCAACTAGCCATTCTCCCCAACAGCTTATCTTTCTCTTTTCCTCTCCAAGTATAACAAGGAGCATATAGTCTCTAGCAAGCAGGGTCCGTGAATTCCATACCTGCCTACATCAGGAGCAGGGCCAGGGCACAGCCCCTCCCGTGCAGAAATCTTGAAGTAGAAACAATCTCTGTCTTCAGTGGTTCATCTTACTTAGAGGCTTTGACAATCAGAGGCCTTTTTAAATTTTCCATTCTCCCCTCTGCCTATTGCTATCATGATTTCTCTAAAGTACCTAAATCATGTATACACAAAGATCCCCTTTCCTGGAAATCTCTAAGAAGGAATCTCTCTCTCTCTCTTTCTTGTCTTCAGGATCTTGCCAACCTGGATGATAATTGATCTTGGACTTCTCTCTGGCCCCTCCAGTCTCCCTCCATAAAATCTAACAATTATCTTCTCGTGTATAGTAATATACAAAGTAAGTCATAAGTGCTATTGTACCTGTCACAGAAATACAGAGGCATCTCAGTGTCATGGCTTCACTTTTATCAATGCATCCATTGATGCATAGATATTCCTTTTAGCAGCAATCATTGATGTCAAAATTATTTTCAATATCACTAAAGACAAGGAAGGTAGCTTTGTGGTACATGATGTAGTAGTTTGAATGGATGCCCCAATGCATTCAGGAGTTTACTAAAGCTTGTAATTTAGATCTCCAGCTACCTGCCTGGAGGAGGTGTTGCTGTGGGTGGATCCTAGGGGCCAGGTTTCAGGTATGGGGTCGGATCTGTAATTTCCAGCCAAAAATATGCAAAGCTATAAAGTGCTTCCTCTAAGAAACAAGATAAAATTTCCTAAGGAATAAAAAACAGAAACTATAAATTGAATTTGCTAATATCTCTGGCAAGAATATATCATCTGGCTTAGTCGTTAAGGTTCTTGTCTACAAAGCCAAAGGACTCAGTTTTGATACACAAGCTGGCACACACATCTGGAATTGTTTGCAGAGGCTAGAGGCATTGACATGCCCATTCTCCTCTCTCTCTCTCTCTCTATATATATATATATATGTGTGTGTGTGTGTGTGTGTGTGTGTGTGTGTGTGTATAATAAATAAATAAAAATATTTTTGAAAAGAATACATCACTAATTTGTGAAATTATGAAAAGGGATAATTTGTGCTGCTTTTGTTGTGGTGCCTCAAACAATAAGAGTTATGACTACTCTGGTGCATGACGGATCCTTAAATAAAAGGGGAAAGACCTTTATTCTTCATGTGTATGTTTAAGAAAAAATAACAGTATGCATAGAGATTGGTGGTTTGCATGCTTTCAAGAATCTACTGAAGAATTTATTCCCTATTGACAAAAAATGAACTACTGAATTTTCACTAATTTTCCTTGGTACACCTAAGACCATAGGTCTCCTGGGTAGTGTAATATTTGAGTTAGAAAACCTTGCTCTGATAGGCTGACTCCATTGCAAAGCTGCCTACATCCCATTCACATTTTCCAGCACTTTAAAAAACCCATAAAGTGTTTGGAGAACTAGTGCCAATATAATGTATGCTGGCTTCACATTCTGAAGGACTCCAAACGTGCTCTGCCTCTCTTACAATGCCCGGAAGAAACAAACTTTTATTTTTATCAAGTGCATAGTCTAGGTTATTCCAGAGGTCTTGATTTGTAATTTTTTTATGTGTACTATTATTCTTTATCCAATGTCATAGATTCCTGAGGATTAGCACCCCCTGACAGTCAATGTGAGTTTGCACATGTTGTGATAAATACCACTTTCTTTTGCTTTCTCATTAAGTTTTGTCACCCAGCTTGGTTATTCTAGGATTCTGTGATTTCCCAGTGTCCTTAGCGAGTATAAGTCCACAGCAATGTTCATCACCTAAAACTTGAAATTATGTCACAGAAACATTGGCAGTGCTTTTCAGAAATGTAGATTTCTTCTTTACCATGCCGTCTCAAGCTCCTTAGTGAAAGTTATCCCTCAGTCTCCCAGTGGACTCTGAGTTGGGGAAGGTGTCTCAGAGCAAACAAAAACGTGCCTCTTTACAAGGTGTGGATCCAGTTCTTCCCAGCATGGAGCACACATTTGCTTTTTCATTTAGTTGGATGATTTTGCTTTCCTGTCCTGGTCTTCTACAGTATTATCCCAGTCAAACATACCACAGACATTGATGATTATCCTGCATATGGTGAGTGCTGCTGGGGTTTGCCACCAAGAGAACACGTATATTTTTCAGGCACCAATTTCGGGTGACACGATCACCAGCACACGGATTCTCAACTCCCCAAGCAGGGTTGGTATCTAGAACAGACTGGCTTATTTGTCCCATCCAAATCCTTCATTCCACATACCTTTGTTCTAATGTTTCCTTTTCCTTCATCTGACTTGGATAGGGAAAAACCTGGTGAGTATGTGCTTTTAGTCTGATTTACAATTTTGTTACCACCATAATCCGATCTTAGAACCAGGCTTTTACGTTTTTCATGGGGCTGCAATGAAGCTGTCCCTTAAAGATACTGCAGTGGGCCACCAGGCTCCCAAAGCATGCTTTGACAATTATTTCCTTCCAAAATCTCTAGTAATATCAGATGTTGCAAGATTCCTCCATCATCTTAAATGACCATGCCTATATCAATGTTATTTTCACTGGCTATTTTTCCTCTCAGTGTCATTGCCTCCTCCTGTACAACTCAGTTTTCCACAGTACAATGCTATTAAATGCTAGGAGTTATTAGAATCCATCTTATGAATAATGATAGGGTTCTTATATCTTTCAGGGATATGAGCAATGGAAATACAAATCAACATCCTTTGGGCAAATAGCACAGAAGCACATGAATACAAGTCATCTTATCTCATGTCCTGCAACAAGCATAACCTAAGGCAAGAATTAAGGCAGTGACATCTAACACAAAGCAATTGGAAATTGTATGTTACCATGCAGGCTTCATCCCTCATTGTGATTAGAGGAAAAGTACAATGGGTCACTTAGCAGTTAGGTTTGCTAATGATGCTGGACTTCTCAGAAGAACCCCCATGGATGGGCATCCTCTGAGGAAGTCCGTGGCAATAATCAGGAAAGGGAATGAAATCTGCCACACTCTTCTACTTTCTCTTGTTAAAATTCATTCCAAAGGAAATCAACTCTATGCAACTGCAGATCACCACATCTGATATCATATCTCCATATTAATTCATGCAATCCCTTCTTTCATCTACCATACAGAAGTCTAGCAAAAGCTAGCATCATGCTAGGAGATACTCTTAGGATTGATCAGCTGCCTCCCTAGTTCTCTGGCAAGTCTGTAAGGTGATAAAACATTAGCCCAGAACAAGAGCACACAGAACAGTGAGGAACCATGGAAACCCTTTGTCTAAATCACCACCATCTTTGAATACAACCATTAATCTGTTAGTATTTCTGGAAAACATTGACATTAAAGCATTCTCATTCCTTCATTGGAATGAGAGTTCTTGAGAATAATTCAATTGAATATTTGGTAGGATTCCTAGAAATGAGTGTGGTGCCTAGTAAAAATTCATTCTCAAGTAACCACAGAATACAGAATCAAGTTTTGTTAAGATGCCAACATTTGATATGACTTCTAAAGCATCCCATTTTAACCTTTGCTTTCTGTAAAAGAAATTCTCTTCTACAACATTAAATTTGTGCCTCCTTAAATTGAATGTTAGTTATTAAACTAATGGCTCCATGATTCACCCTTTATTCATGCTGAGGGCCAAGTATGGATGATAATTCTCACCCTAAGATCTCAGAGCCAGGCTCAGACAAGGACAGGAAATGTGACCTAAAATAGAAGATAGATTAAAATTAGCTTGATTACATAATTATATTCTAATCAATCCAAAAAGGTAAGGGGAAATGATTTATTAATTCAAAATATTACTGGCTAACCATAAGTACCCTTGGGCCACAGTATCATTTCTAAATGTGGTTTACTTTGCCACTTGAATCTACCGAGGCTATATACTCTGCATCTCTAAACCATCAGAATTTTATTTCTTTTCCTTCTCCTAGGTCATTGGATCCCTATTGTCTGTACTTGTCTATAGGGGGTCTGAAATGTCTTCTAAATTGTTTTAGGTCAATAGCTTTTCTTTTCACTTTCTCTTTTTTTTTTTTCCATTTAGTCAAAGATTTTCTGTTTGAAGATGGCAAGAGGGCATGAAAACAGAGTGCTAAGCCATAGCAACTGTAAATCAGGCCAATCCCATGTTGCCTCATCTGTTCTATAGCAAGAAAGGCTTCAGGCACACTGAATTAAAATAATGTTCTATTTGCACCTTATTTGACTGATAAGGAAATAGACTATATTCTATCCATAAGAATTTTAAATCTTATTTACTGTTCCAAACTCTGAAATATATTATGACTTGTAAATAAAAAAAAATAATAAGGTTAGGAAATTAAGCTATGGGTTTTGTACCCATAATTTCTAACATACCACATTCCCAAATCCCATGATTCAAGCAAACTAAACATTTATTATTCATCAACAAAACAAGCAGAAATATTTAAGATTAGCATTTTTAATAAGTTCCAAAGAAAGTTAACATGCCAGTGGAGAGAACACACACACTGGGTCATGAATATTTTAAAAAGTGATATTGAACTGTATGGTGATTTATGTTTGTTTCTATGAAAGTTTACTACATTTAGTACATAATAATGAAATTAAACACTGGGTCTGAAATTTATGACTGCTTGTATGTACAGCTATTTCCTCCTGGAAATAGATGCATTCCTTTCTGGACCAAGAATGGAGACTTAGGAAGCTAGCCAAACTTAAAGGGCCATGATCCTCCTGAAAATACAATTCCTGGAGCAGAGGAGACTGTCTGAGGAGCAGCCTACAGGTGGGGCAGGGACTGTATAGATCTAGAATTGGTAAGTGGTCACCCATGCTGGTGTTATTTTTTAAAATTATTTATTTATTTGAGATAGAAAGAGAGAATGGGCATGCCAGGGCCTCCAGCCACTGCAAACAAACTCTAGATGATGCACCCCCTTGTGCATCTGTCTAACATGGGTCCTGGGTGATTGAACCAGGGTCCTTTGGCTTTGCAGGCAAGCTCCTTAACTGCTAAGCCATCCTTCCAGCCCCTTGCTGCTGTTTTGCGGATACAACTGTCTTTGTGTCACTCAAGATCCTCTAAGTAATTCTTCAACCACACTCTGGTAATGGTAATAAATTCAGTGGTTCACCAGAAGCAGACCTGGGTAGAACTGTTTTCTTTGGTCTGTTGTGGCTGTGGCTGTGGTGATTTAGCATTTGTTCATGCCTCCTGAGAAAAACTCAGACCCCACTCCTTCGCTGAATGATGTTTCCTTTAAGAAGGTAGAAAACTTGAGTGGATTCAACTTGAGACAGAATATATCTTCTGACAGGTATAATTTTTCAGGAGTTCACTTGGGTATGGAAAAACATGGTTTACATTTCTGTTACTCTAGCATATTTGCTGTGAAAAAAAATATATGAAGTAAATAGTTTACTAGCAATGGGTCCACAAATTCAGGATGCAAATACCAACTATTCATGGAAATCTGTGACAGATGATCTTCCTTCCTTTAGTCTGTTGATGGATTTTGCATTTTTCATCTGATTTCCTGTGTACGTATGATTGCTATGGTCCCTTAGTCACATATGTAAGAAGTGGTAGGGCTGGAGACATGGCTTAGCAGTTAAGGAACTTGCCTGTGAAACCTAAAGACCCATGTTTGATTCTTCAGATTCCATGTAAGCCAGATGCACAAAGTGATGCAAGTGTGCAAGGTCCCACATGTGCACAAGGTGGCACACACATCTGGAGTTTGATTTCGGTGGCTGGAGGTCCTGTTTGGTGTGCCAATTTTTTTTTCTCTCTCTCCCATTTAAAAAAAAAAAAAAAGAAAAAAGAAAAAAAGAAAAAAGTGGTGATTTTGTAGAATCATCCAGTAGAGAAGTGACTAGTTATTAAATTGTAATAAAATGAAAATGAGCCCTAAGTGGACTTGTCAAAGAAAGAGTTTACCAGAGCAGTGCTGGCATGGTTTGCATTGAGAGACTCCACATATGCCGCCAAAGTTCCTCCATGAAAGTGAACAGATTGACATAAATGAGCAAAGCATTGGTGAAGAAAAGGATAAAGATGTCCCTGAGGAAGAGATGCCTGCAAAATCACTTCAGATTAAACAGATCTGAGAATATTTCACGATATTGAACATGCAAAGGATGAAGTGTGAGGAGTTAATCCAAGCGTGGCAAGAAGAATGACAATCTCTAAGGCATAGGAAACATGTTCTCTCCACAGACATGGTAAGAATGGGAGTGATGCTCAAATTTCAAATAAATAAGTTCCAGTAAAATATTTCCAGTGAAATAAAATTTAAGTATATTTACTGTTTTAAGATACAGTGTACTACCTACTTTTTTTTTCAATTTCTTCTATACATACCAATGAAACTAAAAGCTTATAATATTCTGGGAAAATATATGAAGAGAAAATATGTAAAGATCAAAAGTCAATTGTAATTTTTCCAGCTCATTATTAAGATCACAAAAACCAGCATTTGATGTTGCCATATAGTCAGTCCTCCCATCACCACCACTGTATGCAAATCAAGAACTGACTAACTGTAGGCAACATAAATTTCATATCAAGTATAATTATGTACACAAATTAATCTCCACGTTAATCACACAGACTACCCTGAGGAATGTTTCAACAGCATTGTCTTCTACAGATGATTGTAATAATTTATACCCTTCCCTTATTTTAATGGTGGCCTGTTATTAAATATAGTTTTCGGATATTTGAGGACCTTAGGTCATTAGCAGAGGAAAACATACAATTGTGAGATTTTCCCGATATTTTTATGTCATGTGCATGTCTTGCTTTCCTTTAAAGTGATTTACAGGGGGCTGGAAAGATGACTTAGTGGTTAAGGTATTTGCCTCTCCGGGACCCACGTAAGTCAGATGCACAAGGGGGCACATGCATCTGGAGTTTGTTTGCAGTGGCTGGAAGCCCTGGCATGCCCATTCTCTCTCTCTGCCTCTTTCTCTCTCAATAATAAATAAATAAAATAAAATATTTAAAGTGCTTACAGGGAGGGGCTGGTAATGGGGGGGGGTTGCTCTAATGTGTTATTGCCTCTTCTGTTACGTTTAGCTACCTTATTCTTGAATAAGGCTGCAAAATAGAAGCTTACATTAGTACTTTTCTTATTGCTGTTACAAAACACCTGACAAAGCATCAAGAAAGGACGAGTTTACTTTGGCTCACAGTTTGTGGATACATTGTCCATTTCTTTGGGGGCGACATAGTGGCAGGCAGCTTCATGGCTGCAGGAGCGTTTGACTAGAACTCTTCCCCTCACATCTCTCAGAAGTGGAAACAGAGACAGGGCAGGAAGTGTATTTCTTGTACCTGGTGACCCACTTCCTCCAACAAGTTTTCACCTTCTACAGGTTGTATGACTCAGAAAATAGCACCACCAGCTGGATACAAAATGTACAAACACATGAGACTTGACGGCCCATATCATAATCAAACCAGAAGAGGGCTTTATGATGGAAGGACTGTAACGATCAACGTTCAAATCTGAGAATACATTTCTTCACAGTTCTTAAATTTCACTTTAAATAATGGTTAGTTGCATTTTTGTTATTTTATTGCAATTCTCAACTGTTTAATAAACTTGAGACTTAATAATTTGTTATCTCTGTTGATGATTTAACTATGGAAAACATTTTGTTTTAATTACTTAAATTTACCTCATAAAATAGTACAAATAGACACCCCCACACACACACACTGGAATGTTAAATAAGTGCCAAGTATTTTCATAGTACAATTGTTGTTTACTTATATGTACACCCAATCAATAAATAATGAGATTTACTATGGGCAAGAATTTAGCCACATACTGAGCATACATCAGCAAGCAATGCATGTAAACTTCATGCTCCATTAGTGTTTCTGCTCTAGCAATAATGGCAAGTGCTTATCTCTTACTTATTCCCACTGAAATCTTATGTAACTATGTATCACTGCAAAGACATCAGTGGTGCTTTTGCAAATGCAATGGAGAGAAAAAAAAAAAAACATAAGAAGCTGTGAAAGCTATTTTTGCTATTAGCTAATCTTTAATCCCGCTGTGACTTATGGACAGTCACATGGAGGAGCACATCTATACTCTGTGAAGATCAGCTCTTAGTTTCTACTAGTTGAAGGCACTTCAAGAAAGCTGGACAGCACCAGAGAGATGTCAACTATTTCTTTCTCTGTTTTTGTTGTTTGCTTCTTCTTCCTGTTAGCAAATTCTAGGAGGAAGGAATTAAGCAGGGACTCTTCATCTTTTCAGCTTTTTCTCATCTTTCCAGATCATGGGAAATTATTAGGAACTATCAGAGATGTGTTATTTACTCAGGGGATGGGACTTCAACCTTTGGACAACATCCTCTGTAATTGTTTTAAATAAAATGTTTCCATGTACAAACTCGTAAAAATATGCTACAGTCAATCATCCGTATTCATCTTGGTCCACACATCAAGGGGATTTTATACATTTTATTTTCCCACTAGTTCCTGAAACATTTTCTCTTGGCTTTCCAGAATTGTGTTCACATCACAAGACGCAGGATTCCCATCTGGAATTACTCCCGTAGGCATTGCCTCATCTTCGGGACGCCTTAGTTGAGGTGCCCTGGAGCTCTATCCACACTCGTCCATCTTCTACATCTATTGCTGTGCCTGTGATCTCATCCTAGCTATTTATTTGCAATCTATGGGTGTTTCCTACAAATTTACCTCAACATTTTAAACAAGTCTCTGAATTCCTTGCATGCTTTCCCTGGCTTGCATGGTTAACTATCTAGTCATATCTTTACCTATTGTAGAAAATAAAATCAAACAATGTGTCAATGAGATACTGTGTCCATTTTATACCAATTGCCAATGCATTCTGGGTTGGCTTCAATACACACACACACACACACACACACACACACACACAAACACACGGTGAGAATTCAATGTAACTTATTTATTGTTATTTATTTATTTATTTTTATTTATTTATTTTTTTTGAGGCAGGGTCTTGTTCTAGCTCAGGCTGACCTGGAATTCACTATGTAGTCTCAGGGTGGCCTTGAACTCATGGCAATCCTCCTACCTCTGAATCTCAAGTGCTGGGATTAAAGGCATGCTCCACCATGCCCAGCCATTAAGACATTTTATAACTTTAAGTTTAAAAGTTTAGATTCACTATATTATTTGCTCAAAGTTTATGGAAGTATCATGTCTATTTTATTTTGGAAGAAATTTTAAAGACACAAATCAACTACTCATTTTCTTTGTGTTTATTCACTTATATATTCTATGTATTGTTTGAAAACCTGAGACACAAAACATACCACAGTATTTGCTTTATTTTGTACCTGGAGTGTTTATTCAGATTAATCATACTTATCAAAAAATATTAGCTACTCCATGGTAAGGAAACATGCCAAAGAAAACTTTCATCTGCCTTACAATGCTTTCTAATTTAGCCATTGGTAGCATTTATAGCATACATTGTTTTACTAAAATTCACTCCTTCATTGCAAGATACCAGAATAGGAAGCCAATTGGTAAGTATAGAAAACATATATGATAAAAAGTTTGCAAAAATATTATAAAAAATTGTTAGTACTAAATATATATGGAGGAGGAACAATGATGGGAGGGGGCAATTTGGTGGTATAGAGAGCAGAGCTGGCCAACTTTCCATGGTCAGCAATTCTTTAGGATGTTCTTTATGAAGGAATATTTGATAACACATATTATTTGACAATGGAAACAGTCATCTTTCCAAGAAGTATAATTTCCCCCACCCACTGAAACTGTGAAATGATTAGATATCGTGTTCAGAATAGTGGTTTAGAACAATGTCAGTGATGCCTATAAATCACCACGAAAACCACCTGGTGGTTTATAGTCTCTCTGCTGATGGCTCCTTTCTCATTCAATAAAACTGTGTTCTGACTCCTTCAGAAAACTCTTCTCTAAAACATTTGGTCCAAAACTGTCAGTGGTCTTTTGGTTTGCTGGCCTTTTGAAATTGAAACTAAATAAGCCTTTATGAGATACCTGTGAATGGTCATGTTGAACATTCAAAAAAGAATAAATCAAAAGACCTAGCCTAAAGGCACTCTTCAACATGCAGGCATATTCGCCTTACTATTGATTAAACTTCCAAAGATGAGAGAGAATTTTTTAAAGGGAAAATATAATATTGTCTTGGCTTACCTTTTAATGGAAGCCTCAAGATTTAAAATAAACAGAAGTAAGAGTTTGATTGTAATAATGTGAATTTGAACGTCTGCTGGTCGCACTTGCTCCATTCCATTGACTTGAAAATATGAGATAGCTTGGTAATCTGTCTTTCCTTGTTCATTTACAATTTTGACATAAGTATACAATTTAGAGATATAGCTATCTACAGCCATAGTGACTGATATTGTGTATATTCATTGGAGTTTAAAAACAGTTAGTGAGTGGAGGAAAAGTAAGCTGCTTTGGAACTAGAGTTCTTTCAGAGAAAGTAGATAAATTGCCTTTGATGTTTGAAGACAAGGATTCTAGAGCAAAGTGTGAGCCAGTTGTGTTGTTCAGTCTGAGGATGTCACAACAGTAGATAGACAGGAGAAGGAGAGCAAGTTGGATCAATGAGAGGTACCTTGAATGAACTGAGAGAGAACAGAGGAAGGAGGAAGAGGAGAAAGAAGAAGAAGCGTAAGCAGCAGCAGCAGGGGAGGAGGAGGAGGAATAGCAGGAGAAAAGAGAGGAGAGCAAATATGGGAAAGAGGAGAGAAAGAAGAGAGGATCCAGAAATCCAAGAAACAGAGAAGTAAGATGATGTTTCATGAGTGTCTCAGTGAAGGCAGAAATTCTCCAGCACATGGTCCTGTTAGAAGCCCCACCAGCAGTGAAGCGTGGTAGCTAATCAAGGGCTCTGTTCCATCACACCGCTAAGCGGCAGGTGTCCTGCAACCCCGCTGGCCCGAGCCTGCTCACTGCAGATGTCCAGGATGAGCAGAGGCAGGGAGATAAGGCACAGGGATTAGATACTAAAGTTACAATTCAAAATGGCCTCAGGTTGGGCAGCAGCCCTTTTAAAGAGGCTGTCTCTATTTCTCACATCTAATTCTGTGCGGTATGTCACATGTTTCTACTGTTAGGTACCATACTTGGCTGAGACAAATGTTTCTATCCCTCCCTTATAAAATGGCTATCACAGGTCCTTTGTCACACCAAGAAGTTCATGAATTCTGTGACTCTGATAAGGGGTCTACCCCTGCTCCAGCTGTCTGCTCATTCCAGCACATCTACTGTGTGTGCTCAAGAGCCACTGGTCAAGATATTGCATGGCCAGGACAAAAGGTAGTGGAACAGGACAGGTTTCCTTCCTAGAAGAGGCACGTTATGGGAAGGATGAGGTAAACTCAGAAACCAGTGAGGAAGCAAGAATTATTTTACCATGTGTTAGACTTTGATCATCTGGTGTGTTTTATAACACCCTTTGAGAACCATTTGAAACTCATGAATGGAAGATATTCTGAGTTCAAGGAACTGAAAATATGTTTTATAGTTCATTCTGGCTGTTCTCCTTTTAGCTTCTGTTTTCTCCATCCTATACACACAAAAATTATTTTTTTTCAAAAAATACATATTTTTATTCACTTGCAAGGAGAGAGATGGGAAGACACAGAGAGAGAGAGACACAGAGAGAGAGAGAGACTGGGAGCACCAGCAGATGATCTCCAGATGCAGGCACCACTTTGTGCATATGGCTTTACATGGGTACTGGAGAATCCAACTCTCCAGTCATTAGGCATTGTAAGCAAGTGCTTTAACCACTGACCCATCTCTCCAGCCCTGGAAAGCAATTTTCTTATGTGCAATGATTATAAACATCACTTACTTTCTCAAATGAAGGAGGAAGAAATGACACTTAAATCATGGGCTATGGATATAAAGGAAATTACAGAAATTTTAAACCCTGATTAATTAATAGTAGTGAGAAGGTAGGGGACCTACCATGGTTTAAATGTACCATGGATTGCTGTTATTTGGAATGGGCCTTTGAGATTCAATGAGATCATTAGAATCCCAAGCAAGACAGAATTAATGATGGAAGGAGACTTGAATTTCTGTGCTTCCACTCTTACTATGATGCAATACCTTTTTCCATGTAGGCATGTAAGAAGGCTTTGATAAGCCTTTGTTGCCTGTCTCCACAGCTGTGAGCCAAGTAAACTTCTGTTTATTTTAAATTACCCAGCCTGTGCTGTTTCTGTTATAGAAGCAGAGAGACAGAGAGAGAGAGAGAGAGAGAGAGAGAGAGAGAGAGATAAACAAATGATTAAGATAGGAACTATGTATAATGTAGTGATTTGCATGTTAAATGTTGGCCATACCATGAAGTGTTTGCAATTAAGTTTCCTACTCAGTCCCTACCTAGTGGGGACATTGGGAGTGGATCCTTGCTGGAGGAGGTGTGCCAAAGGGGCCTTGAGATGTACTAATCTAGCCCACTGTGTATTGAGGGTGGGCACAATCTGACCATTTCCTTCCTTCTCTGTCTGGAGATGTGATGTCCCAGTTGCCTACAATGTCATACTTTCTCAAGCATGATGAAACTTCCCCTCAAAATGATAAACCCTTTTCTCCAGAATCTGCTTTTTTAAAAAATATTTTTATTGAAAACTTTTCATGTATGAGAACATACTGCAAAATGGGCATATTCCCATTCAGGTTATCCTCTTTTATCCCCGAACCCATTCCACTGAGGACCCTCTTCACTGAGGTCATAGGTAATCACAGGGACAAGGTCATGAATGCACCAAGGGCTGCATACCAAAAGGGTAGTGCCCATCAGTATGCCTTCTCACCATGTGGCTGATCAGAGATGGTAGAAGGAAGCTTCTACTGTACTTTGGCTTAATGTAAAGGCCCATGCCCCTCAAAAAGCATACTAAATGTAAATGTTTACCCACTGCCATCAATGCTATTCTCATCCTTGGTGAGAGAATTTGTTCATCATATATGGCAGCCAATCCTGGGGAGAACCAGGACTCATCAAGATGATAAGAAAAGAAAACGGAGAGCCAAGCACAAGACCAGTCATCTCTATCACACCAACCAGGGCCCAGGGATGTTGCAGAAGGACTGGTGGGTTAAAAATGAGTTTTGTTCTCACTCCTAGCGAGAGAACCTTCTGAAAGACTCAAAACTCACCAAAGCAGAAACCAAGAGGCAGTTGAGAACTCAATACTAAGGATGATTTCTTAAAATCTCTCCAATGCTCAAGGGAATTGCAGAACAGGGGACAGAAAGAATATAAGTTATGTTAGATGTTTTATCCCAGCAATGAGAAAATAACAGAACATTAACTCACACCAGAATTTAGATAGAAAAATATGGTGCCCTATCACTGTTAATGAATATGTTCTACTTCATAAAGTTCTAGTAGAGGTAAACAGAAAAAAGATGTATAATTCTCTTATGAAATTTAAATGGAAACAGTGGAAATAATAATGGAAATAAACCTTCTTAGGTAATATTTGATCACATGCAGGAAAAATGTCATCATGTTTTAGTATCCTATATTTTTAGTGTTTTCCTTTAATTTTACTCTGCTTACAGTTGATGAACCACACTTCAAGAGGCAATGTTTTTTTTTTCTTTCATAAACACATGAACTAGTAGAGTCAAACAAGAACATTTATAGAAACATTATTCCTAGAAATAGAATTAAACTCTGACAATTATTAAAATGACAAATAAATAAACACACTGTTTACATATTTCTATTAATGTATGATGTATGAGAGAAAATAATGGAACATATTTACATTTATCAATAAGTCTGTGTCACAGAAATATAATATGGAATTAAAAGTGCAAGTTATGGGGTGGAGAGATGGCTTAGCAGTTAAGGTGCTTGCCTGCAAAGCCAAAGGACCCAGGTTCCATTCTTAATAACTATGTAAGCCAGATGTACAAGGTGGCACATGCATCTGGAGTTTGTTTGCAGGGGCTGGAGGCCCTGGCATGCCCATTTTTTTTTCTCTTTCTCCTTTCTGTCTCAAATAAATAAATAAATAAATAAATAAATAAATAAATAGATAAAATATAAAAAATATAAGTCAGGGTGTGATTCTGGAAGACAGCAGTGGAAATTCCAAATCCACATGCTATAAACATAGAGAGCAAATAGCATAAAATATTAAAAAAGTTTAAAAAGAGACAAGAAATTCCACATAGTAGAAATACTAAAATCATGGAAAGAAAAAGTGGAAACCAAACTAAGGGTGCTACATTATGCTTGAAATGTATGATTCAAACTTCTGGATTTCAGAACTATCCGATAGAAACAGTACCAAGAATTATTACTAATATCCAATGTTCAGTTACTATTGTGCCACCCACTGTCTTTAAGTTATGTAACAGAGAGTGAGGTTGAAAATAAATATGACTACAGAGACACTCACCAAAGGATAATTGTTGAGTGTAATTCTATCAGTACTTGGAATCTTAAGTTAAGTGAGAAGTAAAAGGAAGAAACTGCATCCAGTGTCTATATATAAAGCCAGTCTCAATACTGTATAATTGATTACATGGGAGCAGAAAGGGAGAGTGTGTGCAAATAGAGCCTTGATGATGTCTTCGCTGAGCACGTTACTTTTCGACTTGGTACTGGCCTTGGTACTGGCCCCATGGAACCAACCTAAGGGTAAAGAGGGTAAAGATGGGCTGTTCTAATATTATCATTCCTGTTCTCCTGAAGTACCAGAATCCCTTAGGTAGAATAAAGGAAATTTAGATGTAGCAGAGAAGGTATCTAATTAAAAGTTCCATAATTTTTAATTGGAAATAATAATATATGCTATTTTTTTATAAATGCACACACACACACACACACACACACACACACATTTCTAGCTCTGTCCAACAAACAGGCCTAGAACAAATGAACACTTCAGGAGAATGAGCAGAACAGTATCATGATTCTCATCTTGAAATAATCTTTATTATTATATTCGATGAATCCTGTGAAGAGAAATGTTTGTCTGGGACACCTTGTCATACCATATGGGAAGAAGTCCAATGGGTACAAAAATATGCACTAATGATTTTAAATAAAGGATGAGATAGTCTACGTTTCACATCAGGTAAATGCTGTCAACATAGATTGCTTCTCTTGCTCCAAAGAGAATGAGTGGTAATTGTTTATTCTGAGGCAAGTATGAGTGACTGTGGCCCAGGAATATGATCTCAAGTTATCCACAATGACACATTTCATGCAATGGTGGCAGTTTACATGAATTTCATAGTCCTGAATAAATGAAATTCATAAATTAATATATTTTGCAAGTACAGTAGAGGAACATCTGGCATAGCAGAACAAAGACATTTCTTCTATAGTTTTCATGGGATTTCCTATGCTTCTTTAGCTCTGGGGCTGGTGAAAGCTAGTGTCTTGTTAAGTTAATACATCCCACAAGCTTTACCTAATAATTGCCAAGATGGTAGGTCTGTTTTGGTCATTAGTAATAAATGATTTTTAAACAGACTAAAGATAGCCCAAGATAATTTTGGCTGCTGATCTGTAATTCTCTTTCCACAATCATGAAGTTCTAATCAGTCAGTTTTTCAGAATTTTCAACACAGATGTGACTTCTTCAGAGAGCTTCAGTTTGCAATGCAATGGACTAGAAGACATCATATGTGTTTAACTACATAGTTTTATTTATTTATTAATTATTTATCTGCTTATTTATTGTTAGAGAGATATAGGGAAAAGTGAGACACACTAAGAAAATGGGCATGCCATGGCCTCAAGACACTGCAAATTAACTCCACTTCTTCATGTATCTGGTTTTACTTGGGTACTGGGGAATGAAAAAGGGTCTTTAGGCATTTCAGGTAAGTGTTTTAACTGCTGAGCCATTGCTCCAGCCCTAAAAAAAAAAAAAAAAAAAAAAAAAAATTTTTAATGCTATCTTCTAAGTGTTCTAAATGAACAAAAGCCTAGTTTTTAAATGAATTTTATATATAAAAGAAAATACATTTATATCACATATATGATATAATCTAGGTTTTAGATAATATAATTTTGATGGTTGACCACAATAATGCAGCAAACCATGGTTCTTTTTAGAGATGACAATGTTTTAACTTGCAGTACAGGAACATTTGATTGTGAACTATGGGAAAAGGTCACTGCAGATGTAATTAAGTTAATGATCTAGAGACGTGATCAACCTGGACTATATCATTGGGCCACACAAACAATGACACAAGTCTTTATAATACAGAAGTAGAGAATGCATCAGCATAAAGAAAGTCACATGACATATACAAGGTTTTGAAATACAATAGTCACAAACCTGGTAATACCTAAAGCTTCTAGAAACTGAAAGAAGCAACTGATGGTTTTCATCCAAAGTCTTGGCAGAGAGTTCAATACTGACAATACCACTGTGATTTCAGATATCTGGCCTCCAAACTGTGAGAAAGAAAATGTCTTTGGATATAATCCACCAGGTCTTGGTAATTTATCATAACAGACAGAGGAAACAAAACATATAAATGATATGTTGATATTTAAGAAATTGATTATTTTTGTATCCCTTCAGTGCAGAATGTAATAAAAATGTGAGCAAGGTTTTAAGATGTAAGAGTACTTCATTATGCATGTTTATTTTTGACTAAATAGTATTGTAAATTTCAATTTTTTTCCTATGGATTACATTATTTTTCTTTAAATATTTTATATGATGAATTTAAAATAATATTAGTAATCTATAATGTGGTAGTTAATTATTTATTTTTGCCCTGGCAAGGAATTCTTTGTGATAATTTGAAATTGGATTTGCTGCAGTTAATAAATTAAACCATTTTATTCTAAATCTGCTTTTCTACTTTTTCCTTTAAGCTAAGAAGGTAAATGCTTTCTTAGTTTATGATGTGTTTTGGGTCTAGCTGGTAAAATTAGTGGTGAAGCTAAAAAAGGTCACCATAATTTTCATGAGCCACATGTTACTTGCAAAATGAAATCATCTGGCATATGGCTTTCACAGGAGAAACACACAAGCAAACAAAAAATCCTAAATGTCAGGGCAGCCTCATTTTTAGCACACACATTTCTAAAATGAACAAAGAAAGATGATCAAAATAAGGTTCAGACATGCATCTAATTAAGAAACACTGAGGTCTAATTGTAGATGAATCAAGATAAAAGACTTTTCTATGATTTCTGTTAATTAGATATTTTAATTATTGAAAAAAGCATTATATTTAAACACACACACATAGTCACTTTACTATATTCATAAAAGACTTAAATATATTATTATTGGTACTTTGTGGAAACGTGTCTGGAGATAGGAGAAGAAGAATATAAGATGTGGTATTACCTCAGCATGGATAGGATAAAATTCACTTTTTGTCCATCATAGGCTACTTTTCTGATTCCATACAACTGTAAATAAAGCTTTATTTTAATTTTAATAATATATATGTATATTATATTCTTTGTGTACAAAGATTGCTGCTTCAAAATTTTGTATATATGTGTTTATAAAATAGATGTCAGCAGATATGATTATATTTTTGTATGTACACATAACTGCTCTTACCAGAAAAGAACTAGAGAACGATGGACATCTGGTAAAAAGCTGTAAGTAATTACCTATGTGGCTAACTTTGGAGGAGTGTGTGTGTGTGTGTGTGTGTGTGTGTGTGTGTGTGCATGCGTGTGCGCTCATATGTGTTCATTTGTACTCTTTTACCCTAAGAGAATCAGGATGGAAAGGAGATTCTTCTCTTACAAAATAATAGAAAATTCTTTACATGTCAGCATCATTGTAGACTTGAAGACATTGGCCCACAAGAAAGAAATACAGAACATTATTCCAGGAGAATAATTTTAATAGAATGAAATCACCCAAAATGCATGCATGATCTAGCAGGTTCTAGCCTTGAGGACACAAAATTTTTACAGCCCTTGTTTTACTAATGCTTTTTGAACGCTGTCTAATGGGGAAGGATGTTCTCATTAACTGTTTTCTTCTGCACGAGTCAATAATATGTTTCCTATGCTCATCATTTTTCTTTTTACTAAAAATGAACTAAGGCTGTTGGTGGTTCCAGTCCATTTAACAGACAAATTCTACAAAACGTGGTGGTTTGAATGTAATGTCCCCATAGCCTCAGGTGACTGTCATGGAGCTTTCTGCTTAGTGCCAGTCTTTGGGAGGTGGATCACAGAGAGAGGAAGCATGTCACTGGAGGCACACTTTGGACTTCAGTCCACGCCTGCTGTGTGTGTACATCCTGTCATGTCAGCTGGTGCTTCTTGGAGCTCACTATTCTCTTCTGTCATCTTGCTTGTACCAAGCACAACGCTTCTTCTTTACCTCACCCAGTATTTCCAACCCCACCTTTTAATTGTAATATTTGTCTTAACTCTAACAGTTTTACTGCTTCTGTAAGATTATGGTGGGTGTATATGCTTTCTTAAAGTGTACAGAATTGAAAATGTTCAACACACAAGTCCTTCTCTTGCCTTATTCAAACTGAATTAGAATTATGATTTTATTATTCAAAGAAATGAATAGTTATGTTTCATTAGCTTTTATTTCATTATACACAGCTTTCTTGGAGTATTAGCAAAAAAAAAAAAAAATCCTAAATGTTGCCTGTGCCTGAGGTAAAAATCAGGATATGTGGAAAGAACCTTATGGATGCTGTCCATGTTCATACTTTCCTAGGATCCATGGGTATTCAGCTCTCTTCACAGTCCGGTAGGAACACTGCAATTAAACTCTCATCAAGGGTATGCATATAACAGCTATGTGCTCTATCTCAAAGCCCAGTACCATAGAATCTTCTAGCACTACTATTTCTTTTTTGTATTTTATTTACTTATTTGAGAGAGGGATAGATAGATAGATGAAGATAGATAAATAGATAGATTGATGATAGATAGATAGATAGATGATAGATAGATAGATAGATAGATAGATAGATAGATAGATAGATAGATAGATAGATGGAAGAATGGACATACCAGGACCTCTAGCCACTGCTACTGGGGAATTGACCCAAGTCCTTAGGCTTTGCAGCAAGCACCTTAACTGTGGAACCATCTGTCCAGTTGGCATTACTGTTTCTTGCTTTGTCAGCCACCTGGCTTTTCTGGAATATATTGAGTCTTCAGGGATTTGAAGTCACGTGTGATTAATAGTTGAACATCATCAGTCTTGACCATTATGTAACTAATCAAACCCTTTGTATGCAATGCTTCCTTAGCACTCCAATGAGAAAAACAAATGAACTCCCATCCTATCCGCATTCATTTTGAGATTTGATTGCTACCACAATGATCTCATATATTTATCCTACTGGCTGTCAAGGAGTTGAAGCTAACTAAGTATTTGGAATGAATGAACATTAATTTTTATGGCAATAATCAACATTACATAGAACATTTGAAATCTATGGGCATTCACACTACAGTTACAAATATGAAAAATATGTTTGATAGTTAAAAGTGTTATTCACTAGTTGATATTCCTACTGGACAAATATCATGTTTTCTCTCATTTGTGGTTCAGAGAGTTTATATACATATTTAAAATTTTGTATTTTTTAATATGACATGTACATAGATGTATAAATTTCTAGGCAGAAATTGGGGACTAATGGTGGGGTGGAAGATGAGAAAGGCGTAGTGATCAATATACTTAAAGTATAAAATATATTTGTAGGAAGCCTTGAAAAATAAAATAAATTAAAAAATTATTTGCAAGTTCTAATAAATGAAACTTCAAGAAATCAAATATATTTTTTGGAAGGAAACAGAAAGTCAAATTGATGAATACAGAAATAATATTGAGAAAACCCAACAGAATAAGAAAATTAATAAAACTATAAAGTGAGATAGCTTTTAGAATAATTACTAAAATGTGATAGAATTTTGTAAACATTGAAGGAACTACTCATAAAATATGATAAAATACTCTATTCACAACAAAATAAAATTTTATATTATTAAGACAAAACTTTATGCAAGAATAATATAGATTTATAAGTTAAGTTTATTTATCTGTTAATTAAGAAAAAGCCTTAAGAATATAATAAATTATAATAAAACAGGTTAATTTTATTTCTGCATGGGATAAGCAATGAGTAGACTAAGTCTTATTTCCTCTTAATGAATCTACAATAAAAATTCAATTGTTGTCAAAATAATTCTGTAAAATAATTTTGAGGTTGTAATTGGAAAAATGAATAATAGATAGGAAATATTAGCATCAATGAGCTTAAACTAAGCAGAGAGAAATAAAAATATAGGAAATGTATATATAACTTGTACTTTCCACTGAAACATCTCAAATTGTTACTTAAATTTAGTTTTATTGTCCTATAGTAAGACTCCTTATAACCAAAGAAATATCAACTCTCTTCAGTTTAACATAGTTACATAAGGTTGGTCATATGACATGGAAGAGGGAGATGAAAAAGTGAAATGAATAAGCAGTGGTTAAAATGAAACAGTGTTTTTTGGGGGGAGCGAATATTAGAAAAAAAACATTTTTTATAATGAAGAGCACTCTAGGATTTAATGTGGCAAAAATGTTAAAAATTCTGAGTTACTCTTTGGATATTGCTAAAGTCATAAAGAATACTGTTGCAATAAAGGAAATGGACAGAAATGCAATGTCATTTCATTCTGATTCTTATTAAAGTTTCAATGTACTTGTGTTAAATTAAATACTACTTACCAAAAACTCAAGAAAATGAGTTAGTTTGTTAATCTCCAGTTACAAACTTACACTGTATATTGGAATAATTGTTCATACTTCCCAGAATAGCAAACTATAGCTCTGACAGGTAAAAAATAAAAGCAAGTCTGGGGCCCATTCTAAAGCTGAATGGGTACAAATGAAAAGGCATCTGCTTCCTGAGTGACAGCTCTATTCATGCTGAGGAGACATTAAAGGAAAACTGTTCTTTGATTCCTGGTAAGAGAGGTGAAGTACCCAATTAAGTTTATTTTTTAAGCTAAATTTTACCTACACTAAAGTTTAGTTTTCGTTTCCCTTGGTTCAATGGTATAGTTCAGGAAGCAACTAATGATGACTTTGGTTCTTAATGCAATGAAAATCTGCATTAGGGGACAATATTGAGACCATTGCTTTGTTTGGGTGAATGTTCATCTCTCTCTTGGGCTGCTGTTTTTCACCTGCCCTGGCAAGACTGTAATGCCCAGTCCCTGCTACTGGGCCATCCTTTCCCTGCCATCATAAGGCTTTCCTCCAGATTTTATGCCAAACTCTTCTCTTTCCTTCCATCAGCTGATTTTGCCTGGGTGTTGTGTCCCAGAAACAGGAAAATAACTAGAGTAGATGCATGCCAAACTGTCTTTCTCACATTAAACAAATTCAATGTCTTGAATCTTGAAATACAACTTGAAGACATAACTTTAAACATTATTTGGCTGCCTGATGTCTCTGGTTTGGCTGCATAGAGTCCCCGGGGCTACATATCTAATTCAAATTCTCTAATTGTAATTTTCCCAATTGGCAAAATGAGAATACAACTTCCTTCATAGGATGGTTGTAAAGGTCTGAGAGGAATTCTTTGCTAATTACAATGTGCCAGAGACGGTGAGCAGATGATTATGTTTGACAGTGCTTGACAGTGAGTTATGAACTTATGCCAAAAGCATCTTCCAATGGTCCTCCACTTAGCTGTGCTCATCCCCCCTCTCACGTTGTCCAGAGTCAAGTGTGTTATAATCCTCTACAGCTGTAAACTGCTTATTCCTTTTTCAGCTTTGAGAAACGTGCCTCCAGAGGATAATTGCTTATTTTTTTTGTACCCCTTCCCACAGTGTATAGTTTTCTAATGGTTAAAGTCTCTGATTGAGATTATTCTCAGGCATGTCTGGTTAATCATCTTCCCTGCCAACAGCAACATGAGGGGGCACACCATGATGGTATTGACCCTGTGCTGAAAGGTTGAGCCACAGCCTGCAGAGCTGCAATAGGGTTTAGCTGAATTCATTGTAAGGACATCCTAGCTGATCCTGCCAAGCTCATAATACCAAGCTTGGCATGTGACAGTTAGTGTTCTCTGATCTTCTTGGGGTTGGGTGATGCTGAATAAAGTACTGACTTCATTGTGTGCATATTGAATAAAGATTAAAAATCCATCAATAATTTTTGTTACAAAAATGATAAGTAGTAAATTTCAGAAAACATTTATGTGAATGCTGGCCATGTATGTCAGATTTTAATAAGTATATTATATGTCAAAGTTATTAAGTTTGATCCATTACAATAAAGGTGTTCCAATAAGGGAATTTATGCACTTGAATTTCCATAAATGTTACCGCAGAGTTAGCAAAAATATACTCCTGATTAGGACTTTCAGGATTTAACTCTGAGCTTGGTTTTATTCACTTTTTAACAATTTTTGTATTTTTACCAATGGAGGGGTGTTTAACTTTTGATTGAAGATGAAACAAAAACTATGGCTGGCTGTAGTGGATGCTGTAACTTAGTATGCGGTGAGCTACGATGACTGCAAATTGATGGCATTGGTGGTGGCGTATGCCCATAATCTCAGCACGGCAAGGTGGAGGGGGGACAAAGAAGAAAGCTTAAGGGTTTGCTGAGTCACATCTACCTGAATCAGCTGAGCTCTAGGTTCAGAAAGTGGACCAATCTCAGAGATGAAATTGTAGAGACAGCAAGGAAGATACCCAATTTCAATCTGGGCCTTCCACATTTATACATGTACATGTAAACCTGTACAAACATATGCACAAAGATATAAGCATGCATATACATGCATACACATCACACACACACACACACACACACACACACACACACACGGATCCCAAATATGAAACTGGCCTGGTCTACATACTGGTGAGACCTTGTCTCAAAAAACAAAACAATAAAGGACAAACTTCATATTAACCTCTCACAACATAATATACTATGAGGGAACACAAACTCCAATTTTTAAAATGTTGTTTCTGTGAATTTTTTGTTTTGTGAATGTATTTGCAAGTAGAATTTCAGACAGTGAGTTGGAAAAAGGCAACCACTGTTTAAGGAAAAGGTTCTTATACTTTTAAAGAAAAGGAGCTAAATGAATGGATGAGGAATAAAATAGTATAACAATTTTGCCATTTTAATATCAAACAAATATCACAAGGGAGTTTAGTATGTTTACATGAAGTTTGGACAAGGTTCTACCTTAGTTTGATAAGAACAGGCAGAGAAGCTATGATACTAAGTAGCTTAATGTCAGTTGAACTAAGGGTTGAAATGACCTAGGCTATATACACAGCATCAGGGATACATAGAGTCAGTCCAACCTGTGCTTAATGCAAGTGTCTTGGAGTGACAGTACGTAGTAGTGTACTTCTTCAAGAGAAAGAAATGACATCACCATCATCATAAAATGTGCACATTCCTTGGTTTAATAGAAGATATCAGAATCACTAGAGAATAAATATAAAGGATAATTAAGGAAATAGACATCTTAGAATGTTATAATAAGGAATGGGGAAGGGATAGACTAGGCATAAATCATCAACAATAAAATCTATTTCCTGTCTTATAACTCATATTAACCATGGTTCTACCATTATTCTCTTTCAGGTTGAAAAAACAAAATTTACCTTTATTTCCAAAGAAAAGAAGAGAAAAATTACCCTGCATGTAATTTGATGTGTTTCTTTGTTTACATATTGGATTGGGCTCATTCATCCAGCAACAGGAAGCTAGTTATTCATTTAACTCATTTGCCATGATTAAAAATAACTGATATGATGGGGCTGGAGCAGTCGCTGAGTGGCTAAGGCACTTGTCTGCAAAACCTAAGGACATAGGTTCGATTCCCAGTACTCTCATAAAGCCTGGTGCACAAAATGGCACATGCCTCTGGTGTTCGTTTGCAGTGGCTAGAGATCCTGGTGTGACCATTCCATTCTCTCTCTCATTTGCAAATAAATAAAAATGAAATATAAAAGAATAATTGACACGAGTAAATCTAAGTGCACTAACTTTCCTGCAAAAATAATATTAATATGAAGGACGCTTTCTCTCAAATTAGTGATTTTTACTGACAGTTGAAAGAGACTTTTAAAACTAAAATTTCCATGATCTCAAAGTGTACTCTCTCATCTGTGGTTCCTAAATGGGAACATATTGAGTTGTAGGCATACCTGACAGACAGCTCAGGGGACAGACAAGAGGGATGGAATGTTTTAGGGGTGGGGAATGGGAGGGATGGGAGGAGATATACACAAAAATAATTACAAAATGAATTGGTACCATAGAAGCCTTCCTCCTGGATAGCAGAATAGAAGATATAGCTTTCAATAGAAGCCTAGAGGGATCATCTTGTAAAAAGGGCCCTGGAGGGCTGGAGAGATGGCTTAGTGGTTAAGGCATTTGCCTGCAGAGCCAAAGCATCCTGGTTTAACTCTCCAGGACCCACGTAAGCCAGGTGCACAAGGAGGTCCATGCATCTGGAGTTTGTTTGCAGTGGCTGGAGGCCCCAGTGCACCCATTCTCTCTCTCTCTTTTTCACTTTCTCTCTCTCAAATATATAAATAAAATATATTGTAAAAAAAAAATTTTAAAAAGGTGTAGCCTAACCCTAAAATGTCTAGTTCTGGCTTGCAACTCCTAGTGTCATAAATTGGTTACAATCCATGTTGAGGTTGATCAGAGAGACCTACAAACCAAACAAGACAGGCTTCTGTCAAACCCCTTGATGACCCACCTGTGTGGTAAAGGGTAAAACCCTATTGCTAAGGAAACCACATACTGCCAATGGAGAACATTGAGAGATCCAGCTGAATCTGAAAGGTAGCCGGTTCCCAGATGGTTAGCCCAAATCATGCTGAAAAGCTAAGGGAAAATGGCTAATAATGTGAGCAACCAGGGGACGCTGCTATATGAAAACAACCAACCTGACAAGACAAACACACCTGGGTAACTGTGGCTCACAGTCTAGGTGGCAGGTGGGTAACCAATGGATCTTTTATTGGCTATGAGATCCTTTCAGTGCAAAAGAACCCATAACTGGAACTAGAAACCAAGTCAGAACCCTATGGAGACCAAGAAAATAGACTCCAATGAGAATCTCCTACTAGCTTTGATCCAAAAGTGAGGCTACACACATTAAATCTCTCTAAATAAACAATGCTTTTCCCTTTTAACCTATCCTGATCTTACTCTTTGTTGAACAGTCTGTTTTTGTTTTTCAGGACAACCATAATATACTGACAAGACAAGAATGGATAGCTGACTTCCTGATAGGAGATGAACCACCCTTTACACAGCAGCCAGGGCCCAGGTGAAACCACAGAGGAACTGGTGAGATGAGTAAGTGTGCTGCTTCCATGGTGAGTCTGATAACCTGGGCCAGAGTGATGCACAGACCCTGAAGATACTCAAAATGCACCAAATCAGAAATCCAGAAACTGCTGAGAACTCAACACTAAATTAGTATTAAAGCACACCCACCAAGTGTTCTGAAGAGGGGGCAGAAAGAAATATAAGAGCCACAGGGTGGGAAGGACTATCCAGAGACATAGCTCTCCCCACAATGACAGATTGCTGCTCTCACAACTCACAACTCATAACCTATAACTACATGGTGAATACCGGCAATCCCACTAAAGATGGCCTTCAGTGCAGTGAGGTCAAGGAGTAGGAAAATGATGCTACCAACATATGATGTTTCCATACAAAGTTTCTATTTAATTTTTAATAAAAGTAACTTAGAACAAAAGGTATTCCTCTTTAGAGAGAATAATATTGCCATTTGGTTGAAAATTATCTGTTACCTCATCAACATCATTTTCCTAGGTGTTTCCATGACTACATTATGTTAGGTTAAAAACAAACATTATCTTTACTCCATGAAGATGTCAGATAATCACCATAAAGGTAAGTAATACAAAAGATACAAGTACATGACAGGAAACACAATTGCTCCTATTTTTCTTTGAAAGGGCATACATTTTTTTACTTTTAATGTTAAAAGCGTTTCTGGTCTTTTTCAAATACAAAACAGAATATGGTAATTTCTTTGTTCACAGAAGAAAAGTAAAGGTAACAAGAGTGGATCCTTTGACTTTGTGAATTTAAGAGATAAAATCATTTGTTCTCAACTCAATTAACTTGCCAGAGTGGTCAAGATTATGTCATCTCAATTAAAAAAAAAAGAGAGAGAGAGAGAAAGAGTTCAAGCTATACTTCAAATTGAGCACACCTACTTACATTCTTTATTATTATTCTCACACGGTACTTATTGCCATGCCAGCATGACCTGTCATGGACTGTCTCTTCTCAAACAGTAAGCCAAAATACTACCTTCTATCCTGAAGCTTCTTCCTGTCAGATATTTGGCCCAGGGCATAATCCAAACTTATAATGTCAATATCATCACATGTCCTCAAAACACACACACCACATTGAGAACTGAAGAAAGACTAGCAGTGGATGAGTGCTCCTTTTGAATCTCTTTAGTAGTAGCTATGGATTAATGATTCTTCAGAGGCCACATATAGATTAGAGAAAAATGACTTATAAAAATATATGCTAGATATCCCATATATTAATGTTACTCTCACTTTTGGTTAGAGAAGCTTCTCTTTTCAGATGGTGGTGACCTTGGGATGACTCAGAAGGCACCATGGTGCTGAGAAGAAGGGACAGAGGAGTGCACAGCACAGAAACATCTCTGACACACCTTCCAAGGCTCAGGGTCCATTGGGGAAGAGAGGAGTAGAAAGAATATAAGAGCCAAAGGAAGGGTAGGACTCCTTGCAACGTGCTCCTCCAGACACAAAATGGCCTGGATATCCATGACCTCACAGTGCCTGACACTACCTACATAAAACCATCATAATAGGAGGAAAAGATCATGACATCAAAATGAAAAGAGAGATTGATTGAGAGGGGGTGATATGATGGAGAGTGAAGTTTCAAAGGGGAGGGTGGGGGAGGGAGGGAATTACCAAGGGATATGGTCTACAATTAAGGAAGTTGTGAATAAAAAATAACTAATTAAAAATATATATACTAGATGTCTACATTAGTTATTTTTCTCATTGCATTGACCAAAGCCCAGACAATGGCAGGGAAGGCTTATTTTTTAAGGAAAAGGCATGATCGCAAGAGGAAGAGGTGGCTCGTCACCTTGAATTCACCATTCAGAAGCAGAGAGAATGAACCAGAAATGAGACTGGGGTATAAAAACTCAAGTCCCACTCATTGATACCCACTTTTTACAGTGAGCTTTCACCTCCTAAATATTCCACAATATTCATAAACTATACCACCAGCTGTTCAAACACATGAGCCCATGAGTAGCTATGAGTAGTAGTGACATTAATGTCACCACAATATCTAAAAATATATTGTAACGCATTATGATAAATACAATAGAGATGGTTGAATACTGTATGTATGACCTCACTCATACACATAATACATTTTTAAAAAGTTGAGGGCTGGAGGGCTGGCTTAGTGGTTAAGGCTCTTGCTGACAAGGCCAAAGAACCCAGGTTCCATTTCTCAGCACCCACATAAAGCCTGAAGCACAGGGTGTCCAATGTGTCTGGAGTCATTTGCAGTGGTTGGAGGCCCAGGTGTGCCCATTCTCATTCTCTCTATCTGCCTCTCTCTGTCCTTTCATATAAATAAACAAATAAGATATTTAAAAACAAGAAACAATATTTTAAAAGTTGAAGGATGAAGAGATTGTTCAATGGTTAAGTTGCTCTCCTGCAAATCCTAATGACCCAGGTTTGATTCCCCATTACCCATGTAAAGCCAACTACACAAAGTGGCATATGCAGCTGAAGTTTACTTGAAGCTCCTAGAAGCCTTGGTGTACCCATTCTCTCTTTCTCTTTCTCCTTGAAATAAAATAAAATAAAATATTTACAAAAAACTTTAAAACCATTTGATTTCATTGTATGTGGGGATAAAATGGTGGTTTCCAAATGCTAGGAAAAATGGAGAGAAGTATGGAAAAGTGCTGATAGACATGGAAATAAATTATAACTATACAGGAATTAGAAGTTCTAGAGAACTAATGCATGGTAGGGTGGATATAGATAATAATAATATACTGTACATATCAAAAAGCTGGAAGACTAAATTTTAAGTTTTCACCATAAAGTATTATAAATGAGGAGACAAATATACTCAAAGTGATTTAATAATTACAGTGTTAAGGCATCATATGGCACCTCATTAATATTATAAGTAGTAGGTTTTACATATAATTTTAAAATATGCTCAAAAAATTCCATGATCTGTTCCCTGTTTCATTGACATGAAAGGCTTTTGAATAGATTTTTAATAGGACAAAGAATGAAAGGAGATCTCATTGATGCTTGTTAACATAAATGCTTTGGTTGTTTGTAAAGGGTTTGAGCAACCTCCTCTTCACACGGCTCGGCTCTCTGAATTCCTTAACTTCTTATGTATTTCCTAAGAAGGTTATCAACATACAATTATCACAGCATTGGACTAAGTTCCATGCAAAGGTTATCAAGTTGGAATGGTACCATTTCAGGCCATTTCTATATCTTGCCACATTCTAATATACTTATGACATTCCCACTGAAGTGCATACTGAGTATCAGTCCAGGAAATTTTATAAACTGTGCCTTTGTGGACACCAAGACAAACATGGCAGGGAATCTGGCTTACTGACTCCATGCTTGCAGCTCTGCAGTGTTAGGTTCTCACTGGTCTTTGGCTAAAAGAGAGGTTACATACATCAAATTCTCCCTGAATTAATAACGCTTATCCCATATCAACATGCTGACTTCACTCTCTGTTGGAGAATCTGTTCTTTTTTTTCAGAAGTTAGTGAGACCCTAGAAGATAAATTACCCCTTTCATTTCAGCCAAGCCCCAGCTGAATCCACAGAGGAATTGGGGAGACGAGCAAAGTGCTGCTTCCTTGCTGAACCCGGAGACAGAGACATACAGAGAATACTGAGGATACTCAACACCTATCAAAGCAGAGATCCAGAGGCTCCTAAGAGCTCATCACTGAAGTAGACTTAAAACACATCCCCCATGGCTCAAGGAATTTTGTGGAAGCGGGACAGGAAAGATTCCAAGACCCACAGGTTGAGACATCATGCCCACAGGCATTCTCGCCCTGCCAAAATAACTGACTGCTGCCCCCATAACGCATAAACTACAACCCCATAGGGAATGCTTGCAACCCCACCGAGGAGGGTCCCAAGCAGAATGGGGGAAGGGAGTAGGAAAAAGAGGGTACCACCACACAATGTATCCATACAAAATATGTTGTTAATAATAATAGTAATATTTTTTTTTAAAAATCGTAGGGGGTGACAAGGAGACATTTGTTATGTCTACTAGTCATATATCCATAGCTTTTAGAAATTCTCCAGCATTTTTTACCATACATTGTGGCTCTGAGCAATAGAAGAAACCACTCCATTTAATCCTTGATATCTTTTGACATGGATTGAATTATGCTCCTTCTCATTGAAATCTTGAAGCTTAACCCCTGTGGTAGTTTGAATACATGGGCCCCAATATATTCAGTATTTTATTAGTTTATAGTTTGCATCTGCAATCACCTTGCTAGAGGCAATGTCACTGGGGGCCGGTTTTAAGGTGTGGTGATGGTTTGAGATTCCATTGTAAAGATACGCAAAGTGTGCCTAGGGGGAGTTCCTGAAGTGTGCTGTGGCTTTGGGCTGTAGTTTTGCTCTGTGTGCTGAGTAGCTGGTGGCTTGGTTTTTCTCTCTCTTGCCTGGTCCGGTGAGAGCAGGCAGCTTCTCCTGCCATTATGGAACTTCCCCTGGATCTGTAAGCTTCAATAAATAATATTCCTTCCTCCATAACTTTGCCTGGTCTGGAAGTTCATCTCAGCGACCCTGAAGCTGTCTGCTACAACCCCTAATCTCACTGTGTTTGGAGATAGCACTTTTATGGAGAAAATAAAGGTTAAGTGAGGTCATAGTTCCAGGTCTTAAATGGATAGGTTTTGGTAAAAGACATCTGTGTTCTCTCTTCATTGACACACAAGAATAAACCATTTTAGGACTTAAACAGCAGGCTGGAAGGCAAACAGCAAGATGTCAACCAGAAGCCAAGCCAGGAATGAAGTATGACCTTGGATCTTTATAGTATGGAGAACTTTGTAAATGAATGGTACATAGGTTATTCCATATCCGACACTTTGTCATAACAGCCCAATAAACTATTCCTATACATAAGTGTTTATGACCTAATTGTGAGGTGTCATCATCAGAATCAAAATAGGTTCTTGTGTCAACAGCAAATAAATAAAACCAGTTTCTAAGGGAAGAGTTCTCAGGACAAATTTCTTGATAGCAACTGATAAAAAAGATACTGGAATGCCATTATGCTCTATCTCTGTCTCTCTCCCTCTCCCCCCACCCCACCATACACAAACATCCATATACATAAACATTCAGGGAAAACCTTGCCCAGCAACTATATTTTTATTCTTGGATTGGTACCATTCTTTGTTTTAATCCTTGTAGTCAAGTATGAAGAATTAATTGTTTATAAATATTTCACTATTCCTACACATTTCTTATTAAACAAAGATCTCCTTGCCTCAGCCTCTTCTAATATGTTCATAATTTATTTTGGCAGATAAATTCCCATGATTACTATTTTCTTCTCTAGTACATGTCATTATTCTTTGGATCTCTGATTATTACTTAAGTTGACTCAATGTCCTATATACTAACAAGCATAATTTTTAAAAAGCAAGTTAGTGAAAATCAAACACTCACTCTATCCATTGCTTTATGTTTTGATGCCTTCTGAAGATTTATTAATTTTTACTACAAAAGAAAGTAGACACAGTAAGCTGTCTTGTTCAGAATGCCCAGCTGAACTTGATCAAAGGGCAGTATCAGTTAATATTCCAAGTGAGGAATATTAAAACTTGTATCCTTTGGGGCTGGAGAGATGGCTTAGTGATTAAGGCACTTGCCCGTGAAGCCTAAGGACCTAGGTTTGATTCCCCAGTGCCCATGTAAGCCAGATGTACAAGGTGTCACCTATATCTGGAGTTTGTTTGCAGTGGCTAGAGGCCCTGAAAAGCTCATATTCTCTCTCTCTCTTATTCTGCCTGTGTCTTTCTCTCTCTCAGATAAGTAAATATAAATTAATAAATAAACAAATAAAATATTATCAGGGATAAAGAAATGGCTCAGCAGTTAATGCACTTGCCTGCAATGTCTTAATGACCAGAGTTTAATTCCCTAGTATCCACATAAAGCCAGATGCAATGCACAAAGTGGATCATGAATATGGAGTTCATTTCCAGTGGCTGGAAGACCTGGTATGCCCATTCTCTATAACTTTGTTTCTCTTCTATTTCTCTCTGCTTGCAAATAAATAAATAAAATATATTTTAGAACATTTTAAAAAATGTGTATCCTTGCCCACTCAAAAATAATGATCATTTTAATTATGCAATTAGGAAAAATTTCACAGGACGCACAACCATGGAGTGCTTTCTTCAACCACACATCCCAAATTGTATTTGAACAACTTCATTACCAACCCCTCATACCACATCTGTGTTGGATATATTTTAGTTTTGGGTGTTTTAGAAAGCCCTAGCTGGCCATCTTGGGAGTCTCTAAAGAAATAGAATCAACTGGAGATGTCAACCACAGAAACAGGGTTATTATATATAAGGAACTGTCTCATTTGATCATTTAGAGGAGTTGTGAGTATGAAACCTGCCTTTGTTGGTAATCAGACTGGAGACCACAAGAGCAAGGTCTGCTGTTCCATGTGCAATGTGTAGAAGCTTGAGGAATGGCTTCTTACTAGGAAAGGTTGTCTTTGTGCTTTCTTCATGGTTTTAATAGATGAGATGAGAACTACTCACATTTAAGAAAGCCAGTCCTTTACCCAATATTGCCCATTTATTTTATTATATTTTAGTTAATTTTTTATTATTTTAGTTATTTCAGGGATTAAATGCAGCATAAGCAACACGCTAAGTCAACATTTTATTAAAGAAGTCCTCTACCATCCTTAGGGTCACATATTTTAATGTTAACCTCATCCCAAATGCCCTCTATGAACACATAAAAATTGTCCACTTGAGCCAAGCGTGGTGGTGCACGCCTTTAATCCCAGCACTTGGCAGGAAGAGGTAGGAGGATCTCTATGAGTTCAAGGCCACCCTGAGATTACGTAGTGAATTCCAGGTCGGCCTAAGCTAGAGTGAGACCCTACTTCAAAAAAACAAAACAAAACAAAACAACAACAAAAATGTCCACTTGATCATTCACAACAAACAAAGGAACTAAAAATTATCTTGTATTTCATCAGTATATGAACTTAGTTTTGAAATGAAATATCTCACCCCCTCAGAATTAATTATTATGTTCAGCCATGACAAGCACTGCAATTTTGACCACAAGTATATGGTAATCACGAAACACATGTAAAGTCCTGGATCTCAATGTGGGGAAGGGACTGGTTTGGGGCTTTTTATTTAATCTTTCCCATACTATGGTTTCTCTCAGATCAGACAAAACTTTCACTTTTTTAATCTTTTTCACCTTTGGTGATTTTTATCAAAGGATACTTTTGGCTTTCTGCCTAAGAATTTTCCATAGTAAGCCAGACATGGTGGCACACACCTTTAATCCCAGCACTCAGGAGGCAGAGGTAGGAGGATGGCTGTGAGTTCAAGGCCACCTTGAGACTACATAGTGAATTCCAGGTCAGCCTGGACCAGAGTGAGACCCTACCTCGAAAAACAACAACAACAACAACAACAACAAAACAGCAACAAAAAGAATTTTCCATAGTAAAATTCATTGTTCATGATGGAAACAATTTGCTGGTGCAGTGATGGTTAAGGTTCCTCTTCCTCTCCTCTTTCGCTCCCTCTCCTCCTTCTTTGAACAATTCTTCCAACTGCAACATTGTTCCTAGAAGCTTGAGATTATGGCCTGGATATAACAGTCCTGCTTCTTCTGTACCTAGCATGATCTTCCCATTGCCACCTGGAATACAGATCACTTCGTCAGGTAACCATGGAAACACTGTCAGCAAAACATTGCAAGGATAGCTGGGTAATGGTGATGGAGTCTCTGACACTCCCTGCTGCAATGGAGGGGAGGGTCAGAGGACCTTCCCTTGGCCTTCCAGCCATTATACTCCCGTTTTAACCCCAGCTTCATGTGATCCTGAGAGAGGCTCCAGTTTAGAGGATGAGAAAGGTTAAAGAAAAGTAGAACTCCAGCAGGGTGCGGAGGCCCACGCCTTTAATCCCAGCACTCCAGAGGCAGAGGTAGGAGGATTCCAGTGAGTTCCAGGCCAGCCTGAGAATACAGAGTGAATTCTAGGTCCGCCTGGGCCAGAGTGAGACCCTACCTCGAAAAACCAAAAACCAAAAATAAATAAATAAATAAATAAATAAATAAATAAATAAATAACAATAATTTTAACAAAAGGTAAAACTCCATGAAGCAGCTTCTGTGAGTTTGTGGTGTTGTAGCATTCTGGAATGACCCATGCTCCTATAAGTAAGCCCTTAGCCTTGTTTCTGTTCATAAGTCCAATAGGCTCCTTGCTTTACCAGGTTGTACTTGGTAGAATCCCTACTCTAGTCTATCCCTGGAAACTCACCTTGTGTAAATAGACATTAGTTCATGTCTCCACAAGAAAAGTCACTAACATAATGAGAATACGACATTGTGCATGGCAATTTAAATATGTTTTAAATTTTTTGAAAATATTTTAAACTCATGGATTATTTACAAATGTGTCACATCCATATATTCAGAAACATTCCTATTATCTTTCCATTATTATTAGTTCTAAATACTTTTATTTATTTGTTTATTTGTAAGTAGAGAGAGAGGGAGAGAGAAAAAAACAATCTGCATGCCAGGGCCTCCAGCCATTACAAATGAACTCCAGATGCATGCACTACCGTGCGTGTGTCATTACATGGGTATGGAGAAATTGAACTAGGGTCATTATGCTTTGTAGACAAGCACTTTAACTGCTGAGCAATCTCTCCAGACCCCTATCTTTCTATTATTAATTGAAAATTTAATTTCATTTTAGTCACAGAAGATATTGTATTCATGGAGTTTTTTTAGCTATGCAGAATAGGACCTGTGGGCTAGTATGTGATTTAATTTGTATTAATTACTTCTGTTCAACTGTGACCATCACACCCAAGGGAGTAAGGGAGTAAGGCTATGTTTACCTCACGGTTTCAGAGGTGGTAGGCTTCATTTTGGGGCTCTGTTTTCTTAGGTCAGATTTGAGACAGAACATCATGGTGGAAAGACTTTGTGGAGGAGGAGATTCTACACTGTATGGCACAATACAGGCCTGGTCCTAGCCAGACCGCGTGGCAGAAGAAAACAGGAAGTGGCTTCTGTAAAAATGGTGTTTTGCGCAGGCTTGATGTGACAACAGTTACAGTCCCATGCTCGCGAGAAGCCTACTCCGAGATGTCCTGCCCAGAGACAGGCTGTCATTGGTCACCAAAAGGGGACCACCCCATACAAGGATTAACAGCCCCTTAAACCCTATGTGCATTGTGCTAAATAAATGAGTTTGTGGATTCTCGCTTCCGCTTTCACCCAACTCCCGGAGTCTGTGTCGTGACTCTGCGCTGCTTACCCCAATTTGGCAGAGACCCTATCGTCCCTCCTGAGCTGGCCTTGGGGGGGACCCCAACGCTACACCTCTTGATGGACAGTTAGAGATTGAATAAGGGACCTAAGACCAGTTATAACCTTCAAAGTCACATCCTCAAGTGTTAATTTCTCTCAGCAAAACCGCATCTCAAAATTCCTACAACCTTCTGAAATAGCACTGTAACTTGAGTACCAAGCATTCAGCACATGAATCTGTGTGTGTGTGTGTGTGTGTGTGTGTGTGTGTGTGTGTTTTGCGGGAGGTGGTGTCTTGCAAATTCAAACTATTACATGTGTTATTGAACTTAGTTCACTTTGAAAGAATGTCTACTTAGTCTTTTCTGGCCTGTTGTTCTCTACACAAATGCATGAGCAGTTAAGCTTTTTTTACTTCGCCCATATCCACATGAATTTTCTATGTATCCATGCTGTCAAGTATTGAATGAGAAATTTTGAAGTCTCCAATAACTTTCATTATTGTGTTCTCTACTTATTTACTGTTTCATTGTTTCATTCCACATGCATTGCTACTGTTCCTTAGGTGCACTATAGTGTGTATATGTATGTATGCATGTATGTGTGTGTATATATATGTGTATATATATGTGTGTGTGTGTGTGTATATATGTTTGGTTTTTCGAGGTAGGGTTTCACACTAGCCCATGCTGACCTGGAATTCACTATTTAGTCTCAGGTGGCCTCAAATTTTCGGTGATCCTCCTACCTCTGCCTCCCAATTCCTGCGATAAAAGGTTTGAGCCACTGCTCCCCGCTGAATTGTATATATTCTTAATACATTAACCATTTAATACTTGGTTGCAAAGTTGTGTTGTAGATTTTATCCTATATAGTATTTGCCAAGAAAGCTACACAAATTGACATTAATGTAGTGATATAATTTTTAAATTCATCTGGTCCATTCTTTATAGTCTCTTAACTATAGTGATTTATACAATTTGCTAATGTTTGAATTTTTCAGTAATTGCCTTTCCATTCAATAAATTTTTAATCTGTGCTTTCTTTCTCTACTCCTTTAAGTCTTTGGAGACTCAAATGCTTCATCAAAGGAATAATGTACAAATGTCAATATTCACACTTAGGTGTTGCTCTAATTTGAGGACTTTAAGTTTATCATTTCTAACTTTTTTGCAGTTTTGTTTTTGATCCTGTATATTAAATAATTGATCAGTTACTGCATTCTTATTTCTAACACTTCCATATGTTTATTCCTTCATCTTCTTGCTTTTGCTGTACCTTTAAGACTATTTTAGGGATGTTCATAATTGTGCCTTGAAAGGTTTTTATGATGACTGCCTTGAAACTAATGGCAAATGTTTCTAACATCTGGGTTCTCAGTGTTAGCATCTGTGGATTGTCTTTGCTCTGACAGTTTGAGATCGTTCCTGGTTTTCCCATGGCAAGCATTATGTATGAGTTGCAATAAAATTACTTGCAGATTAAAAGCAAAAACAAAACCATAAAAATAAAGAGAATTCTATCAGACCTTCACTAAAAGCTTAACACCAATGCTTCTCAAAGTACTCAAAAAACAGAAAAGGACGTAACACTATTAAAAATTTCTCTTATGGAATCATTACTATCCCGATGATACCAAGACGAGAAAAAGACATAACAAAAAACTGTTCATTATAGACCAATTGAAAAAACACTCAACAAGGTCTGGAGAGAGAGCTCAGCAGTTATGGCACTTGCCTGCAAAGCCAAAGAACATGGGTCACATTCCTGAGGACCTACATAAAGCCAGGTGCATAAGGTGGCACATATGTGTGGAGTTTTTTTGCAGTGGCTAGATTCCCTGAGGCACCCACTCTTTGTCTCTCTATCTGCCTCTTTCTCTTTCAAATAAATAAATAAAAATGGAATATTTAAAAAATCTCAACAATACATTGACAAACAGAAATCAGGATCACATCAAAAAGATCACTCTCCTGACTAAGTCACTTTCATTCAAGAGCAGCAGGGATGGTTCAACATATGCAATACACCATATAAAAGGACTGAAGGACAAAAATCATGTAGTCATAATAGAAGTACAAATTGCATTTGACAAAATCTGACTTCCTTCATAATAAAAGTCCTAAATAAACTGAGATTAGAAGAAACATATCTCAACATAATAAGGATATTTATGGCATACTTATAGTCAACATTATACTAACTTGGGGAAACAATGAAAGGACTTCCCTAAAATCAGGAACAAAAGAAGGGTATCCATTTCCCACCTTTATTTAATATTGTACTTGAATTCTTTTCTACAGTAATATGACAAGACACAAATAATAAGGATACACATAGAAAACAAAGTCAAATTATCATTATTTGCAAACAATATGATTCTATACAATTCTGCAAGAAAACGGCCTGGTGCTGGAAACCAGGGCGAGGGAGTGGTCATAAGCACTACAGGGAGAAACTACTACTGTGTTCTGGCTAAATTGATACATGATGCTTTCCAAAATGTCCTCTAAATGCTATGTTTATGCCAATATTTAATGCTACTCTCACTTTTGGTTAGAGATCTTTCTTTTTCCATATGGTGGTGAACACTTGGGAGACTCAAAACTCACCAAAGGGCTGAGAAGTGACAGTGGATGTTCAGCACTAAGAAAGCCATTTTTTTTTCATAGCTTCCAAAGCTCAGTGACCACTGTGGAAGAACTGGAGAAAAGAATTTTACAGACAAAGCATGCAGAAGAGTGCTTACAATGCTGTCTTCCACACACAAAGTGGCATTGGTATTCATGACCTCACGGTTGTTGATGTCAACTACACAAAACTTGCATAAGTTGATGACATTAAAATAGAAGAGAGACTAGTTAGAAAGAAGATGGATTCACTAGAGTGGGGATTAGGGTGGGAGGGGATAATGATCATTGCATACTGCTTATGTTTATGGAAGTTATCAATAAAAAGGTTAAAAATAAAAATATTAAAAATAAAAAGGACTTTGTTCACTACAGATGAACACTATCAAAATCATGAAATACTCAATAGACTTGACCTGTGAATGGATTGCATATGTCAGGAGAAATGTGAAGGGCACTAGCACGGACAAGGGTAAACACAGTGAACAAGCAAACAAAGTCCTTTATTGATTTCTATGATATTATGTCATTCAGCAAACACTAATATAGTACATCCCACCATATAGGACATTGTTAGAGGTAAAATAGGTGAAAATATTACAAAAGATGAAAATTGACTTACACCATTGCACAAATCTTTTACATGGAGTGACATATCATTTCAGAAACAGAATTATGATTTAAGATCTGTTTAATTTTCTCTAAAGTTATCTTTTGCTTGATACATGTTGATGCTATTGGTTAGATTCCAATTTAGGTGATATCTCTCTTTGATTACCTATCATCTGTTAATTTCTACTTAAGTTGGCTCTTTATTAGGAAATTATTCTCATTGTCTCACTATTATACTTTTTTAAGTAGTTTATTTATGAGAGATAAAGAGAGAGAGAATTGACATACCAGGGCCTCTAATCTCTGCAAACAAACTTCAGACAAACGTGCCACCTTATGCATCTAGAAAACTTGGGTAGTGGGGACTCGAACCTCAGTCCTTGTGCTTCACAGACAAGTGCCTTAATCGCTAAACCATCTCTCCAGCTGTATGGTTTGTTTTTAAATCTGCTTTTATTGATTATAATACCAAACCTGCTTTCATTTTGTGAGGAAGTTGGTCCCTTGATATCTGTGGAATTCATTTTAGTACCACCAACACCCCATATTATAAAACCAATAGATGCTTAATTTCCTTACATAAAGTGGCATACTATTGGCATATAAACTGATAATATTTTATTTTATACATAGATACTAGTTTTCTTAAATTACTTATGCAATAAAATTTTATATGAATAATAGTTTTATTACATTATTTACAGAATAATGACATGGCAAAAAAAAATAGCAACATTTCCTTTTCACTTTTTTTATTAAGAACATGATTTTGCCAGGTGTGGTAGCACATGTCTTTAATCTCAGCACTCAGGAGGCAGAAGTAGGAGGATCTCCATGAGTTCAAGGCTACCCTGAGAATACAGAGTGAATTCCACGTACACCTGGGCTAAAGGGATACCCTACCTTGAAAAACAAAAACAAAAAGAACATGATTTGTATGGATACATCATATGTTGGTACCATCTTTTCCCTCCTCCCTGCCCCCATTTTGCAGTGGGCCTTGCTGGGTGGAGTTGCTGGAATTCACCATGGGGTTGCCGGTTATGCATTGTGGGGCAGGAGTCAGTATTCGGGAAAGGTAGTGCCTCTGGGCATGACATCCCAACCTGTGACTCTTACATTCTTTCTGCCCGTTTTTTTTTTTTTTTTTTTTTGTTTTGTTTTGTTTTGAAATTTCCTGAGCCTTGGAGGTTATATTTTAAATTTATTTCAATGATGAGCTCTTAGGAATTTCTGGATTTCTGCTTTGGTATATGCTGAGTATCCACAGTGTGTCTCCTTCACCCTGGCACTGTTTGTCAGGCTCACCATGGAAGCAGCCCTTTGCTTGTCTCTCCACTTTCCTCTGTGTTTCACCTGAGATGCATTTGATCTGTTCTAAGTCCTTTCATTTCCCTACAACTTTCACTGCATTGCTTTTCCTTACTGATGAGCACAAATTTGTTATCTATTTGTCCAATGATGGGCCCTTGGGTTGAATCCAGTTCTTAGCTATTTTGAATTGAGCAGCTAAACATGGTTGATTAAATATCTTTGCAGTGAAACGTGAAGTATTTAGGTTAAATACCCAGTGAGGGAATCACTGGGTCTATTGGCAGTTTTATACTCATCTTTTCAGGAATCTCCATATTGATTTCTATAGTGCTTGTACGAGTTTACGTTCACTCCAACAGTGAATGGGGTTCTTCTTTCTCTACATCCTCTCTAACATTTGTTGCCCTTTCATTTTTTTTTAAACTTTTCATTTTTTATTATTTTTTCTTGGAGAGAGACACAGAGAGAGAGACAGAGGGAGAGAGAGAGAGAGACAGAGACAGAGAGAGACAGAGAGGAAGACAGAGATGGGCACGGCAGCAGTGTGTCAGCTGCTGCGAACGAAATCCAGATGTGTGCGCCCCCTTGTGGGCAAGTGTGGCATTGCGCCCTTGCCTCACTTTGCATCTGGCTAAACGTGGGACCTGGAGATTGGAACCAGTGTTCTTAGGCTTAGGAGGCAGGCACCTTAACCCCTAAGCCATCTCTCCAGCCCCCCTTTCATTTTTTAAATGATTGCCATCCTTCCTGGAGTAAGGTGGAATCACATAATTGATTTAGTTTGCATCAGATGGGGTTATAACTGCAGAGTCACAGATTGTGGAGATTGCAGCACATCCATGGTACCCGAGTATTAGGAGGTGGGGCATTCGAAGCTTTGGCCTGCACATCCCACTTGACAACACTTTTCAGCACAGGAGAACCAGGGGTTGGGGAACCACCAGCTGGGAATCTGGGGATCCAGGGGCAAAAGGCCAGCTCCTATAGTGGCCCGTGCACACTCTTGCTCAGGGTACCAGGGATTTGCAAACGAAGGGCCAATCAGGAAGCCAGAGCAAAAGGTCTGCTTCTACCACAAACACAAAGGGACCAGGCCTCCCCAAGGCAGCATCAGGGGTTCTGGGACCAGGGAACGAGGAAGTGGGAAAAAGTAAGAGCTCTGGCTTATTCACTCTGTATGCACACCCTCCAGAGCACGGTATCCAGGAGTTGGGGTCCCAATGGCATGTCAATCAGGAAGGCAGAGCAAGAGTCCTACTTCCACATCAGACCAGCAAGGTCCAGACAGCCCCAAGCCAGCAGCAGGGCTACCATGATCAGGGAACTCTGAAAGCTCTGGCCTCTATTTTTTTTTTTTTAATCTCTACTTGCTTGAACATATAGTATATATTGTTTTATAAAACAATTTTAAAATTTTATTTTTATTTTCAAGGGGAGAGAGAGAGAGAGAGGGAGAGAGAGAGAGAGAATGGGTGCACCAGGGCCTCTAGCCAGTGCAAAAGAAGTCCAGATGCATGCACTACTTTGTGAATCTACCTTTACTTGGATACTGAGAATCGAACCCGGATCCTTAGGCTTTTCAGGAAAGTGCCTTATTTTCTAAGCCATCTCTTCAGCCCTCAAACAACTTTTTGTAGATATGAATTTTTATCACAAAGAGATTCATATTGAAAAATTGTTCCTTAAAATAAGTTATTTACTCAACTTACTTTTACTAATAAATTTGTGCACTTTTTCTGCTTTTGCTAAAGGTAATTTTATTTTCTAATGAATCCAGGGTATTCCCATTGTGGTCTGGAAGGTGAGTGGCAATTTGTTATCTGTGGGAAAGAGTAGAGGCTTAAGACACACAAGACGTTTCAAAATCCAACTGGGAAAAGATACATTTTCTTTCTCCCCACCCAGCCTTCTCTGTCTCCATTCCAGGGTTGTGGAAGCCTACAATAGTCTGGTACAGTTGGACTTCACATGTGGATTACATAATTCACACTGTGATTACAAAAAAGGACAGACACAGGTTTGTTTTTGTAATAATTTGCTGAATATAACAAATATTTTCTAAAAGTTGTTGGTCTTGCAAAGGCATCCTTTTCCTAGAATTTATTTAGAAAATATAGGCTTTTGGGGAGAGCGGTTTTTTGTTTATTTCCCTTGGTATTTCTTCATTCACAGTTTCTGTAGCATCTGTTCTAAAACAGAGAGCTAAAATAATTCCTATGTAAATAGTCATTTCATTTCTCAGGTGCTGAGGTATTCAGAACAGTACTGCTTATTTTTGTCTTCTTTTGGTTGTTTATTGTACCACGCCCCAGGTATTACTTATAATTTATCATTTGATGCTGATATAATTAATACTTTTTTTGGTTTCACCAGGATTTGATTGAGAACATTTGTCTTGGATTTATAAAAAAACAAAACATAATCTTCCTATATACTTAAAGTTGGTAGAATCTACATAAATTCATTAATGAAATGAAGTATAATACCAGTACCCTCCAGTTGTCCCAAGCACAGTATGAGCATGCTACATTATTCTCCTGTTCATTGGTGACATCAGTAATCATTCATAATTGTACTACTCCACAGGGATAAGAAATCGCCACTTGTTCCACATATCCACAATTTGGCCGAACAGCTCGTGAGGACAAACCCAATTTTAATTTACTATGTGGTTGAATGAAGAACTATAAACTATTTTACTCCATGCATATCACTTTCTGTGTTGCTACCTAAATTTTGACTACAATTTTTGTGATATGTGATTAGATTATCTTTTTAAAAATATTTTATTTTTATTTATTTATTTGATATAGAGAGAGAGAGAGAGAGAGAGAGAGAGAGAGAGAGAGAGATGGAGGATGGGCTACCAAGGCCTCCAGCCACTGCAAACGAACTTCAGATGTGTGAACCCACTTGTGCATCTGGCTAATGTGGGTCCTGGAGACTTGAACCTGGGTACTTTGGTTTTGCTTAACTGCTAAGCCATCGCTCCAGCCCTAGATCATCTTTAATTTATAAAAAGAAGATATTAAATAGAATTTTCCTTTCAAGTTTATGTCTTCCTTTTCAGTTTTACTAAGGTTCTTTGATGTTTTTAAGAAATTGTTTATTTTGTTTATATTGTCAAATGAATTGTACTTAATTTCTTCTTACAAATATTCATCCTTTTAGTGACTGTAACGCATGGCCTTTAAAACAATTATTGACCCATAAAGTGGTTATTCTCTTTTTAATTGTTTTTGAAAAGATAAAAGTGAATAGAATGATTTCATAGCCTGTGAAATTGGAACCTTTGTAATGGAAATAGTGAAATGAAATTCTGGTCTTTCAAGAATTACTTTGAATGCATGTAAACAGAAGGGTTAAGTTTGTTCTCTAGGGTTTTTTTTTTTTTTTTTTTTTACTATAGTGATGTTGAGTCTGGAATAGCTAAATGGGAATAGGAGAAAGAAAATTGTCAGGCCTTGCATTCCCCATGGAAAGCTACTGTTAGTGAACGAGTCCTAATTATCTGCAGAAGAAACAAGAGCTAACCTCCCTAGAGAAAAATTCTCATTATTACAAAGATGAAACTCTTCTCAAGAATTTGTTTTGATTGAATACAATTGAGATTGGACCATAAAAGAGAAGAGCAAAAATCCTAAAGCCTAAAAATTCACAATGTCTATAAATCCTGGAAGATAAAAATATAGGAATTATAATTCTATAAATACAATTTAAAATATCTTCAAAAGATCCTTCTATATTTGTTCTTAAGATTCATTTCACAAACATATTGTGATATAATACTTAACAGGCCACTCTATATAATAATATTAAAAGGTGTATGTTGGGCTGCAGAGATGGTTTGACTCTCCAAGTCCCACATAAGCTGGAGCCACATGATACAAGCGTGCAAGGTCACACATGCACTCAAGGTGGCACATGTGTCTGGATTTGGATTACAGTGGTTGGAGGCCCTGGCTCACCAGTTCTCTTTCTATCTCTCTCTTGCTCTCTGGCATTAAAAAGGTCAATCTGTTAGGCTTGCCTCAAAAAAAGTGTATTTTATAAGTGGAAATACACAAGTACACTACAGTCAGTCACACACACACACACACACACACACATATATATAAAACTGATGAGACCAGATGAGTGATAGTCATAAAGAACTAGAAGGGCCCACTTGTCTGACATTAGAGCTGGATTCCATATCTGTGTTTGTTCACAGTAGCTGGCTTTTTGCTTGCTCCCCCATCCCTTCTTGGTTGGACAAAGTGTGTGTGTGTGTGTGTGTGTGTGTGTGTGTGTGTGTGTGTGTGTGTGTGTGTAATAAGCTGAGTTCACACTAGCATCTTCAACTCTTGCTTCATGAATGACCCGGCCCCTTCCCCTTGTTTATATGTGAACTCCCACATCAACAGTGAGAATCCTGGTGTTGGCTGTTGTCCACTTCCTTAATTGCTCAATTCCTGCTTATATGAACAGCATTCTCGAGATGGTTAACCTCTACTCCCACTGGAAATGACTTGAACATTGAGTGTTCATGGCTCATGTATGCTTTACTGTTTAGTCATACAAAATACATCATTTCTAAATTTCCTTACTTTGGCATCTTTTTGCACATACATCTTCTGTAAGATGGTTTTATATATTAATAGTAAAATTAGACTGTTTCATTTTTCAATCCATCCTAGAATTATCTGACCCTCTTAATGGCTTTTTAAAATATGCATGTCTAAATTCATACTTGAACACTTTGTGCTCTAAAGCTCTATGGACTTTAAAAAATATGTGTTCTGGATTCACAATTACCTAAGAGAATGCTTTTCTGCTTCATTTATTTGAAAATGTCCTCAGTGGTTAACCAGATCAGTTCCCCCAGCATCAGTCCCTTGACAACCACTAACATTTTTACAGTTACTTTAGATGTATCTTTTTTAGAATGCTGTAGTTGTGATCATAGTGCATGCAGTGTTTTCGCAAAAGCTTTTATACATAGTGTTGATACTTCCTTTTTTCTACAGCTCAACAATTACGCACTTATGGAAACTGTAGATTTATTCACCCACCCTTGAAAAGCACAGTAGCTGCTCCCAGTTTTTGGAGATTATGAATAAAACAACTATGGAACTTATAGGACAATATTTGGGTGTCTAACTTTTAATTTCATTTGGTTAAATATCAAGTGATAGATGTTGGATGAAAGCATAAGGTGTTTCCAATACACTGTTGTATGGTCTTCCAGGCTGGTTGGTGATATCATCTTATTTTCAGCAAAAAGTGAGAACTACTGTTGCTCTTACAGATTTTCTTTTTTCAGTTTTACCCATTCTAATAGTGTGTCATGATAACTCTTTATGTATTTATTTATTTTTGGTTTTTTGAGATAGGGTCTCACTCTAGCCCAGGATGACCTGGACTTTGCCATGTAGTCTTATACGCTGGCCTGGTACTCACAGCAATCCTCTGACCTCAGCCTCCCACATGCTGGGATTAAAGGTATAGGTGATTATGGCTGGCTGACACTTGTTTCAAATGTAAAATTCACCATTCATTGACCAGGATGTTAACATCTCCTTTTACACAAGACATTATCTGAATTTGGGAAGTATTTGTTCTGATCTTTTGTCTATTATTTCTGTTTGTAATTTTAAGCTTTAAAGGATCTTCAAATATTTTGCATATGTATAAAATTTATAAATTGTACATTTATCTAACTAATTTTTCAAATATTGTTATAATCTTTGGCCTTCTCTTCTTTCTCCATAAGTATTTCTTGTGCTGGGTTAACCTAGAAGTGAGTGCTTGCCAAACACATGCAAGCCCTGGGATCAATCCTTGAAGTCTTTTACACACATACACATGTGTGCACACACACACACACACACACACAGTGTCTATTATAGAGTGGTGTTTGAAAAGCTAATTAAGTCCAAATTACTAATTTATTTTGTTTTATGGGTTAAGTTTCCATTATATCTGAAAACTTCATCACCAACTCAAAAGTTCATACATGTCTTATAAGTTTTATGATTTTATACTTTCCATAAGGGTTTATACACAGTTGTGAGTGACAGACTATGAAGGATTCAAGGTTTGTGCTTAGGTTCCATTTTTTTTTTTTTTTGTTTACTTGTTTCAAAAATAATCCAAAACTGTTAGCACTATTTGTGGAGTAGACTCACCTTTCCATAACTTGACATTTGTTCATTGGCTATGTGGGTCTACTTCTGCTTCTCTCTCTCTCTCTTTTGCTTCATTGATTTAGATATCCATTTATTTATCAATATTATACTCTCATTGAACTTTGGTCTTCAAATCAAACTATTTGAGGCCTTGGGGTGCTTTGAATAGGGTGTGCCCCATAAACTCATGTTTTGAGTGCTTGGTTCCCCAGTGATGGCCATTTAAGATGTGAAGCCCTGTTGGAGGAGGTGAGCTATCTAGTGGATAGGCTTAGGGGTGTTGTAACCGGCTCCCCTTTGCTACAGCTTGGTTCCTGCTCCTACTGTTGATGTTGGCAAGTAGGTGATGTCCAGCCTTGGATCTGCCATCTTTCCTTGCCATCATGAAGCTTCTGTTTGAGACTGTAAACCATATTAAATCCTCTCCTCCCATCAGCTGGTTTTGGTTAGATGTGGTTTTTGTGTGTGTGTGTGTGTGTGTGTGTGTGTTGTTGTTGTTGTTGTTGTTGTTGTTGTTGTTGTTTTCCCTAACAATGAAAAGGCAGAAAAGGTAAATCCAATAGGCCTTTTACTATGCATTTTCTTTTTAGTATTGTGTTGGCTAATCTAGCTTCTGTGTCTTTTTTGGTAAACTTTAGAGTCAGTTTTTCAATTTTATCAAGACAGATGGCTTGGATATTGTTTGGGATGGAACTTAATTCATAAGATTGGGAAGAATCAAAAACATAACAACAATGAGCCTGTGAATTAACCAGTAAAGACTATCCTTTGTTTTTTTTTTTTTCATTTAAGATGTATTAAAGCTTACACATAGAACCTAAACATACATTGTTAGATTTTTATTCCATAGTTTTATTTCTTGATGCTAAAATAAATTTAAACTTAAAATTCCATATAATTTCTACTTAAAGGATTTTAAAGTAACTTTAAAAAATCCTGGAAATGAGAAGAAGATGATGACAGATGTACTAGAGTTAGACAGATATTTCAAGATGATGTCCTGGTCACTTTGGAGAATGAGGGGGCATGACAAGGAAGGAAGTCACGTGCAGAACCTGAGAATGACAGGATCCAGGTTTTTTTCCTACTGCATTTAGGAAAAACCAGATCTACTCATAGCTTCATTTTAGCGCAGTGAGGAATATTTTGGATTTCTGACTTTCCAAATTGTACTATCATATGTTGGTGCTGCTTTAAACCACTCTTTCTTGTCACATTATCAATATGAAACGGAAGTCTGTTTCTCTGTGGACAAATAGAATGCAATAATATAGGAGGCTGATAAGCAGTCATAAATAAACTATGTATTATATTATAATAGGGAATGTAAATTAAACAAATAAATATGTTGTACATTTTTTAACGGCATGGAAAGAATAAAAAAATGAATAATGAAAAAAAATCACAGAAGTAGATTTATATTTAAAGTAACCTGTTAAGGAAATAAAAGAATGAAATTTTAAAATGTTTAAGAGAGAGATTCAAAAGCCAAAGGCATATAGTAAATTGGTATACTGGAGGAAAGTCATGTAAAAATGTATACAATGAAAACGTCTCTCTCTCTTTCTCTCTCTCTAACACACACACACACACACACACACACACACACACACACACAATTTTCCTTTTTTGTTCTTGCTTCATTAAAGATTGGAGTTATGCCAGCTTAAGTCAGGTAATGATTTTAATTTTGAAAACATAAAATGAGGGCCTTGTACTTATTACCAGATTTTTTACATTTTAATACAAAAACAGAAACCTAAGATTTCACATAACGTAATTATGTTTAACTGTTGGCTGAAAAGTTGTAAAATACTGAGTAAACTTCAAATATTTTTTTGGACAAATTCATCTCACACTCTAAACTTTTGTTTTCACTTAAAATGAAAGGTTTACCACCTGATTTTAGATGGTATTCAATGAATAGTAAGGTTCCTTCATTACTTCACCTCAATTTATATGATTGTTGGACTTCAGTGAAATCTTATTTCTTAAGAAGATATGGAGTAAAAATATCAAATGTTTTATTCAAGGGAATAAAATGCATTTTAAAAAATAAGCCTAGTTAGTAGTATACAAGTTAAAAAAAAAAAAAAAAACTTTTAAACATTGAAAAGCTTAATATGTCTATCCTCTTACAGAAAAGTGAATTCCTTACAGGGATCCGAATATGAATAAAATGTCCAAATTGTTTTCAAAATTATTTATTTTCAAAAATACCAACACTGAGATAGGTGGTATGCAACTCATTTGACCAAAATATAGTTGTATTCATTATCTAATTGGTATGCTAAAGGTTACCTAAACACTACTATATAAAACATACAATTCTAGGTGTGGTTCCTGCCTTCAATCCCAGCGCTGGGGAGGCAGAGGTTGGAGGAGTACCATGAATTTGAGGCCACCTTGAGACTACATAGTGAATTCCAGGTCAGTGTGTGCTAGAGTGAGACCCTGCCTGGAAAGACCAAAATAAACAAACAAAGAAAAAGATACCACATAAGCCAAATGCCCAAAGGTGAGGCAAGCACTAGGTCACACATGCCCACTAGGTGGTGAAAGCATTTGGAGTTCAATTTCAGTGGCTGAGGCCCTGGTGTGCCAATTTTCTCTCTCTCTCTCACTCCCTCTCTAGCGCTCACTCTTTAAAAACTAAAAATAAAACTCAGTTGATGATAGATAAGGGATTTGTTTAGTGTTACTGCACAGCTGATCTGCTAATTATTGCATTTTAGAGTAGTTCTTTTTTCTCATTCTTTTGAATTGAGGAATGTTACCAGAGATAATTTAGGAGATTATTATTTGCTGGCATTTCACAGGCATTAAAAATAAGGTCTAACAGGCAATGAGCTTTGTCAAGAGCTTATAGTAACACCTAGAAAATGTAGGGCATGTCTGCATACATTAGGAGAAAACAGAGAAATATCTGTTTGTAAGATATGCATACAATCATCTGTATTTTAAGTGAAACCACATGCTGTGCAATCATTTTAGCTCATAGGTAAAGAGTATTGCTTCTAATCTTGATTGCAGCAATTTCCTGCACATTTTAGCTTGTACTATTTTTGACATTTGATGTTCCCAGCACTGCTCTGTCTGGCTCCCTGCTGTAGCCTCAGCAGGAGTCTCTCTCCCTAAGTCAAAGAGGTGAGTTTACACTTCATATGAGCTGGCTGGTGATCAAACTTCCCTGAGTAGCCACAAATCTCAGCTAGTAGTTGCAGGGGTCAGGATGTCAGGCAGGAATGGAGATTTGAAACCAGCTGCTGACATTAGTGTGATACTCTAGGGAACATGATGTACACAAAAAGCCAAGTAATTAACACTGTACAAAGTCAAGACCAGCAATTAAAATGTTCCGCCACTGGGTTCATGTAACCACTTCTTATGTTCTTCTTCTTATGTTCCAATGGGCTTGGGAACCCACTCTAGTATATTTAAGACATTATGCAGAAAGAAATTCTTTTGCCATTTTTGAAATTTATTTGCAGTGCTCCATGTTCTTGTTATTAAAGGTAAGTCATTGTTGATCAATATAGTTTGTCTTAGAAACTCTGCTTATTTCTTGTTGATGGGAGATTCTTATTTTAGTTCTAATGCACCCTGGCAGCAGAAGATAAACAACACTAAAGAAAATTTTGTTGAAGCCCCTTATTCAAAAAATTGATTTTCTGTAGGATCTTATTTAAACATTATTCCGGAAACAGGTGAATGGTGTTTTATACAGCAAGCACTTTCATACTCTTAAGAAATCAATCTTGAAGATAAAGGAAAAGACACAAAAGAAACATGATTTGATGAAAAGCTGAGTTTGACTGCTGTGTGTCTCAAGTCAGTGGTTTTATGCAGAGTATGAACAAACATCATTAACCCTTGTGCAGAGAAACCAGAGGGTTTTCCATCCTGGAGATATTCAATGGAAAAATGGAAATGTTCTTTATGGCTTCTTTGTTCTAAACTGAAGAGGAGGTCATTTTTAAAATTACTTAATTAAATATGAGATTTGATGTAACAACTGAATTCTGCAAGAAATTAATCACTTCCACAAATGCTTTTTTTTTTTTTTTTTTTTTTTTTTTTTTTGTTTTCGAGGTAGGGTCTTACTCTGGTCCAGGCTGACCTGGAATTAACTATGTAGTCTCAGGGTAGCCTCGAACCCTCGGCCATCCTCCTACCCCTGCCTCCTGAGTGCTGGGATTAAAGGCGTGCGCCACCACGCCCGGCTTCACAAATGCTTTTGATTTCTTTTAATTGTTACATTTACAGAATCAACCTTTCTATGATCTGTCCATTTCCTACAAACATCTGTGTAATCTCTCAACAACCTTATTTACCAGAAAATTATTTAGACTAGCATAAGATTTAGAAAAGAAGAAACAGGAAAGGATATTGACTTTTGAGATTATAGATTTATAGATATTGTTGCAGTTAGCTTGGAGTTGCTGGCCAAAGGCCCTGGCCAAAAGCAGCCAATAGGAGGAAAGTGTTTATCTTGCCTAACAGACTGGAGAGGAAACTCCATGATAGCAGAGGAAACCATGGCAGGAGCAGTGGCTGGACATCACTTCTTGACCAACATCAGGTGGACAATAGCAGCAAAAGAGTGTGCCAAACAGTGGCAAGTGGAGGCTGGCTATACTACCCATAAGCCATCCCCCAACAACACACCTCCTACTTCAAGGCTCCAGTTCCCAAATAGCCATGAGTTGGGGACCTAGCATCCAGAACACATGAGTTTATGGGCAACACCTGACTCATGTCCCCCCCAGACATAGATTATTTAAGTACATTATTCTGGAGCCAAAGATTTGGTAAACAATGATATATATATATATATATATATCACTAAGAGAGGAATGCTTACTAGGATCTACATTGAAAATGTATCTTTCTAAGGATCACAAAGACAGTTTCTTTAGGCAAGTTTAGAAGGAATCTTCAAAATTCAACATTTTTTATGGAATCTAATTTTTGCCTAATAAATTTCTATTTTTAAATATAAAGTATATAGATAAGCCTATACTCAGCATGACACATTTAAATTGTATAATTTATAATTACAAATAAAAGTAATTTTTTTATTATTTTTCACTTTTATTTACTTGTGAGCAGAGAGAGAGAGAGAGAGAGAATGTGAATGACAATGGGAATGAATGGGCACACCAGGGCCTCTTGCCACTGCAAAAGAACTCCAGATGTATGTGCCACTTTGTGTATCTAGCTTATGTAGGCATTAAGGAATTGAACCTGTGCCAGCAGACATGGCAAACAAGTACCTTTAACAACTGAACTGTCTTTCCAGACTTTTATTTTTTTAAAGTTTTATGTATTTGTAAGCAGAGACATATAGTAAGAGAGAGAACAAAAGTAATTACTAATCTTCATTATTGAATATTATTTACTAATTAATAACTATTTTCACTTTTATTATCTCAAAATTCTACCTCTATTTCTGAAGGAAGAGAGATGGAAGTATTCATTTCATTTTAATAAAAGAGCTTTTGTTTTCAGGTTGAAATAGTTTCCACCCCTGATCAAGAGTCATTCACATAGTAGACCACAACCAAATTTTACTTCTTATCGCCAAGTACTAATACTGAAATACAGAAACGGATAACATGTTTCTGCAGTTTAATAGATGGCTAGACATCCCTGCTTTCCTATGCTTAAAAACCAGCAAGTTAATATGAATGAATTTAGTTATGTATATTATGATATAGAAAAATAAATTATCTGTGTTACATTTTTTATAAACTATTTAGCAAGCATGGTACTTAATAAGATACTTTATATATGCTCTCTATAGTTATATTTGCCAACATTTTATATTATTATGTGGCATATATACCATTTGGACAGGAGTATTAGGTGAAAATTCAGGTTTAATTTTTTTTTAATTTCTTTTCCCTTAGTGTTAATATTAGAGATTATGATTGTCCTTTCAATATTTGTTGACAATAATATGATAAACAGTGCACCTTATATTCACATATATGTGGAACATGTAATTTTACTAGAATACATTAAAATTATCTTTGGGGGCTGTGCAGTCCTCTGGGTTAAATAAACTGGTTTAAACAAAAACTCACCTTGAAAGTGATACTTTCTACACATACAACTACTTTAATATTAGCACAAAGAAGCATACTAAAATAATTGATTCTTATCTATATGGATATCCCTCAGTCTATTTAAATTGGAAAATAAAAGTAATAATCTCACTCTTCTATTTTTAAAGAGATGTATATAATTGGAAGTATTTCTTCTTGTGTCAAATGATACAGTTTTCTAGTAAAAAGATAAAATCTTGGCTTTCTTTATGTGATCTTTTTCTCAAAGGCTTGACATTTTCAATACTTATAGAAACATATTTTATTTATTTATTTATTTATTTATTTATTTATTTATTTATTTATTTGGTTTTTCAAGGTAGGGTTTCACTCTAGTCCAGGCTGACCTGGAATTCACTATGTAGTCTCAGGATGGCCTCGAACCCTCGGCGATCCTCCTACTTCTGCCTCCCAAGTGCTGGGATTAAAGGCAGGCGCCACCACACCTGGCTTTTATTTATGTTTTTAATTTACTTTGATTATGCAGGAATACATTTCTGTTAGTAAAGCTGTATCTTACTAGAGGAATACCTGGATGTCACACTCTTACATAACAGCGCAATGGACTGAAGAGGAGAGGTAGTGTGGGGATCTGGGTTATTATGTGCTCAATAATCTAGCCAAACTCTAGGGAGAACTCAGAATACTGACTGGACTCAGAAGTTGAATAAACATGAGAGGAAAGAGACAATGTCTATAGTATACAGATTACATGTCTGTAAGTTGCTGTATGAAGACTGAACATGTATCATGTTAGGAAAGACAAAAAAAAAAAAATCAAAGAACAAGTCTCTCAATCAGCTTTATTTACTAGTTTCCTAATGTGTTCCTTCACTCCAGAGGTTTGTTTTTGTTTTGCTGGGGATAAAGGAGACATTTAGCTCATTGGTAGAATCCCTCAGGAGTATAACTTATGAGTGAGGGAGATGGCTCAGTTGGCAAAGAAACTGCTGTAAATTATGAGGGCCTGAGTTTGGATCCCCAGCACCTACTTTAAAGGCCATGTGGGCAAATGTGCACCTGTAATCCCATCACAGGAAAGCAAAGACAGAAAGTTCTCTAAGGCTTGCTGGCTGTATATTCTGGCTGAATCAGTGAGATTCAAGTGTAGAAAACCTGTCTCAATAATATGCAGCAATAAAGAATATGCTTATTTTGATTGACCTTTGACCTCCTCAGATACAGATACACACACACACACACACACACACACACACACATACCCCCACACACATGAACATGCAATTATTTGTTTAATAATTTTCCAAATAATGTGAACATTTTACCTGTAGAAAATTTTCTGATAAGGTATTAGATTTCATCAACTAGGAAAAGAAACACTAATTACAATGCTATTGTGATCTAAAATTTAAGGCTTTTAAAAATATTTTATTTATTTATTTATTTGAGAGAGAGAGAGAGGAAGAGGCAGAGAGAGAGAGAGACAGAGAGAGAATGGGCATGCCAGGGCCTCCAGCCACTGCAAATGAACTCTAGATGTGTGTGCCTCCTTGTGCATCTGGCTTACGTGAGTCCTGGGAAATTGAACTGGGTCCTTAGGCTTAGCAAGCAAGTGCCTTAACTGCTAAGCCATTTCTCCAGGCCTAAAATTTAAGGTTTTTACACAAGCTACAGAAGGATCAAGATACACTGAAAGTATTGATTGTTTCTACATCTTTATATTTGGTTTTGGAAAATAAAAAAAAAAATGGTCTCAAGTCCTTAAGTAGTATGTACTTGACATATTTACAGTATGCTGTAACATGGCCTCTCACTCACCTTGAATTTGGCTTTGGCTGTATTCTTTATTCCTGGAATAGACACTTTCCATTTTTCTCTGTTCTTGGGCTCTGCATCTGTGACATTCTATTTATAATGGGAACTATGTACACAGTGGTGAGCCAAATAGTTAAGATTGCTAAGCTTATGTGGCAATTTGACAGAGGCTCTTTAACTTCTACATATATTGATGTCCAGAAAATTGTGGTAGTTCATATTATAATTAATAAAATCCAGCAGTTGTTTGGATAGGAAGAATAAATGGTTGGTCTGAGTTCTTGTTCTATGAATCCAGAAGATTATAATACCAGTAAACTATTAGAGGACTGGAAAGATGGCTAAGTGGTTCAAGGCACTTGCTTTCAAAGTCTGTTGACCCTGGTTTGATTCCCCAGTACCCACATAAAACCTGATGCATAAATGAACACCATGGCATACATACATTTGTAGCTCTGGCATGTCCTTTGTCAGTCTCTCTCTCTCTCTCTCAAAATGAATAAGTAAAAAATTTATAATGATAAAAATAAAAGTAGTAGAGATATCAAGTTTGAAATAAAACATGATGCACTCACTATTATTCATATTTAACTTGATTTTTTAAATTACATATTCAGCTACAAGTAGGCAAATCTCAATTCAGAAGAGACCTCTTGCTGGGATATTAATTTAGGAATTATCACCAAGCATTGGCATTTAATAGCTTAGTAGAGAACAATATCTTTAAGACATTGTCAACCAAAAGTAGAGGATTAGGAAGTACTTGAACAACATAACAATTTGAAGTATTGAGGAAGGAATAAAAGGCACTGGGGATTAGCCATGAGTGAGCTGAAAAGAAAACTATGTGGTTTTTTGTAAAACATTTTTAATTGACAACTTCCATAATTATAGACAATAAGCCATGATAATTGCCTCCCTTCCCCCATTTTCCCCTTCACACATGAATCCTTCATCATATCACCCCTCTCAATTAGTCTCTTAATTAATTAATTTTTTTTTCTGAGGTAGGGCCTTGTTCTCTAGCCCAGGCTGACCTGGAATTCTCTGTTAGTCTCAGGTTTGCCTTGATCCCATGGTGATCCACCTAGTTCTGCCTCCTGAGTGCTGGGATTAAAGGAGTGTGCCATCATGCCTGGCTTAGTAGCTCTTTTATTTTGATGTCATCATCTTTTCCTCCTATTTTGACATTCTTATGTAGGAGTGCCAGAGACTGTGAGGTCATAGATATCCAAGCCAATTTGTATGCTGAAGTTTGTATTGTAAACAGTCCAACTCTTCCTTTGGCTCTTGCAGTATTCCTGCCATCTCTTCCACAATGGGTCTTGGGCCTTGGAAATTGTGATAGAGACATTTCAGTGCTGAACACTCCTCTGTCACTTCTTCTTAGCACTATGGTGCCTTTTAAGACCTCCCAGAGGTCACCACCATCTGTAAAGAGCCACTTCTCTAACCAAAAATGAGTATAGCATTAATATATTGTTATGAACATTAAGAAAAGAGCTCACAGGGCAGTTTGGTGAATATTTTATGTGTGTTTAACCAGACAACAGCAGATATTACTTCCCAGGGGATCATGGCCTCCCCAACCATGTAATTTTGACTAGGTTTCAGTACCAGACATGTATTTCCTCCCATTGGGTGGGCTTCCAGTCAATTTAGAGAGCAGTTGGTTTCCCCCATAACAGACATGTCACTATTGCACCCTATGGTTCATTTGGATTGGCTGGCCAGACTTAAGGCTTGCAGTGTCCACTGTTGTTTATCACCTCTGATGACTTCTCTCTCCCATAGGGCTGCATGCAGCATAGCTTTTTCCAGCTTTCTGTCAGCTCATCCATAGGAAGGAGGTTTAAAGCTCAGCTCCAGCTTGATTTGTTAGTGACCTTCCTGCTTCAGCATGTGGAATCTTCAGCAAAAGTGTCTTACCATCTATTTCTAGTGGGAAAACAAGAGCCTTGGCAATGGCCTGTAATGTTTTGGGGACATCATTTACCTGCCTGGACAACAACTCACTAGAAGATATCCCATCCTTGGCACTGAAATTTTTCCAAAAACAATTGATGGCTTTTGAGTGTGCCATTATCCAAAAAAGTAGGTTTTCATATGGGTTATTCATAACATCTTACATTTTAATAAAATCCTCCCACCTTCCTTTTTACTCAATCCCTTCCCATGCCTTCATTGTGTATATGTAAGTAGATGAACAGATTACTAGGGATTCAATGGCCTAAGTTGGGAGAAAACCATGTTTTCAAAAGCTAGATGGATAAAGTGCATAAAAGAAAAAGGAAGAGAACACAGCATCTGCTGTCAGCATTTTTTCAGGGTACAGTGCTGTTCACCATCTTCGTTGACTAAATTATTTATCCTTTGTTCACCATCTCCTAACTACCCCAACTGCATTTCAAGTGGTAAATATGTGAGCTGCTGCATATGTTAATTAGATTTATTAGCCCACTGTGCTATGCATGCATTCAGATACTATTTTTTTTTCACATGATAACAAAGAACTTTCAATTATCTATGTAGTATGAATAACTAAGAGGAAAGAGTGACCAGTGTTCTAATACTGTTTATAGATTTTACATGAGGATTAAGATGGAACTTTTCCATATGAGAATATCAAAGCCATCAAAAGAACCCACTTTGGTGGAATGGTCAGCATAATCATGAAATGTCAGTGGGGAGATTTGTTTAGGCAAATTGCACATCTTCCTTGTGGAATTTGCTATGGATGTAAACTCAGGAATGGCTCAATTGTTGGTCACAAACACAGAGTGTGAAGACACAGGAAAATTAGTTCATTTGTAGTGCTTTTAAGAGGAGATGCATGTTAGAATATTTGTAGAAGGATAGAATTAATAAAGTATGAAAGATTATCATGTAGTCATACAAGTCAGTGCATGTTTCTGGAGAAATGATATTGAGTAGATAAGACATGCATGAATGGGCTCACTGATAATATTAGAGTATGCAAATGTAACTAAAGAAAGGCAGAGGACGCCAGTCCATCATTTCAACAGATATATATATATAAAATGAAGAGTCTGTGGATGTCTATAGCCACTGACTCATAGCAAGAGCTGAGTTGGGAAATGTGATCAGTACTTTGGGATTATACACACAAAAACTAGACTAGAGACACCCCACTGTGTAAACAGGCTTCTATTTTATCTTCCCACCAGCTACATGGAGTGTTATAAATAATGCCAAGTTTTTCTCTGTTTTTCTCAAGCTCTCCCTCTATCACCTGCCCATCTTCACAGTGAACAGACAAAAAGAGAGGGAGACATTAACATTTAGAATCCTTGAGAATACAGAGACAGAGAATGAGATGTGAGCTCAAAGTCAGGGTTACAATTCTTACAAACAGAAGAGAAATGTCTGCAAGAATGGGTGGTGAAAGTTGTACAAGCTGAACCAAGGAAATTTTTCACTTAAAACCTGAAAAATTAACAACTAAAAGGTAGATTTGGCTGGTAAAGGAACTTTCCAAAAATTAAAAAATATATATTTTTATCTATTTTGTTTGCAAGGAGATAGAGAGAGAATAGGCATGCTAGGGCCTCCAGCAACTGGAAACAAACTCTAGGTGCATGTGCCACTTTGTGCATCTGGCTTTACATGGGTAATGGGGAATTGAACACAGGTCGTTAGGTTTTGCAGGCAGGCACCTTAACCACCGAGCTATCTCTTTAGCTCCCAACTTCATTCTTTTAAGTAGAAACTTTATATGCCATCATATGTTGGTATCATCATTTTCCTCCTTCTTGTCTCTATTCCTCTGAGGGCCCTCCTTAGTGGGATTGCTGGTATTAACCAGGAAGTTGTGAGTAAAGAGCTATGAGAGCAGCAGTCAGTCTTTGGGGAGGAGAGCGTCTGTGAATATTCCCTCCCACTCTATGGTTGTTCTGGATATTTTTCACTGTTTCTTTTTTTTTTTTAGATACTTGCACACTTTATTGATAGCACTCTTAGATTATAATAGATGTCATATCATCCACTGCAAAGGAGCAGAAATGTTTAAAATGTGAACGACCATCTTCTAGGAACTTTATGAGTCTTGAGCTTTGTGGTTCTCCATGTCATTTATGTCATAGTGAGACACACAGTGACAGGATAGCAAAGGACATTTAAGATGTAACACTGAGAGACTTGGAATCCTAGTTCCCTCAGTGATTGTGATTTAAATATCCTCCCAAGTTCAAAGTCTGTACCAACAGCATGGCTACTTTCCCCTAAAGTTTTATCATTTTATCCAAAGTAGACATTTTGTTTTCTATTACTAATTAGTAATATTCACATTGTATTTCCAGAAAGATTTATAATATTCTGATAATTACCCAATATTTTTACTTTCCTCTCAGTCAAGTGTTGAGCAAATGAAATAATTTTTCCTCGGGTTAAAATTGTTATTACAAGGATGGTCTTCTGGGACAAGAATTCTACATGGCTATGTTGTGTTTTCAACTTTAGAAAACTTTTTCTTTTCCCTGTGAGAAAAAAAATATATATATATAGTATAGTTATTGTCTGAGTTTTGTAAGGATTCAAGATGCAAATTCAGAAAGTTGATGTAAATTGTATAATCTGTACATATTTACATGACAGATGTGACAGACACTTGTCATACAGGATAATAAGGAACACTTATCAACATGTTGTTCACACAACCATGCTAAAAGATTTGTAGCACAGCATGATTTTCAGTGTCACTTTCCAGCCATATGGAAAATTTAGTGCATTTTAAAATTAAGAAATCAAGTAATTTTAATTTTTTGAGCTTTCAGTATAAATGATTTTTACCAGATCTTAAAGGAACTTTTTTAAAACAGATAATAATTTGGGGGAAAATAGCCTTTAAAAATATGCTGAGTTATATTCATAGTTGTGAAATAGTCTTTGAAAATTAAAAAAAAAAATGATGGGTGTCTACTATAGCTAGAAGCTTACACAAAACCAGATGTTTGTTACATTCCCCTGGGGCAAAATAGTCTTCTTTTCCTGGTCTTTCCTCTTCTTGGGAGGTTGGGAACATTTTCAAGTAGAGATAAACATAACCAATCTCAAAGATGGAGCCACTGTTCCTGTCCTTCTGGACTGTTCTCTGCATGAGACTGCACATACTTTTCTCAGAGGTAGGTGCCCAAGTTCCTTGAATCTTTGTGTAATCTTACCTGGTAAAAAGAACATTAGAGATGTGATTATTTACTGACAGAAAAGGGAAAAATATCCTGGACAATTTATGTGAGTAGAATTTAATCACATAAACTATGAAAAACAGAGGCTCTTTCTATACTAGAGAGAGAGAGAGAGAGAGAGAGAGAGAGAGAGAGAGATGAGATGGGAGAAAAATAAGAGGGAATGGGTTTCATGATGGAAGAAAAACCCATGCACTTAGTACTTAGGGAGGAGATGGGGCACTAGAATCTGGGAAAATCTGGGAAGTGGGGTTCTATCTAGTAATTGCAGAAATCAATATGACCCCCTTAGTACTGTGATTTGAGTTAAATGCCATTCTTGAGAGCAATGGTATATTAAACCTGTCCAGTTTTATCAAGAAATTAAGGTGATATGCCCTAATGAAGGAAATAATTTCTCAGGGAGAATTGCCTATTTCTAGAATGTTTTCAGAGTAAAAAAATCTTGTAATTTTACTTTTCACAAATTAATATTCCATAATAATTTTTAATTTAAATTTCAAAATATACCTCTCTTTATACTATTTTAATTAGGCTTATCCCAAGAATGTCAAAAATAATATTATAGAGATGACAATGTGGTGATGTGGAAAGATTTAGCTTTTGTTCTTCACTGATTATGCTGAAGTTATAAGGCAGAGATTTTTTTTTTCTTATTAAAATCTGTCCATACTTGGATACAGTTCTAATGCAAGGACTTCCTCTGTGTTCAACAAACATCTGTGGATTGTATGAAGAGCTGAATAAGAAGTGAGTGCTAAAAAAGACTAAAGAATGATTTGGTGAATTTTTTGTTTGGCATTATAACTGTAACTAGTGAAATACTTCCCTACCTTCTCCCACACACAATGTAAAGAACCAAAAAGTTGTATCTCATCAACAAATGTCTTTCACATAATATCATATTAGACTTCTTTAGATCAAAATTGAATATTACTGCCTTCATATATTAACTTATTTTCTGTGTATATAAAATGAATCTGAAAGAAATAATATTTAGCAAAGGCAGAGTATCTAATACTTGATTAACTTCATTCATTTTAGTGGGCTTCATTTTTTTCAGTATAATTTCACAAAAGAGTATAAAAATTAAGGAAAAACTGGTATGTCAGTGTAGCAGACAGCTTCAGGTTCGCTGAGATGAACTTCCAGACCAAGTATGGTTATGGAGGAAGGGATATTATTTATTGAAGCTTACAGGTCCAGGGGAAGTTCCATAATGGCAGAAGAAGCTGGCCTGCCTTCACAGATCCAAGCAAGAGAAGAGAGCAAAAACCAACCAGGCACACAGCACATAGAGCAAAGCTACAGCCAAAAGCCACAGCACACTTCAGGAACTCCCGCTAAGCACACCTTGCATATCTTTACAATGGAATCTGAAACCCACCATCACTCCTTAAGAACAGCCCAATGGCATTGCCTCCAGCAAGATGGCTGCAGATGCAAACTATAAACTAATAAAACACTGAATATATTGGGGTTCATATATTCAAACTACCACAGTCAGTAATGTCTCTAAGCTCAGTTTTATTTTCCTTATTAAATCACTTTTCAGTCATGCCCATCCATATACTACAGATATACTTTTATGCCTTTAGCTACATTCAAATATCATAACACACACACACACACACACACACACACACACACACACACACATATATTCTACTCGTATTCATAGTTTTTGACAAATGCATTCTAGTTTGTTATAGACTAACTGTAACTTAATAAGTTACATATCATGGTAATTTACATTATTAATTTGGAGAAACCAAAATAGAATTCGACCTCTTAAAATTCAATCTAAATCATACCTGCTTGGGTTTGAATGTAAAATATTCCAGATAGACTCCTGTGCTTGAACACTTTTTGTGCAGCCTGTTGTTGCTTTGGGGAAGGTTTTGGAATCTTTAAGAAGTGGTGCTGGAGGAAGTAGGTTTCTGGGGGTGGGCTTTGAGGTTTTGTTGACAGCTCTTCTTCCAATCTGGCCTAGGATGACTTCCTTAGGGTGATGTACTCTGCCCTCTGGAATTGTAAACTGAAGTCTGTTCTTTCCATAAGTACCTTCTGTTTATGTATTTACTCACAGCCAGGAGGAAACAACTAATACAGTATCTGTGATGTGATCAATATTCTCTTTTTTTATTAGTTATGGACATACTCAGTATGTAAACAGCTCATGTTGATACCATCCTTTTCCTCGTCCCTGCCCCCTCCAAAGGGAGCCTCCTCATTGGGGATGCCAGTTATCCCCATGGAGATTGTGGGTCATGCATTGTGGGGGCAGCTGCCAGTTGTGGCGAAGAGGCAATGTCTCTGTGCATTATGTCCCAACTTTGGGGCTCTAACAATCTTTCCATCCCCCATTCTGTGGATTTCTCTGAGCCATGTTGGATTCTTTTTAGGTCGGCTTCAGTGATGGGCTCTTCGGAAACTTTGGATCTCTGGATCTCTGGTTTGGTAGGTGTTGAGCGTCCTCAGTGTCTATCTCCTTCGTCCTTCTGCTGATATCAAGTTCACCTAGAAAGCAGCACTCTTGCTCATTTCCCCAATTCTTCTATGGTTTCAGCTGTTGCCCTGTGAAGTGCGATGGGACATTTTTCTCCTCAGGCCCCCATACTCTTGCACATGGAACACAACTAGAACTTGTTATAATTTTTGAAGAGAGAATGCTTGGTATTCTGCCTTAAAATTTATATATCTTGTACAGTACACATATTTAGCAACCATTTTCTCCTGTCTCTCAGGAGACTTTCTATCTGCCATGTATGTGTCTGTAAAGATGGTTAATTATATTGAAAGCTGTCTAAACTTAATACAACTATGTAAATTTTAGCAAGGGATGGAACAAATTATATAATATAAAGCTAAATAGTTTTTCAAGTTTATATTTCTTCAGCTTGCTGAATTTCATTCAATCCTTCCCTTCATTGGTCTGGATAATAAAATCTTCAACTTATTAAGAAATTTAGAGTGTGAATAAAATAATAATTGTCCAGTGATGGGAAATGACAGTTAGAACCAAGGCCTGTTAACATCATGTTGACTGCATATCTGTCAAGCCCCTTACATTATGTTCCTGGTACAATATAACATAGGGAGAAAAGCCAAAGCCTCCTCCTCTCTCTGTGGCTCCTTACAAAGGAGCATTCCCCCAGTAATTATTGTTAGCCATGGGTCTAAAGTCAAGCAAGTCACCCTCAGGTGACTTACAAGCTGACTCAAAAGCTACAAGAGGACTGGAGAAATGGCTTGGCAGTTAAGGAGTTTGCCTGTGAAACCAAAATACCCAGGATTGATTTCCCAGGGCCCACATAAGCCAGATGCACAAGGGGCACAAGCATCTGGAGTTCATTCGCAGTGGCTGGAGGCCCTAAAGTGCCCATTATCTCTCCATCTGTCTCTTTTCTATCTTTGTCTCTCTCTGCTGGAGCTCTTGCTGATTTCCCTTCATGTCAGTAGACTGCAGGAGGGAGAGGGTGGAGCTGGGACATGCTGGTCCTCCACACTGCACAACTGCTTGGGACACACGCATGAAAGTAGTAGTAACAAGTTTGTCTACAAACAGTAATGGAGGAAGGATTTTCATTGTTGTAAGTAATATATCTGATCAAATCTTATGATAATTTTGACTTTGTATTGCTAAAAAGAGTATTTTGCATACCATGCACTTGGCATGAAGTTATAGTTTGATTAGTATTAGTATTTTTATCCCCATGACTTTTTAAAAATTTATTTATTTATTTATTTGAGAGCAACAGACAGACAGAGAGAGAAAGAGGCAGAGAGAGAGAGAGAGAATGGGCACACCAGGGCCTCCAGCCCCTGCAAACGAACTCCAGATGCATGTGCCACCTTGTGCATCTGGCTTACGTGGGTCTTGGAGAATTGAGCCTTGACCCGGGGTCCTTAGGCTTCACAGGCAAGCGATCAACCACTAAGCCATCTCTCCAGCCAACTTTTTTATATAATAGTTCATCAAATGGGAAGAATTAAATGTTCTATGCCTCTTTACATTCACATTCTCAGTGGACTTGACTACTTTATTTCTATGGCATTTTATTCCCTAGAGAAAAAATCGTTTATTTTTCACATTTATCACATTGTGACTCTTCTATAACTGAGCTCCTATTAATGTGTTCAGGATAATTTTTTTACTCACAGACACACATTGTTGTTCTGTACTCTGAGTAAATCCTTACAAATAATCCAATTAACTTAGGATAGTTTGGTTTTCTTACCAAGTTGGATTTACCTATATTAATGAAAATTGTAAAGATTGATTAAACTTTCAACAGTTTTTCCATTAGAATCTGCACCTAATATTTTATTTAATAACATATTTTAAATAGAAAATTATCATTCAATCTAAATAACAGTATGAATAATTATCTGTAAGTAAAATGAATTAAAATATTTTTTGTAGCTGGAGCGACGGCTTAATGGTTAAGGTGCTTGCCTGAGAAACCTAAAGACCCCATTTCAATTCCCCATTACTGATATAAGCCAGATGCGCAAGGTGGTACATTTATTTGAAGTTTGTTTGCAGGGACTGAAGGCCCTTGTGCACCCATTCTTTCAATTTGTCCCTTTTTTTTTCTTTCTTTCTCTAATATACTAAAAAAATTGAAAAAGAATATACCCATTTATACAAATCCATGTTAAATTTATCAGTATTTCATGTGTTGTTGTTTGTTAGATATGAAAGCAAACATTTCTTTTTTTATTTTTTATTTTTTGGAGAGAGACACAGAGAAAGACAGAGGGAGAGGACGAGGGAGACAGATAGAGAATGGGCGTGCCAGCAGCCTTTCAGCATCTGCGAAGGAACTCCAGATGTGTGCACCCCCTTGGTGGCAAGTGTGGCATTGCGCCATTGCATCACTTTGCATCTGGCTAAACATGGGACCTGGAGATTGGAACCGGGTTCTTAGGTTTAGCAGGCAGGCACCTTAACCACTAATTCATCTTTCCAGCCTGCAAACTTATTTCTTCTTTGACTATCTCAGAAGGTATAATGTAGCTGCTCTTCAGACAAGGAATTTTGATTTTTACTTGTAATGTTCATGAATCATTTATTTGAATGGTTCATAAAATTGCAAAGATGATTGAATAGCAAACCCACAAAGCAAAAGGGTCACATAATATTTTGCATGGTTCATTTCATGTGTATAAGACATACCAGAATACTACAAAAGTGAAATTGGTTTAAAGATTTGTTAATATTAGTGATAAGAAAATACTTTGTGCTGATTTTTCCCTTGTGTTTTACATTCATATCTTGACTATTCTTCAGTGGGTCTTGATTGTGCTATCTCCATTGATAAATCTTATTGCTTAAGAGCTCATTTCATCACTCGACTGTCCCTCATACATGACCCATAAATCCATTTAGAAATAACTTTATTTGACAACTAATGGACCATTACATTTGGTTAATGTTACTGACAAAACACAGTTTGAGATGCTGCTATTCCTTCATTACTATTCTATCTGACTATCACATACCTCCATGTGTCATCTTCTCTCATTTCATCTAGTAAGAGCCAAGGAAGTGAGTGCAAATGACATATTAACAGAATCACTTTAACTTCTTCAAGATTGGAGACAGAGCAGGATGCAGTCACTATGTGTCTTAATGTAAATTCACCATGAAGCATTCATTTCTTTACACTTTACACTTTACACTTTACACTTAATGATTGTGTCATACTTTTTTCTATTCAAAATTCAACGTTCTACAATGTATTTATTATAATTTTATTGAAAAAGAAACTGAGGTTATTTTTGAAGTACTTTTAGTCATTGAATAATATTTTCCCTCCCTTACTTTGAAATACAAAAAGAGAAATAACCTGGCTGGAGAGATGGCTTAGTGGTTAAGGTGCCTGCCTGCTAAGCCTAAGAATCTGGTTCCAATCTCCAGGTCCCACGTTTACCCATATGCAAAGTGACGCAAGGGCGCAATGCCACAGCACTTGCCCACAAGGGGGAGCATGCATCTGAAGTTTGTTCACAGCAGCTGAGAGGCTGCTGGCATGCCCATCTTATCTGTCTCCCTCTCCCTCTCTGTCTGTCTCTCTCTGTGTCTCTCTCCAAAAATAAAAAATAAAAATAAATAAATAAAAGAGAAATACTGTTGCTGGAATAAGATTAGGGTGTAAAGTAGGTGGCAGGATATTAGTTTTGGGTGTAAGTCAACAGATACAGTAATATGTACATATGAAAGTTTTTTCTCTCTCTCTCTCCCTCTTTCCTCGTGTGCGTGCCTGTCTGTGTGTGCACAATAGTGTCCGTATATGAACAAATAAAACCTCCTTTCAATTGCCCTTAGTATATACTTTTGAGGTGCTTACATAAGCCCTTCAAATAAAAATAATTTAAAGAACATCATATTACTGAATTTTCTAGTTCCACAACCAATGTTTGGTTTATGTAAAGAGTCTAAATTGCCTGAGTAGATGTTTTGCAAATGATAATTTTAAAATACCTTGACTTTTAAAAATTATTTCTGAATCTGTCTACCTTATTTAACCCATTGTAACTATTTGTCTCTTCAAATATCCACTGATTATTTAAATAAAACATAAATGTGTAGTTCATTCATAAAAAAGATTATATATTTTTTCACATGATATGTCCTTTATAAAGACATAAATTAGCAAGGAGGGAACAATGGAAAGCAATTATGGAAATGAATATGTAATGCACAGTTGTTCTGACTGCTGTGAGAATCTCCAATGATTGGTAGGCTTCCTCAGGAACCTATTTCACTTAATGCTAAGAGTTTGTGTATGTGTACTCTCTGCCTAGCTAGTGAGCTAACATAGAGTAACAAACTTGGAAGAAAGTTAGCTTTAACTTTGTTTTATGTACAGTATTTGTCTTTATTTGCTTTAGAAGTCAGCATAATCAGATGATCATCTTATTGGGCTAGGGTAAGCACACACAGTCCTCAGAATGATTACACTTGTCTTGAATTACGGAATCAACTTTTCTCACTTATTCTGAGTGTTGTCTTCAATGATGCTTGTCAGTAAAGATGCAGATATATTTATTCATGCTGTGATAATTAGCATATGCCTAATTTTGATTACTAATTCTACTTTGCATGTATTTGGCATTATTTCCTGTGGCACACCATGCTGAGTTAATTCCTTTTATTCACATTAACTTTGAAGAAAAGCATAGGAACACATAATTTCCCATAAACACTGTAAAAGCAAGATGCTACAGACATTAGCTTTCATATGATAACTCTCTAAACTATTACAATAGCTTCTACTATTGAGTTACAGTAACCATACAGTTTACTTTTACTTGTTTCACTCTCCTTAACTTTTTGCCTATGGCATCTTTCCAGCTATTAATGTGAAATTTTGTGTCCATATCTGTATCTACATATATATGGGAATATGAAATATAAAAGCATGAATGTCTGTGGGAATTGTCAGTGAAATAAAAATATATAAAATGAAATATTTAAATAGGTAAATGTAACACTGTATTTAGACTCACAAATTCCAACAGTGTACCATGTTTATTAATAATTATTCATGACCAAATACAAAAGAAATGTAACATAATTTGTTTCCACTCCCCATAGCCACAGCAGAATGTGCAAATTGAACCCCTCAGTCATCATTGCTGACCTCTCTGTACCTCATGAGAAGACTAGTGAAGCATGAATTAATCACACAACTGTGCAAATCTTCTATGGGAGGAAATACACACAAGAAAATGTAGGCTCAATTATAGTAAGAATTTAAACTTTTTTTTTCAGTTTTAGAATCAAATCCAGGAACTCACAGTGCTTTAAACTATATTCTCCTGTAAACATTTGTGATTATTTAGAATTGAATTCATATATGAATTTTCATACATTTGAAACTCCATCCTAAGTAAAAAATTATCTTTTGTACTACTACATAGATTTTTTTTTTAAATAAAATATATCAGGTAGATGTTACTTTAAAAATTTAGAATGCTCTTTTGGGACCACTTGTTTTCTCCTTTTCCTACTCTGATCTCTTATTTTTTTTAAAGATATATGAGAAGGAAAACCACAAAGATGTGTTACTATGAACAATTTAATATTGTTGACTATGGAATGAAAATTGTCTTAAAATTTTAGTATCTTCTACAACATGAAATTCCTTATGTAACATTTTACAACCCACTATTAACTGTCATGAAGTGAATATATCAGATCTCTCATGGACTCCTGGGGGTAAGAAGAGTTATAATTATAGATGACACCATATGCTGTTTGGATGGAATATGCAGAGTTCTGGCTAGAATCTGGAAGAGAGTCCATCCCCAGACAGTTAGATTGTCTAATGCCAGAAGGTGCTAAATTAGTGACTGGGGGAAAATGAGCAACATCTGTCTAAGCAACTCGTGGTTTAAACTACTCAGCAGCAAACAACCTGAGGTGATACTCACACAAGTGCAGTTGTGGCACACGACCATGGTGGGTTACCAACTGCTCTAGATTTGGCTTACGGATCCACTCAGTGGAATGGAACCCATACCTAGAAATGGGAAACAAGTCAGAACCATATCCCAAAATGAGCCCGCTCTCCAATATCAAGCTCCCACCAATAGTGGAGCCTACACCTATGAAATTCTCTCTAGAATAATAATGGTTATAAATGTATCCTGCACTGACCTCACTTTCTGTTGGAGAATCTGATTCTCTCTTTCAGAGGGACACAGAACCTGAGGAGAGAATCAGCCCATCACACCTCACCAGCTGAAGCCATAGAGTTATAGGGGAAATGAGCAAGAGTGCTGCTTTCTCCTGAACCTGGTACCAGAACAAGGGTGAAGAAATTGACACAAAGGACACTCAATCCCTACGGAATCAGATAACCAGAGACACAGAGACTCACAAAACCTCATTGCTGAAATAGACCTAAAATGAACCCAACATGGCTCAGGGAAATTTGCTGAAGAAGGAGCAGAAAGATTGTTAGAGCTGTGAGTTGGGTCATTATAATACAGAGTCATTGCCTCTCCCACATAGCTGATGGCTACCCCCAGAAGGCAAGACCCACATTACCCATGGTGGAAGGACAGGAACAAGGCTAACAATGGTACCATCATGGCTGTATATATGCCATATATATATATAACTAATAAAAATATATTTAAAAAAAGAGTTAGATACTTATAAGAGGTGTGGAATTCAAGGTGTACAGAAAATCAGTATTCACCAAATTTTAATTAATATTCTTAAACGTTAATGCAGAAAAAAATCTGAGGAAAATAATAAACTTTCAAGAAAAAATATATCTGACCCTGTCATTTCATGATTGATTTGACCCTTAATTCCTTTTGTAATATCAAAATGCATATTTTCTCATGGTTTTTGAAAAGCAATTCAAACCCTACTGTGTATATACATTTCTCAACTTTATTAAAATGTGGTGGAATTACAATATTGTTATCATTTGTGATTTTAAAAAATCCTTAGAAGGTAGGAAAGAGAAATTTCTGATAATGTCATTTCTATCAGTCCTAAAATCAGAGAAAGCAAAGATTCCAATATTAAATATTTTTATCTATATGTGTGCTCATAACCTGGAGATCATCAAAGTTAAACATAATGCAATGCTATTATTTAACACATAACACATGGAATATATCCTTTAGCTGCCTTCTTTTTGTGTGCATTATAACAGTACCTGAAATATATTCTTTGAGTAACTTTACAAGCACAATTTTATTAATTGTTATTCTTTATCCTTTTGTTTGTTTGTTTGTTTTTGTTTTTCAAGGTTGGGTGTCACTCTAGCTCAGGCTCACCTGGAATTTGCTATGTAGTCTCAGAGTGGCTGGCCTTGGGCTCATGGTGATCCTCCTACTGCTGAGTCCTGAGGGATTAAAGACGTGAGACACCATGCCTGGCTAATTGTTATTCTCTTATGGCACAATAGATCTCTAAGCTTGTTTATCTCACATGACCCAGAAATGCTACTTTGAATTATAATAAGATAAATTAATCTTATTAAGATTGAACATAGACATCTATTGATTCCTATATTTTACAAATTCTTCACTGTTCATCCACATAAAAACTCTTCACTTTCTTAATTTTTTGTTTATTGTTTTAATATACTTAATATTACCATTAAATAGTTTTACTACACAGTTTATTACTACTGTTGTTCTTTTTAAGTTGGCTAAACTCTCTTTTATGGTTTCTAAAAATTATATTTTCATTCTGGGAACGATTTATAAACCATATTCCAACATGGAGGCAGCCCCAAAATCTAGCCTTGCCACATAAAGAGGTGGCTAATGGGTTATTTTTATAAAAATGAAGTAGGGTTATTAATAGTGCTTAATTTAAACTAATTAAAGAAAATCCGTAAACATCTACCGTCTTGAATTTCCTATCTAGTTATCAACTAATTTTTACCATGTCACAGCATATTTGATCTTTGAACAGAATGATACTATTTAAAATGTCCTTGAGGTACTAAGTGAAAATGTATTTAACCTTGTTTCAATGCATAAAACTGGCATATTTCAGAACTAAGAAGATTCAGACTGAGAAAAAGCTAACTATGTCAGATTTAATTTAGTAAAATATTACTACTATAGAGTCTCTAATGGAAATCAGAGAGAGTTGATGTATCTTAACTGGAACCTGCCAGTTACTATAGTAACAAGAATCATTCATTTTGGTTCAGATGATATTAATATGCAGACTTCAGAAATCACATAGGCCACTGAGGTTGGGTATCTTTGGGAATCTTTCTTCATTCAACTTTTTCATTCTAGTAAAAGATGGAGAGATTGAAGGTTAGACAGGGATAAAGATATAACAAATGAATATAGCTGGTATTAGCAGAGGGTGCTTGAGGGAAAACTGTGTTCTGTGAAGGGCAGAAATGCAATCAAAACTTGAAAGATGATGTTCATTTGTAAATAGATTTCAAATTGTGGGCTACTTTTAAAAGACTTGGTTAAGGCATGAACTACCTTATCTGTATGTAGCATAAAAAAATAAAGTAGGTAAGAAAAAGCCATAATTTTTGTCCAAGGTCTGAGACCATTTCAAGTATTAATGTTGTATTTTTGAGCATAGATTACACAATAATTCAGTTTTTAGAGGGTGGGGTGGGCAGAGTTTACAGACCTGCTCATTGAGACATTCTATAGCGAGAACATGAGTGTACGGAATCTGTAAGAAAGATTACTTGTATGTGGAGGAATGCTATCAAGACAGTATTACATCATTTCTTCAATAAAAAAGGAGGGGGTGAGATGGAGAGACTCAGAGATTGCTCTGTGGATAAGGCACTTGCTGGCAAAGCCTATGAACCTGCCAAGGGGTCAATTCTCCAGTACTCATGTAAAGCCAGATGCACAAAGAGGCATATGCATGTGGAATTCATTCATTTGCAGGAGCTGGAAGCCCTAGTGCACACATTCTATCTTTCTGGTTGCAAAGAAAGAAAGAAAAGAAAAAAAAAGAATGAAAGAAAGAGAGAAAAGGAGAAAGAAGAAAGAAAGAAAGAAAGAAAGAAAGAAAGAAAGAAAGAAGAAAGGAAGGAGGGAGGAAGGAAGGAAGGAAGGAAGGAAGGAAGGAAGGAAGGAAGGAAGGAAGGAAGGAAGGAAGGAAGGAAAAAAAGAAAATTTACCCAGGTGTGGTGGTGCTTGTGTTTCATCCAAACACTTGGGAGGCAGAGGTAGGAGGATTGCTCTGAGTTGAGGCCACCCTGAGAATACATCGTGAATTCCAGATCAGCCTGAGCTAGAATGAGACCCTACTTAAAACAAACAAACAACAACAAAAAAAAAACCAAAAAAAAAAAGATAAGAAAATTTTAAAAAACGAGGTCGAACAATGCTCAATATGGTAACAGTAACTGCAGAGTTTTCCTGGTTGAATCATAAAATGTAAACTGGGTTTGTGAAATTCTCACATTATTTTGTCATCACCCCACCAATGTGCAGTGGTCTTTGAATAGGTTTTGTGGTAACTCTCATGGGAGGATTATCATAAGATACCAATTTATGAAAGAGTTATAACCCTTTGTCTTTGCAAATGTCAGAGTGGATTTTAATCACTGAAGATATTAAAAATCAAATAAAGTCTTCTTTGGCTTCAAAACAAATTTTCAAAGCATGTAAAAATAAACCACTCTGGAGACTGTGTGGATGTGGCACCAACCTGGAGCAGGGAAGAGTAATAAGAAGCTGCAATCATTAGTTCAGTAAAGACATGTTTGTCTTCTCAATCATGATAGTGAGAATTGTCTGTTGAGAGACAGCAGAGAAAAAGAGGAGGAAGAGGCTAAAGGTTCCTGGAGTTCTGATTGACAAGTTGGAGGGCTACTATGGGGTATAAGGAAAAGGAAGGAAGAGAGACAAGTCGAGAGTGATTAGTTCTTCTGTTTTGCACAAAATCAATTAAAATGTTGCAACTCAAAAATTGCTAAGGGATGCTGTCAAAGAAAGAAATCAATACCAGTATATAGCACAACATGGAAGGTGCTGTGGGAATAACATGCTTTGACGTCATTGTTTCCCCATCTTTGGTGCTCTCTGAAAACTCAGTAGGCAAGAATGCTGTCAAGGCTCCTTCCTCTGTGGGCTCTCTTCTCAGAGTAGAGGAAAGCATGGTCAAAAAGCACATAAAAACCATTCCAAATTTTCTAAACTGTGATACTCAGAATATTTTTGCAGTTATGATACAATTTTATTTAATACTTCATTGATAACTGCATATATGGTCTGAAAACAAAAATACTTTTGGAACCTTCTTTCATTCATTATGCTTTATTTTCCATATTATAATATGGTCGGTATCATATTTGAATTGCCATAACAACCTTTCATTTTCAATCACATCTTATGTGTGTCTTTCAATTTTTTTTTACTCTCTTATTTTTTTAAATTTTTTATTAGTTATGTATATAGTATATATTCAGTCATGATGGTACCATCATTAGCCTTCTCCCTGTTCTCCCCCCATGGGTAATGTGGGTCTTGCCTTATGGGGGTAGCCATCAGTTATGCAGGAGAGGCAATGACTCTAACAATCTTTCTGCCCCTTCTTCTGCAAATTTCTCTGAGCCATGTTGGGTTCATTTTAGGTCTATTTCGGTGACGAGGTTTTGTGAGTCTCTGTGTCTCTGGATATCTGATTTGGTGGGGGTTGAGTGTTCTTTGTGTCTATCTCCTTCGCCCTTGTGCTGGTACCAGGTTCACCAAAAAAGCAGCACTCTTGCTCATTTTCCCTATGACTCTATGGCTTCAGCTGGTGCCCTGCTGAGGTGCGATGGGCTGATTCTCTTCTCAGGGTCTGTGTTCATCTGAAAGAGAGAAGCAGATTCTCCAAGGGAGAGTGAGGTCAGTGCAAGATACATGGATAACCATTATTATTTTAGAGAGAATTTAATAGGGGTAGGCCCTCATCTCATCAGTATAGAAAATCTTTTTGCCTCAGTAGTTTTCAGATGAAGAATGTGAAATTCTGGAAATTCTGAATATACTGCCCAAGACTATCATCACAAAAATGACAAAATAGTCATTCCATCTAGATCTTCTCGGTCCATTATTGACACACGGTTCAGTGTTATAAATATTTACAGTGTGTTTACAGAGTCTTAAGATTTTACTGCTGGAGATAAACACATTCTTCCACATAACTATGATAAGAAAATCTTGAGCTTCTAAATATGTGTTAAAAGGAAAAACGACTCACAGAAAGAAATACATCATTCTCCCATTTACCTTATCAGTCCTTTACAAGAAAATAATTGGTCAGCCGAGAGAGATAGAGCAGGTCACTGCAGAGGACAGTCTTTACAAGGGCCTGTGGCGTGACAAGAAGAGTGATGTTATGAGCTCACAACTGTTGCTATCCATCATATTAGGAATACGAAGAAGGGCAAGATTTGGGCTAAGAGTACATGCGGGTGTTGCCAGGTTGAAATTCCAAGGGAATGCCGAATGCTTTCCACAGAGATTGTCCCCATGAAGCATTTTTCCTCATCAATGCATATAAACAAGTCACTCAGCACCCTAGATAAGTCAAATGCAAATGACTCCAGGTCCATTGTCAGAGGACAGACATCATTTCTGCAATCAGAGGGGACTCTCTGGGGCACCATGAAGGTAACAGAGCAGCTGCCTTTGAGTTCTGCCAGAGAGACAGATGCTTTGGGAGCGTTCCCTGCCAGTGCTGCTGCTTAAGTCCCAATAGGACACTATTGTCATGCCATCACACTAACATATTTTACTATTTTACTATTTTACTCATAGCCATATTTTACTGAGTCTATTGAAACTTTCGTGAAAATGAAATGTCCTGTGCTCTCATTAGACTTTCACCAACAACTCCTTTTGGTATGAAATATTCTGTTTTAAGAAAAGTCTCTCCCAGATTTCTTTACAGGCACCCACTCTTAATAAAGCAAAGAATATATTTTTTCAGCAAAGCACTTCCAGTTCAAAGAAGAAAAATATTAGTCTTACGTAAAAGAAACTCATTTAAAACCTATGGCTGGCAGCCATATGAAGTGTTTGCATTAAAACATTTAAAAATATGTCATACATAAGAAGTTATATTTATTAAGGTCAAATAATAAACCTATCACTTTTCACAAATTTCAGAGAAATTTAAAATTCATGTTTTTATTTTTTAAAATTTTATTGACAGTTTCCATACATATACAAAATATGCTTTTGTCACAATCCCATCCCGCCATGCGCCTTTGTCCTCCCCCACTTTTCTCCCCACCGTTGAGCCCTCTTCTTTCTAATGAGTCCTTCTATTTTAAGGTCTTTTGATTATTCCACCATTGCCCTGTTCCACCATCCATAACGACGTGCTAATGATCCCAATGGTGTGCAGGTCTTGTGCAGGTAATGGCAGCACGTGTGAGGGGCACTGAGTCATGCTTCAAACAGAGACTTGAAAGCTTAATTTCCAATTGGATTTGGTACTTTTGTTATTTCAAAATGTTTCTTACTTTTATTATTATTGACATCTCAACATTTCATGAGCTTGAAATGAAGAACTTAAAAATGAAAGTTAGAGATTCCACGCCTTAGCTTTGGGAAACTGCAATTATCCATTAGAAGTCTAGGAGAGCTAGAGCATACAATGGAATATAATTTTTAAAAGCTAATAAAAATGAATCATTGGCTCATTTGATTCTTAAGTTTACGGAATATGCTATATTATTGCCTCAATGTTAGTAGACTTTATGTAATATAGTTGCCAAAGTTATGCGGATTAAGAAGACTTTCAGCCTTGCAGCGTGCCTCTGCTACATAATGACTATGTGCTCTTTGATAAACTGTTTACATTGCTGGGTTTTATTCATTTGTAATATATTTTAATATTTCTATGTACACTAAAGGATTATTGTGAGGATTAAATGAGCCAATCATAGAAAAGCACTTAGAACACAGTTAATGTCCAATTTTGATTGTTAAAGTTATGTCAATGTTATCTTCCATCCCACCACGAAGAAGGATAGTTTGGGTAGAAGAACGCTGCTGAGGTGGAGAAAGTTTGACCCTAAAACTACGGGAATCACAGTGCCAGAATTGGGTAACTACGCACAGTGAGCATTTGGTTAGAGAGACCCAGGGGCCCTTCAAAACAATGTAGACCTTTGCCCAAGCACTTGGCCTCACTCCAGAAACAGATGATAAGAATACAGTCCAGAAGACACCACAGAGTTGTAGGATATTGAAAAATCAATGTTGGGATTGAGATGGAAGCCAGCTCCCTGTCAGCTAGCTCACTCAGTGCGGGAACCACACTACTTTAGCTGCTGGGGGATAGAAGTCAGCAACAGTGGTAACAACCAACCAGACATGATGTACCCACAAGTGCAGTGGCTTCACATACATTAAGTGTGTCCTCAACTGCTTTCCGTTTGAATGTAGGGACCACTCAGTGGGAGAGACTTTATGCCTCCTACTAAGAACCAAGTCAGAAGCCTATGGCTTGAAAGTGGGGAAGATATTATTGTTCTCTGGCTAAGTGCAGAGGTTAAGCCCATCAAAATGTCTTTAATTGCATTCGTCGATCCCACCGACTGGACCAATACTGCTTTTCATAGAAGGCAGTGAATACCACGGAGGCCTTAGAACCATCAAGAGAAGGCCGAGCGCCTCCCAATGGACAAGTCTTCTCCTTCATGCCCTCTGCGGCCCAGGAAGAATTACAGAGTAAGATGGAGATTAAGTACGAGTGCTGCTAGCCAGAGAGCCTTCTCCAGAGAGATGGCAGTAGCCACTGAGGTGACGTAAAACTCTTCAATGCGGGGGCTGGAGAGTTGGCTTAGCGGTTAAGGTGCTTGCCTGCAAAGCCTAAGGACCCAGGTTCTAATCTCCAGGTCCTACATTTGCCAGATGCACATGGTGGCACATGCATCTGGAATTTGTTTGCAGTGATTGGAGGCCCTGGTGTACCCATTCTCTCTCTCTCTCTCTCTCTCTCTCTCTCTCTCTCTCACACACACACACACACACACACACTCAAATAAATAAAAATAAGTTTAAAAAAATCAAAAAAACTCATCAATGCAGAAAATAAGAGGCTGCCAAGTGCTCAACGCTAAACTTCCAAGACTCAGAGAACATTTCAGAAGAGGTGGTAGGAAGAATTTAACAGCCACAGGAGAGGAAGGTGTACTGGCAGTCATTGTGCTCCCCCTGGGAACTGACTGGTGGCTCCCCCTGGGAACTGACTGGTGCAACCATGACCTCACAGTGATTACTAAAAACCCACGGAGGAGGGCCCTCAGGGAACTGTGATAAGAGGAGACATAAGAGGATAATCAAATGGGAATGTAACCCAATTTGCTATATGTCCATGTATTAAAGTTCCAGATAAAATTTAAATATAAATAAAATAAAGTTTAAATGATGTTGTACAAAAATAGTAATGGGAAAATGTGGTATATGCACACAATAGAATCCCTTTGAGGCCATAAAGGAAAACACAGTTATTTTCAGGAAAATCAAGGAAACTGGACATAATCATATGACACAGATTTATTCCAGACTCTGAAAGACAAATTTTGAGTTTTCCCCTCACATATGGTTCCTAGATTTTAGGTAGATTCATAAAATCTTATTTGCCTATATTGCATGAAGGTAACAGCAAAATCATTTAGAGGAACAGAGTAGGTGGGTGAAAAGGGAAGACAGAGGACATGTGCAGTATGTGTTTTAAAAATATCCTTATGCTACTCAGTTCCATGTACATGAATATATACAACGAAAAACAAATACATACATGTTAGCAGCTGATCCAGAAAACTTTATTACCATGGGATTGGAGAGTCCCCTATGCATTACTGCCCCAAAATAACATGAAAAGGAAAGGCTCTGAAGTATGAGATAGACAGCATGTTGTTTACACCTAAAATGATGTGCTTGTTTGTGTCTTCAATTTTAATAAAATAAATAAATAAAACGCTATTGAAAACAAATTTTAAAAAATCAGAAAAATATCTTATAAAATAAGAATATAAAGGGAGAAGCTTTTGTACGTTACTATGTGTTTGTGTACTGAATTATTATTATGAAATTGCTAAAATTTAAGAAATAGTTGAAAAAAATTATTTAAGAATGTGGTGTCATAAACTTGTCATTCCAGGACTAATGAGTCTGAGGCAGGAGGATTCTATTAAGCTGGAGGGAAATCCAGGGAATATAATATATACCAAGACATTCAGGGCTATATAGTAACTCATACTTCTCTTCCTGTTCAATTAAATGGCAAAAAGAAGCATTTTAATATATTAATACATCGAGATTTTTTAGTGTCTCGTAAACCTTCACATTCTCTCACAACTAGTTTATGGACTTGTGTAATATACCTTCCAGTCCTATAATCTCCATTTGTGGGTAAGTGGACGACACAGGTGCTCCATTCTTTAAATACTTTATGCCATATGTTTTCTCTACCTTTTCTATAATAGATATGGCTACGTGCACAGATGCTCATCACTGTGTTTGAATTGTTTACAACATTCACTACCGGAACATGATTGTTAGGTTGTAAGCCTAGAAACAATGGTCTGTACCTTGTAGCCTAGGTGTGTAGTAGGTCTTATGCATGTTTGTCTATGTGTGCTGCATGGTGACGTTATCAGGTGTAGTCAGCCATCTGTGAAATCTCCTCCAAGAGCTCATGGGTTGAAAATTTTGCCTCCTGCCCATGATGATATTGAAAGATAATTGGAACATACATGCACTGACTTAGTTGTATGAACGTCTTAAGATCAGGGCTACTTCAAAGACACATTATATGTCCAAGTTTGACAATTTTGTCATTTTTCAATAGAGGGTGAACAGTTTTGTTTTTCCTCACACGCTACCCTGTGTTCATCCTGGAAAGAACTGGTTCTTCTGTGATTTTCACAATTTAAGATTTTTAAATATTTTATTTATTTGTTTGAAAGAGAAAGACAAAAAGAGGCAGAGAAAGACAAAGGAAGAGAATGGGTGTTTCAGGGTCTCTAGCTACTGTAAACAAACTCCAGAAGGATGTGGCACCTTGTGCATTTGGCTTACATGGGTTCTGGGGAATCAAACCTGGGTCCTTAGGCTTCATGGTAAGGGCCTAACGTTCTAAGCCACCTTTCTAGGCACAATTTAAGCTTTTTTTTCTTGGTGAAATTCAGTACCAATCTGGTGCAGGACAAAAATATATTACAGCCATCTCATCAAGCATTATATACATTTTTCTTAGCAGCATAAGGAACATTCCCTAAAATAGACCATATATTAGGACACAAATCAAACCTTAACAAATACAGGAAAATTGAAATAATCCCTCATACTCTATCTGACCACAAAGGGATTAAACTGCAATTCAGCAACAAGAAAAACTACAGAGCATACAGAAATTCATGGAGACTAAATTGTACATTATTGAATAGTAAATGGGTCATTGAAAATCATAAAAGCAATCATTAAATTCATAGAATCGAATGATGATGAAAATAAAACATACCAAAACCTTTAGGACACAATGAAGGCAGTCTTAAGAGGGATATTTATAGATCTAAGTGCCTATATTAAGAAATTAGAGAGTTTTCAAGTACGGAAATTAATGCTTTACCTTAAGGCCTTGGAAAAAGAAGAACAAGGCAAACCAAAAATCAGTAAATGGGAAGAAATAATAAAGATTAGGGCAGAAATTAATGAAATAAAAACCAAAAAAAAAAAAAAAAATTCAATGAATTCAAGAATCAATGAAACAAATAACTGGTTCTTTGAAAGGATAAACAAGATTGATAAACCCTTAGCAAATCTGACCAGAAGAAAGAGAAGAGACAAAAATTAATAAAATTAGAAATGAAAAAGGCACCATTACAACAGATACCAAAGAAATTCAGTAAACCATAAAGGCATACTTTAAGAATATATATGCCTCTAAGTTTGAAAATCTGAAAGAAATGGATGATTTCCTTGATTCATATGACCTACCAAAATTAAATCAAGATGAGATAAATCAATTAAATAAACTTCTAACAAGTACAGAGATCCAAGCAGTTATAAAAGTTCTCCCAACTAATAAAAGTCCAGGCCTCGATGGATTCAGTGGTAAATTTTATCAGACATTCATGGAGGAACTAACACCACTGCCTCTCAAACTTTTCTATAAAATAGAAAAGGAGGGAATTCTACTGAACTCCTTTTATGAAGCCAGCATCACTCGATACCAAAACTGGACAAAGACAGAAGAAAAAAATAAAATTACAGACCAATCTCCTTCATCAACATAGATGTAAAAATTTTGAACAAAATATTGGCAAACAGAATACAAGAATATATCAGAAAGATTATTCACCCAGACCAAGTAGGTTTTATCCCAGAAATGCAGGGATGGTTCAACATCTGTGAACTGATAAATGTAATACACCATTTAAATGTTCTGAAGGTCAAAATCACATGATCATCTCAATAGATGCAGAAAAAGCATTCAACAAAATCCAACATCCCTTCATAGCAAGAATATTATAGAAACTGGGAATAGAAGGAACATATCTCAATATAATAAAAGCTATTTATGACAAACCTACAGCCAACATAATACTAAGTGGGGAAAAACTTGAACCTTTTCCACTAAATTCAGGAACAAGACAAGAGTGTCCATTTTCACCACTTTTATTTAATATTGTACTGGCAGTCTTAGCTATAGCTAAAATGCAAGAAACACTCATAAAAGAGATACAAATTGGAAAGGAAGAGATCAAATTATCATTATGTGCAGATGCTATGATTCTATACATAAAGGACCCTAAAGATTCTACCAGCAAACTGATAGAGCTGATAAATACTTTTAGCAATGTAGCAGGATTCAAAATAAATGCACAAAAATCAGTAGCATTTCTATATATATTAACAACAAACATGCAGAGGATGAAATCAAGGAATCTCTTCCATTCACAATAGCCTCAAAAAATAATAAAGTACCTTGGAATAAACTTAACTAAGGAAGTTAAGGATCTCTACAATGAGAAATTTAACATACTCAAGCAAGAAATTGCAGAAGACACAAGGAAATGGAAAGATATCCCATGTTGTTGGATTGGAAGAATCAATATTGTGAAAATGTCAATCTTACCAAAAGCAATCTAAACATTTATTACAGTCCCCATTAAAACTCCAATGGCATTCTTCACAGAAACAGAAAAAAAAAAAAATCCTAAAATTCATCTGGAAGCACAAAAAACCTCGAATAGCCAAAACGATTTCGAGCAACAAAAATCAGGCCAGTGGTATAACCATACCCAATTTTAAGTTATGTTACAAAGCCATAGTAACAAAAACAGCATGGTACTGGCACAAAGACAGACATGCAGATCAATGGAACAGAATAGAAGACCCAGATATTAATCCAGGCAGCTACAGCCATCTGATTTTTGCCACAAATGCCAAAAAAAAAAAAAAAAAAAAATCATTAGAGAAAAGATAGCCTCTTCAACAAGTGGTACTGGGAAAACTGGATATCTATATGTAGAAGAATGAAAGTACATCCTTGTCTCTCTCCAAGGGCAAGAATCAAGTCCAAGTGTATCAAAGACATTAATATCAGGCCTGAAACTCTGAAACTGCTAGAGGAAAAGGTAGGAGAAACTCTTCAACATGTTGGCACAGGCAATGACTTTCTGAATATAACCCAAATGCTCAGGAAATAAAGCCACTAATCAACCACTGGGATCTCATGAAATTTCAAAGCTTTTGTACAGCCAATGATACTGAGAATAGAGCAAAGAGACAACCAAAGAGTGGGAGAAAATCTTTGCCAGCTATACATCTGACAGAGGATTAATATCCAGAATATACAAAAAACTTAAAAAACAGAACAATAAGGAATCACACAACCCAGTTTAAAAATGTGCTATGGAACTAAATAGAGAGTTCTCAGAAGAAATACAGATAGCATATAAACATGTAAAAAGTGTTCTACAGCCTTAGCCATCAGGGAAATGCAAATTAAAACTACTTTGAGATTCCATCTCACTACTGTCAGAATGGCTATCGTCAAGAAAACAAATGACAATAAGTGTTGGGAAGGATACAAAAAAAGAGGAACCCTTCTACACTGTTGGTAGGAATGTAATCTGGTCCAGCCATTGTGGAAATCAGTGTGGAGGTACTTGAGATAGCTAAAAATAGATTTACCATATAACCCAGCTATAACAGTCCTAGGCATATATACCTTAGAGATACTTGCACAACCATGTTTATTGCTGCTCTATTCACAATAGCTAGGAAATGGAACCAGCCTAGATGTCCCTCCACAGATGAATGGAGATGTGGTACATTTACACAATCGAATTCTATTCAGCACTATAGAAAAATGAAATTATGAAAGTTTCTGGGCAATGGATGGATCAGGAAAGGATTATACTAAGTGAGTTATCCAAGGCTCAGAGAGCCAGCCACCACATGTTCTCTCTCATATGTGGATCCTAGTTACAAATATATAGACTTGTGAGTGAGCTGGAACAAAAATTGGTAGGAGAGGCCAGTAAGCTAGGAAAAAGTTATAAGGGAGGGAGGAGAGGGAAAGACTTAAGGGGATGGTACTGTATATATGAAAGTAGAAGAACAGATTACAGGCAGGGGAAAGGCCTAAGCAAGGCCAGGGGAAGAGAATGTATAAAAGAAGGGCAGGGGGGAAGGGTCAATAAGAATTCAAGATATTCTGAATAAGACTTATGTAAGCCTACTTTTTGAATACTAGCACACTCAGAAGCTATAGATCGTTACTAGAAATTTTTCAGTGCCAGAGATGGGATACCTTCCAGTGAGTTATTGGCTTATGGAGGTTCCTGTTGCCTCCAAAACATTATAGGCTATTGCCAAGAACCTTAGTTTCCCTTGAGAAACAGATGGTGAGACCCTATTGATGAAGACCTCACTTGCCTGAGTGGCAAGGTCACTGAGAAATCAAGCTGTTGCTGAGCAGAAAACCTTCTCCCTGTAGACCAGCCAACTGAAAGCTGGAAAAAAAAAATCACTACATGTAGCAGTATGGGAGACAGAGATCATCACCAGTGAAAACAGTAGACACTGGAAACCTCAAGTTTGGCCAGACAGGCCAAATGACCAACTGCTCTCTAATTGGACTGAAGGCCCGCTCTATGGGAGGGAATAAATACCTGGTACTGAAAAACCTAACCAAAAGACGATGGCAGGGGAGGTCATAAGCCTTAGCGGTTAAAGCCTGCTCTTGTCTGGCTAAATGTATATATTATTCCCACCAAACTGCCCTGAAAGCACTACACTTAATGTTCATATTCATATATTAATGCTACTCACACTTCAGGTTAGAGAAGCTTCTCTTTTCAGATGGTGATGACCACTGGGATGACCCAAAAGGCAACATAGTGCTGAGAAGAAGGGATGGAGGAGTGTCTAGCACCGAAACACCTCTGTCACAACCTCCAATGCTCAGGGTCCATTGCGGAAGAGGGGCAGAAAGAATGTAAGAGCCAAAGGAAGGGTACCACTCCTCACAATGCAACTGTCCAGACAGAAATTGGCCTTGATATCCTTGACCTCACAGTGTCTAGCAATACCTTCATAAGACCCTGTCATAATAAGAGAAAAAGATGACGACATCAAATTAAAAGAGAGACTAATGGAGAGAGGGAGGGGATATGATGGAGAGTGGAGTTCTGAAGGGGAAATGGGGGAAGGAAGGGAAATATCATGGTTTATAGTCTGTAAGTATAGAAGTTGTCAATAAAAAAGAAAAAAAAAAAGAAAAAAAAGTGAATGACAAGAGATACTCAATAATAGACTTTCTTCCATACTCTTTGAAGGCAATCACTCTTTAGTAAACCTGAAGAGTAGGTAATAATACAGGAAAACTTTCACAATATAGAATTATATATGCTATACAGTTTGAAATAAACTCAGGCTGAGAAGCAATGTTAAATGAAATAAAGCAGATGGTAATGCAGGCAGTACCCGCAGCCCTCAGTGAATAGTGACACATAAAGTGGTTCAGACACCAGGTAACGTAGATAACAATTACATTTAATAGCAGACATCAGTGTGGGTGTGAGCCTCCCTGTACTGAACAGAGACGGAGGCATTATTCAAAATTTGTGTTTTTAAATTGCATAATACATAAAAAAAATGAAGAGGGCAATTTATCCTAGAATTATTTGAGTGAGAACTTTAGTATTCAAGTCAGAAGACAACTGAAATACGGCTTATGGGAAAATGTAAAAACAATTATGTGTTTGAAACTGTCCCTTTAAGGCCTGTATATTCACCTCTAATTTGAAGCTTGGCCATTAAAGTAGATATTATTGAGAAGTAGATGATATTTGTGCCTAGAAATTTTTTTGGCTACAGAGTGATTATATGGATAACATAAAAGGGAAAGGGAGAGTGATAAAAGAAATATTACTTCAGTACAGATACTTACCTTCATGTGTTTATTAAATGTAATAATAAAAAAGCAAATTCCAGAAATGTCTCAAAAGTGAATTTTATGTTAGCATTTTTAAACTCATGTATATTTTCTGAAACTATTATATAAGCTATTGCTATTGACTCATCATTTTACATTTATGAGATGACAAATAAGTACAAATTACTATTTACAACAAGATTGTACTTATTATTCTTGTTCATGATAACAATGTATTTCTTCCTACTTTCTCTTAGAATTAAGGTGAAATGTAATAATATTAAAATTAAATTTAATTAAACAAGTTCAGTCTGAATCAGAGACTTTACAAAATCATATGTGTCCAAGATGCATTACCCAAGTCTTTAAAAATAATTTTAAGTCAATTTCCTAAGTTAACATACAAGATAAGTTTTAATATGACATTTTCATACACATGTGAAATGTTACTTTGCCTAATGTCTGTACTGTAAAGATATCATTGCTATTGTGACAATTTTTACAATACAAAGATCCCATAAATTCATAGAAATGATATATTAGAAAAGCCAAACTTGAAAAGTAATTCAAATATGATGAGATAATCTAAAATAATATATACTAGATTTAAAAGCTTCAATATGAATTAATATAAAATGCATCAAACTTAGTAGTTCATTTATGATTGCATGTTGGACTGAAAACACTGTTCTATTTTGGGTAAATATACATTATTAATTTAATTGTATTTCAATGGTTTAAATTTTGAAAAATGTCTAATAGGAAACAGGAAATTACATAAACAGTTCTTATTGCATTTATATTAGCCAAAGTTGATATAGATGAGACTATGAAAATTATCATATAATTATTTAGAAAATAGCTTTAGATACTTTTGAAAGAATGAAAAAGAAGGCTGGAGAAATGGCTTAGTGGTTAAAGTGCATGCCTGCAAAGTCTAAGGACAGAGGTTTGATTCCTCAGAACCCACATAAACCAGATGCACATGGGGGCACATGCATTTGGAGTTTGTTTGCAGTGGCCAGAGGCGCTGGCATGCCCATTCTCTCCTCCTCTCTCTCTTTCCCTCTCTCTTTGTCTCTCTCATAAATAAAAATTAAATATTTAAAAGGAAAGAATGAAAAAAATATTATTCTAATTATAAATTCAGACCAACAAAACAAGCAACCCCAAAAGATTTATCTTTCTATGGAATCATTTAATAAATTAATTATTTTAACATGCACTCCCTGTAGTATGCATGTACAACATAGTAAATTTGAAGAATTTACAATTAAATTTTAGTTTGCCACCTCTTCTTAACTTGTAGATATTGTGAAATATTTATTTATGGCAATATTTTATCACTTAATGCTGTAAAAAAGCTTCCGGTATATTCCATGATTGCTGAGGTTTTTGGTAATAGCCAACTCATATGTTCTATTACTGCTACGAATATCAACAGACCATTATGTTTTGATGCTTATGGTATAGGTGCAGTGGCTGGTTAGGGCTTGTTTATGGTGTTCTTTTTCTACAGAATTATAAAGGACACAGCAGGGAGATCACCATCCAGAGCATGAAGGAGGAGGTATTTTGTATTCATCTTCCTTTCAGAAAGAAATATTGTAATGCTGGAGGCTACACTACCTGACTCTGCAATCAGCATCCTTTGGAAACCTTGGGATTGGTGATGCAGTGCCTTCTCTCAATACAACTTCCCAGAGAGAATTGCAGCAACATGGCCATCTGCTTGGTTATCACGGCAGATACGTATTTTAACCTGTTTCTTCTTCTTTCTCTATTTCTCAACACAGGCATTTCTAAATCCATAAACAAATATTTGAAGAATTTTGTTTTTTCATTTCCTCTGAGTCTTTGAATCTGGAGAGCTATGGATATAGAGCAGGAGACCTAGTTTCTATTCTAGGCTGGGCCACTAATGAGTTCTGTGACTTTGGGAGAGCCATTTAATTTCTCTTGCCCTTGATTTCTTCATTTATATACCATAGAGTTAGAACCAAATGTTTTTTCACCATGAGTTTCAAATGTAATTGCCTAAAATGTGTCAAGTAAAAATATTGCTTTAAGGTTTTTTTTCTGTTGTCTTCTTGATGTACTTATGGCACTGACAGTTATGGATATATTAAAGCCATCTATGATTGTTTACCTTTAATATAATTTGATGTTTTAGCAAACAATAGTATATATGAAATATATCCTTATGGTTATTTTAGTCATAGTATTAGAAATACACAGAAATCAAATATTTAAACACACTGTACATAAAAGTACACCCACCTATGTTTGTAACAAGTGTAGTGAAGTTGTAACATTAAGTGAAATATGAGTAAAATAGACTGTATGGTTTTATTTGTAAAATTAGAGAGTATTTCTTACTTTTCTCATTGCTGTGCCCAAATAAACCTGACAAGAATCAAGTTAAAGGAGGAAAAGTTTATTTAGGTTAAATTTAAAAAGGAATATAGGGCTGGAGAGATGGCTTAGTGGTTAAGGCGCCTGCCTCCTAAGCCTACGAACACTGGTTCCAATCTCCAGTGGTTCAAATCTCCAGGTCCCACGTTTAGCCAGACACAAAATGATTCAAGGGCGCAATGCCACACTTGACCACAAGGGGACGCATGCACCTGGTTTTCCTTCGTAGCAGCTGAGAGGCTGCTGGCACGCCCATCTCTATCTGTCTTCCTCTCCCTCTCTCTCTGTCTCTCTCTGTAAAAAAGAAAATAAAAAAGGAATATAGTTGATTGTGATGAAAAAGGCATAGTGCCAAGAACATGAGTCAGCTGATCACATTGTATCCACAATTAGGAAGTGGAGGACAGGCAGGAAATGGGACCTAGCTATAAACCTAAAGGCCTGCCTCCAGTGACCCACTTCCTCCAATGCGTTTCCAGATCCTAATGTTTTTTATAACTTTCCAAAACAATGCGACCTGCTATGGACTAAGGAGACATACATGAACAGACTGGGGACATTTCAGATTCAAATAGTAAAATTCAACTTTTGGTACCCATAGGTTCATTCTTTGTTCGAAATCTGTCATCACAGAACTAGTATTTCACAAGGTGGAGCCTTCCATGCAATCAGGACATCTATTCTATTATACTGATGTAGAGGAACAAGGGTTTCTTGAATGGTGGTAATTTAAGAGCTGCTTTGGAGCTACCTTCTCTGTACGTTTACACTTGCTCACATTCTAAGTGCATGTTTTGCATATCATTTTTCCCTGTTCATTCTCTTTCACAGTAGATCTGGAGGAACAGTGACTGTTAGAATAGTCTGAATGCTCTCTTGTCTTGACATTTCCTCCACCCAATAAATCTACCCAATACTTTTGGATTCAGCTTCGCTGAAGGTCGCATCATAGGGGCAGAATTCAATGGGAATCTCTGTTAAAATATCATATGAATGCCCCTACCCAGTTCTAGAGAACCCTTGTTCCCCTCTGAATCCTCAGTGGTGTCACTGTCCACATTTTTCTCACTCTCTTGTCTTCGGAACTCCAACTAGGATGGCCCATAAAGCTCTGCTTAAAACATTCCAGTGATTTTCAAACCAACAGTTCCAAACTCATCCACATTCCTCCTGCCAATCACTTGCAGAAGCTTCCCAAGGGCCCTTATCACAACAACGGCATAATTCTTTGGTACTAATTGTGTATATGAATCACTTTTCTAATTGATGTGACCAATTACTAGACAAGAAGAAGCTTAAGGGTGGAAGGGCTTGTTTTGGCTTACAGCTTAATGAATGATATTCCTCATGGTAGGGAGGACATGATTGGCACCATTGCAGGACATTTACAATTAGGAAACAGCAGATAGAAAGCCTTACCGAGCTTTAAAACCTCAAGCCTTAAGCCGGGCATGGTGGCACACACCTTTAATTCCAGCACTGGGAAGGCAGAGGTAGGAGGATCGCTGAGAGTTCGAGGCCACCCTGAGACTACATAGTTAATTCCAGGTCAGCCTGGACCAGAGTGAGACCCTACCTCGAAAAACAAAAACAAACAACAACAACAAAAAAAACCCTCAAGCCTTTCTCTCAGGGATCCACTCCTTCCAACAATGCTGTACTTCCTAACTATTGGATAACTTTCCAACACTGCACCACCATCTGAACGCCAAACATTCAAATATTTGAGTCTATAGCGCTCATTTAAACCACAAGCATATATAGATAAATAACCAAAAATTATTCATTTCCAATTTAAACTATCATCTGCAAGTATGCTGTTGTACCAAATAAATGAGATATTAAATAATGTACTACTTTTGAAATTATTTATATACCTAACTTATTGGGTACCAGGCATTATGTTACAGGCTGATGCATACAATCACCATGGAGCTAACAAGTATACTTAAGAACCACAATAGTAAATAATCAAGAGAGCTTTGCTTCCACAAAAGATGTAAAACAAGACAAAATAGAAGCTGAGAATTCAGCTCAGTGATAAAGCATGGAATTAGTATGTGCAATATCCTGGATTGAATCTACAGCTTCACCTCACATACAAAAAAAAGAAAAAAAAAAAGTAAAAAGAAAAAGAAAAAAGACAACAGATTGTAACCCATATCCAAATAATCAAATAAAGCATAAGTTTTCTTGAGCCTGCCCAAAAACTGTATTCCCAAGACAACCAAGGGCACTGAAATTCAGAGCATGACAAACCCCTCCTTAGAGAAAAGGGACTGTTTTCATTTTTATCAGAACACAGCCCATCTGGGGAAGAGTCAGGCAATTATCTTTGTGGATGCCATAAATCTGGCATGTTTACAGTGTCAGGGGAAAAGGTGAAAGTATTACTCCTTTGCATTTAGGGAGGTCCCAGGAACACTTGAATGTTACAGCTTGAACTAAGGAAAACCAGAGGGGGGGGGGCAGGAAGCAGTCTCTTCTCCGAGCCTCCCACTCCCTAATCCCTTTACAGCATGGGGAGTAATGTCCAGAACCATGAGCGTACCAAAGCCCAAGTACACAGTTCTGGAATGACATGGCAGCTAAGACGCGATGCTTACCATATAAGCCCAGACAGAGTAACTCATTAGAGTAATCACTGTATGGAGAGACCCTGGCTCCAAGTTGGAATATGCACCCAGTAAAGACATAATCCTCCTGTCACCTCGTGCCATTAGGCATGAGTAATACCCATCTGCAGCTGAAAATAAATAGAGCAATACTATCTATAATAAACGGAACAATTATGTTTATCTACAACCAAAGTTAATTTGCCCAGTGAGGAGCAATTGGGAGTGGGGCTTGTCGAAGACATTTCAATCATAAAAGATATCTTTAGGGCTGGAGAGATGGCTTAGTGGTTAAGACGCCTGCCTCCTAAACCTAAGAATGCTGGTTCCAATCTCCAGGTCCCACGTTTAGCCAGATGCAAAGTGACGTAAGGGTGCAATGCTGCACTTTCCCACAAGGGGCGCACGCATCTGGATTTCGTTCGCAGTGGCTGAAAGGCTGCTGGCACGCCCATTCTCTATCTGTCTCCCTCTCCCTCTCTGTCTGTCTCTCTCCAAAATAAAAATAAATATTAAATTTTTTTTAAAAAGATATCTTTAAAAGGGAACCTCAGAACTCTATGCCCCATTGTACCCTGTGAGGACAGAGATGAGAGCCATCTTTGATCCTGAAAGTGGGCCTCACTGGGCATCTAATCTATTCTTGCCTTGGTTAGTGGTTTTGGTTTTGTTTGGTAGTCCACATCAATTTGTTATAGCAGTCTTTCTCTCTCTCTCTCTCTCTCTCTCTCTCTCTCTCTCTCTCTCTCTCTGTGTGTGTGTGTGTTGTTTATGTTTGTTTTCTTCCTATGCACATGTGTGTGGAAGCCAGAAATCAGTGTTTAGTGTCTTCTTTGATCACTCTGTACCTTAATTGTTCAGACAGGGTCTCTCATTGAATGTCGAACATGACAACGAGCCCCAGGGATACTTTAGTCTCCACTTCCCAGGCTCTGAATTGCAATTCTGTGACCACAGTTCTATGGATCCAACGTCAGGTCCTCATGCTGGGGTGGTCAGCTCTTTCCTAACTGAACCATCTTCCTCTGCCCTGTTATAGCAGTCTAAGAGAAGTAAGGCAATGTACCAACATAATAAATGGACCATTCTTATTACTGGACCATACAAAAATTCTTCAAATCATTCTTTTGCTCCTATTGTCTGGAGGAAAATGTGCTCAGTGACCCTGAAGATACATGGTGATGGCATCTTAGTGATTCTGCATCATGACGGAAGGAGCATGCATGAATACAGGTGTCTGGTCATTCCTTATAAGAGACAAACTAATACTTTGAGATTAATGCATCCTAACTATCAGAAACTAAGGGGACAGGGAATGCTCCCAATTGGCACACCTGTATACTGTTCTAGGTGTGCACCTAAAAAGACAAGATTTCATCATTATATCATTTAAGTTGTTGTTCTGACCTCTTTGTATGATTTTTAAGACCATAAAGTGGAGGTCTAGTTCATCATCACTTGACAGAGGAAAAAGGTCACCTTATCTCATTAAATTGTGACTCACCTCATAAATATTCATTAGACCTTCTTAAAAATCAATGTTTCAGAACAGAATGCAAAGCTTTACACCTCTCTTGGAGTCATCCCCCTGATGTATTTCTCGGGAGTACACTTTGTGTTGTATTGACAAATACACGTTCTGCTTAACTGTCTCTCAGCTGAATTCTTTCCTTCCTGAAATTTAGACCTGAGGGGACCCTTATGTCCAGTAGCAACTTTCTGGATGACCTTCCAAGAAACCACGTCTGAGCCTCTGCACTTTTTTTACTTGTTATAAAGTAGTGCTTCCTACATTAATATATAAATGAGAGACAAGGAAGTGAGGTTATTTAATGACATAGCAATATACTACACAGGCTCAGATTATAAGTTGTAGAGTCCTAAAAATTGAAAGAATGATTAGATACATGTAGAGTCCTTAGATAGACATCATGCATGGATAAATTTGATTTCTTTCATAGCCAAGAACCCTTCATGTCCTTAATTAAGACTGTGCTACTAGAAAAATGTAAGAATTATAATGAAGCTATTTTGGCTTTTACATTAATTTTCTAGCAAATTATCTCATGGAAGAAATGAAATCAAGAAGGAATCATGCAGTTTACAAAGTAATGAAATTAGTCTTAATCTTTGCAGATTTTGAAAAGTTTGGAAAAGTCTAGCTGCTCCTGTATTCCTAATAGATTTGAACAAAAGATTTCTGAGGAAAGCAAAATATCATAGGCCTGTACAAAGTTCAGGATGTTTTTATGACCCAGATAAGCCTATTATTTTAGTTCACTTGAAGGCATGCAAAGGTGTTCAGCATGGACAGACAGACAGAGACCCTGTGTGTAAGGGAGAGAACAAAGGGGACCCAGTTCATTAACTCAAGCTGCTTGATGGATTAGACTCAGGAATGGAGTTTGCATTTGGCTAGTTGTTGCCAGGTGCAGCGAACAAAAAGGAAACGAATAGATCCAAAGCTCAATTTAGTTTTGAGGTATTTTCTTATCAATAAATCAAAGTAAAATGAAAAATAGTCTTTGTTTATATTTGAATTTTAATTAACTTCAGAGTACAAACTTGAATCAGTAACAAGTAATATAAAAATTGAAATGGCTATAAAGAAGACATATAGAGCCAACCAGCTTTTTAAAATGTTTATGTGGGCTGGAGAGATAGCTCAGTGTCTAAAGGAATTTGCTTACAAAGCCTGACAGCCTAGGTTTTATTCCCAGTATGCATGTAAAGCACACATGTCATGTTTGCAGTTAGTGCATAGTGACAGGAGGCTCTGGTATACCTCTACACTTATCTCTCTCCCTTTCTCTCTCTTTCTCCCTCTATGCTTGTAAATAAGTTTAAAAATGCATTTGTTATATTCAAAAGAACTTCATCCCATCCCTGTCCCCCTCTTACTTATGCTCATCTTGCACTAAACTTCTATCCATCCTTCTTTTCTCCCTCCCTTCTTCTTCCTCCATCTTTTCCTTCCTTTCTTTTCTTCCATCCAGTGGACATTTAAAATCTCTTTTCCTTTTTCCCTCATATTATTTGGAAAGGAGTATGTCAAGTTGAGTAGGAAGCAGAGAATATTTATTTGTTATAAGTTGTTCAGTGTAAAAAAAAGAACAAACAGTACCAGATTTTCTTTATGAAAAATGACTGTGAATCCACAAGAAACATTCAACTTTAACTTGTGTTGCCTATATAACAGGATTCTTTCATCTACACGTGATATGAAACCAAAGGTAAACTGACCTCAATGACCACAAAGCAAAATTGTAACATCTAAATAAATGTTGTAAGTATATTGTATTTTTCTTCTAGTGTGTATTTTCTTTTAAATAAGTAATCACATACTGTTATTCACAAATAAAACTAGCATTTAATCATATTCAATTTGTATCTATTTAGTTGTAAAGTTAAGACTGGTTCAGAATCTGGTTCTTATTAACGATTAAACTGAATAAACAAATTAGAAAGCAAAGAAATTTTCTACTCTTTGATATTGAACTTTCCTTGAGAATAAACCAGGCTTAGGTTTTTATTAATGGAATTATTTATGATAACTCATTTTAAAACTTCTATGGAAAATTTTCTTTCATAGATATTACTCTAATAGTTTTTTTTAGATCATGACCTTTATTATACTTTCTTTTCTTTCTTTTCTTCTCTCCCTTCTTTCTTTCTTTCTTTCTTTTTTTTTTTTTTTTTGAGGTAGAGTCTCTTTCTCTAGTTCAGGCTGTCCTGAACTTCATTCTGTAGTCTCAGGGTGGCCTCAAACTCATGGTGATCCTCCTACTTCTGCCTCCCAAGTGCTGTGATTAAAGACATATTATATCATGAGTATTTTAATCTAAGTGTATGCATTTATATATAAATTTTGTATAAGCTTATGTCATAATTTTAAGTCCTCTGAGTATTATTTTTCTCATTCATTTCACCTTGTATCTCTTCTTATTTTGATGCATATTTATGTATACAAATACTTCTATCCTTCTTAAATGTTATTTTTTATTTCTTTTTGGTGGTTTTTTTTTGTTTTGTTTTGTTTTGTTTTGTTTTGTTTTCCCATTAACATAGATTCTAGCTACATAGCCCAGACTGACTTTCACTGGTTCACGAAGCTACAATTTTGTTGTTGCTGTTGTTCTGTCGTTTTTGCCCTACCAGGGGTGAATAAGTATCTGTTCGTTACTCTTCAGGACAAGAAACAGAACAATAATTTACACATCTAGTTAATTCGGAAGGCCCACTTCTTTATTTGGTGCATGTATGTCCAAAACTGTTTTTTTTTTTTTTTTTTTTTTTTAATGTTGACAAGAAATTAAGAGCACTCAAATCTGAATCCTAAATCACAGAGTCATCCCTCCAGCCCCAAATTCTTGCACTTTTTATCTTATCATGCATTTTTTGACTGTGTTACTTCACTACAACATGGCATGGATGTTACTACATAAATCTCTCTCATCTCCTTGCCATTGTAAGTTACTTGGGCACTTTACTAGAGATTAATGGTATTTGTCTTTATTTTGAATTTTAATAGACAGACATAGGCCTTCTGAGTCAAAAGAACAAGATTAAAAAGTACAAACTATCAAAATGTTGGTTTAAAGACTGTGCATTCAGGAATAATTTTATAGTTCATTACTGGAGACTTTTTCTCAGTGCAGAATGTTAATTTAGGTCATATTTAAATTCTTGAAACTTTCCTCTCATTAGAGCCCTAAATATTATTTTTGTTTTATTGCAATTTTCTTCAGGGATTCCAACCATCAAATGGATGTTTGTTGACCTGTTTTTAATGCTTTTCCTCATTCATTTCTATCTTTTATTATTTGTTTGCCTTTTCTCCTCACAGTCCCCATTATGCCTTCAGTGAAATGTTTGTCCCTTGAGAACTTTTATATTCAATCTTTTTTCTTGGAGATATTTTGTGTTTTTCTCTAATTCCTTTCCAAAAATCAGGTGACTTGATTTCATATTATCCTGTTTATGTAGAAGTGGATTTCTGTGTGCACGTTTTCCAGATTTATTAAAACGTTATATGTCACACAATTCATATATATTTGTTTTTTGTTTTTTTGAGGTAGGGTTTTGCTCTAGCCCAGGCTGACCTGGTATCACAGGGTGACCTTGAACTTGGGACAATACTCCTACCTCTTCCTCGCATGTGCTGGGATTAAAGGTGTGCACTACCATGCCCAGCTCAATTCATTATTTTAAAGCATGCCTGTTTTCAAGAATAGTCACAGAATCCAGTAACTTCCACTATATGAAGTTAGAACATTTACATTACTCATGGAAGAAGTCTATCCATCAGCCGTCTCTTCCATCAACTTCTACTGCTAATCTATTTCCTGTCTTTATAAATTTCACTGATGTACACATCTCATAGAACTTGAAGTACACAACATATTTTCTTAGGTGACTAATTTGTTTTAGTTAGCATAGTGTTTCCAAGTTTAAATGATTTTTCCAGTTTATTTGTCATCTTTTTGTAAATTTATATTCTGAGATGTGTGATTTATGATTCATTTTTTTCTGCTAACTCCTATTAGAGCTATTTCCTGTGCTTGAGTCTTACATTATAATTGTTCTCTGCTTTATATTAGTGTTTTAATTTACACCTGGTGTAAAGGTGTGATTGCCACGTTTGATTTCTTGCAGTAAAGTTGTCATGGTTGTCATATGATATTTTCTGCATGATAAAGGATTGTTTTTTTGTTGAAACAGCAATTACTATTATTATATGTAGGTAAGCTGAAAGTTGTGAATGATCCTCCAAGAATTAGTTCAAGCTTTCCCTAGACTGTTGGAAATGGCAGGTGAAGTTCCCTCACTGACTATTGCCTTCCTTTCGTTGTGCTGAAAATTTAGGATCCTATCTTACTGTTTAGTTTGTATATTTATTTGGATCTCTGAAGGGAAGTTTTATGTTTTGAAGCAATACACATTCAATATTTTAAAAATATTGCGATATTTACTTTTATTTTTTCCCAACACATTTATTTTGGTTACTAATTTAGAATGGTCTTATAAACAACAATTTTATCTAATCATTTTTGCCATTGCCTTGCTTTTAATTTACTTTACTGTGCTAACCATTGTGGATATTGACTACATTTTTTAGGTAAAGATAACTAATATTCTTCAATGTACTGATATTCTTTTTCTTGTATGAAATAGACTTCAGTCTCTTAATATTATTTTTTTCTTGTACCTAAGACTTTATTGTAGTGAGAGACAGGTAGAAGGGGAAGAAAGGAGAAAGAAAGAAGGGAAGGGGAGAGAAGAAAGGGATGCATGTACCAGAGGAAGAGAGACAGAGAGAAAAGGGGAGAAAAGAGAGAAGGTATTGTCCCATATGAGGAGAGTGAAAAAGAGACCTGTGATAATTTAGTTTTTTCTTTTCTTTTTTCTTTTTCTTTTTTTTTTTTTTTTTTCAGGGAGAGAGAGAAAGAGAGAGAATGGGCACATCAAGAATTCTTGATGCTGCAAATGAACTTGAAATGCAAGTGATATATTGGGTATCTGGTTTTAAGTGGGTACTAGGGAATCAAACATGAGCTAACAGGCTTTGTAAGCAAGTGGTTTTAACCACAATCCAGTATTATTTTGAATTAAGTTGGACCATATGAATACCTGTGGGGATGAAAATGTGTATGGGAGAAATGTGTCAAATCTAGGCTAAGACACAAAGCAAGTCACTGGGATTCTCTTCTCCCCTTCACTATCAGATCAACAATGGAGAAGACCTGACCTCAGAAATGTGAGCTCTCAAAATGCCAATGGCTTGAACCATTGATGCTCCACATAGGAGATGGTCTTGAGAAATACCTGAAATCACACCCTGTTGGCATGGACAAGAAGTATGTTTTTGCTTTTCTCATTACTATGTTAAACTAAAAGTATCTATTACTGCAAGCATTTGTTAACTGAACCTGAAAAAGCTATTTCAGAAAGGTCTGGGAAAAACCTGCCCTGAAAAATAAAGTATATAGATTCCCATGTTACATTAACAAACTCTTTTAGCTACATAAATCAAATAATCATTAAATTATTAGTATTCTCAAATAGGTTATTTAGAAGAAAAATTTAAAGAAAAGACTTCATATTATTTTAACAATGAATGTAGTAATTAGAAAACCAAACAATATTTTATTCCTTTTACTCTACATATTTGTCCAAATAAAGTGGAGAATTAACTGACCTCCTATTAAATGTACTTAAAAGTATAGAAAGCCAGAAATACTTACATATTACTTGTTAAAGGGATATGTATTTAAATTAGAATTAGTGAGCAGTATTTCATGAGACCTTTGCAGATTCCTAAATTTATGAAACCACTAAAATGTATAAAAATTGTCTCATAAAATTATTATTCTCTTAATGGAAACTTCAAGTAAGTCTCAAAAAAGGAAGATTCCAAACTAGAATCACAATTAATTTAATATGCAATCAATTTGATTTTTCTGCTAGATAAAACTATGTGTTTCAATTAAACATTTGATTAGTATCTAACATTAAGTATGAGCTTCTTTGCAAGTTGAAAACAGAAATGGTATATGATTTTTTCTTGACGTTTTATGTTGTGTGTGAGTTCACTACAAACAGCATTAGCATATATTTAGAGACACATTTTCTTCCCTTATGAATGATTTAACTCTAGGTGAAATTTATTCTGCCCATGCCTCATCTCTGTGTTCTCTGTCTTGGTAGGGAATACTTTCTCGGTTATGTATTCAACGGATGACTCCTTTCCTATTAACTTCACATTATGCAAATGAAAATGCTTCTTAAAATGCTTAAGCCAATCTTTGCACATAAAATTGGTTGCCTCCAATGCTTTGCTGGTAACTTTAGCACCTGTGGTTATATGTAATTTTTTTTTTTTTGGCTTCTGGCTTCTTTCTAAATTATATTTCTATCCAGAATCACATGTTTCCTGTGAACATCCTCACACCACACATTAGTTATCTCCTCAGCTGTTATGAATCATTCTGTTTTCTGCTATGAACAACTATGGTCCTGGCTAGAATACTTTATAGGAGAATGCTTAATGTCTATTTCCATGTGGAAAATGTAGAGTTAGCTGAGTCACATCCAGATTCATCAGGGCCTTCTGTATGCTAGCTGCATTTGGCAGCTGTCATTTCGTTTCCCAGTCTTTCAAGAAGAGAGCTATTTTGGTTTCGGAGGTGGTTCTCAATAAGATACTATATTCTAAACTTTAAAATGAGGATAGGGCTGGAGAGATGGCTTAGCGGTTAAGGCGTCTGCCTCCTAAGCCTTAGAACGCCGGTTCCAATCTCCAGGTCCCAAGTTTAGCCAGATGCAAAGTGATGCAAGGGCGCAATGACTCACTTGACCACAAGGGGGCGCCCGCATCTGGATTTTGTTAGCAGTAGCTGAGAGGCTGCTAGCGCCCATCTCTGCCTTCCTCTCCCTCTCTCTCTCTCTGTGTCTCTCTCCAAAATAAAAATAAATAAATAAATAAATAAATAAATAAATAAATAAATAAATAAATAAATAAAGGGCTGGAGAGATGGCTTAGCGGTTAAGGCACCTGCCTGCTAAGCCGAAGAACCCAGTTCCAATCTCCAGGTCCCACGATTAGCCAGATGCAAAGTGAGACAAGGGCACAATACCACACTTGCCCACAAGGGGGCCCACACATCTCCCTCTCCCTCTCTCTCTGTCTGTCTCTGTCTGTCTCTCTCTCCAAAAATTAATAAAGTAAAAAAATATATATATATAAAAATAATAAAATGAGGATAGTACATGAGGACTAAACAATTAATATAGAAAACCAATAATGAAAAAGAGGTGGTGTTCACATGTATTTACTAAATCAAGCAAAAAAAAATTACAGTAGTCTTATATTAATATCACATTATAAAAACAAACATGGGTATATGGATACAAAGGTCATAGAATTGTTATCTTCCTACTAAATGCAAAAGTACTTGTTCTCAGCTGGGTGTGGTAGCACACACATTTAATCCCAGCACTTGGTAGGCAGAGGTAGGAGGATCACCATGAGTTAAAGGCCACCCTGAGACTACGGAGTGAATTCCAAGTCAGCCTGAGCTAGAGTGAAACACTACCTAGAAAACTCCCCAAAATAAAAAACCTTGTTTTTAATATAGATGAATAGTAAGAGGGTAGCACACTTACATAATACAGTCTTTTCAAATAAGATGAGAAAGTCTCAAACAGTCCTCAAGCATTATATAGGGAGGAACTCCTGTCCAAGCCACATGTTGTAAATTACCTAGAGGTAGAACCAATTGTACTAAAATTGCAAATGCACTGACATTAATTTGGACTTTATTTTGGTTGTACATTATTGCTATTTTTAATCAAATTTGGAGTAATGTATCCCAACAAATTTATCACCAATTTATCACTTATTAGATAATCATTTCTAGCTATTTTAGGATTGTTTTATGCATTAAACCAAGAACAACAGTATCTCCAAGTATCTTAAAATTAAAAAAAATAATAATAAGACTGCCAAATTTCCTGCCTCATGTTTTATTCTCAAATTTTGTTTCATAATAAAGAGCTATTATAAACCACGTTTAACTGTTATGCTGTGTTTAAGTATTGTTGGACACATTCAATGTGGATTATTGGCAAATTCAATCCAAGGAACTCAATTAAACTCTTCAAAGACTTCCAAGTTTGTGCCCTCATGCAGTGAGGTGAGCTTCTACAGGACACTAATGATATTTTTTAAAAACACTTACAGGTGTGTGTTTTCACATATGTGCAATGTGTACATGTAGGTGAGCATGTTTTCACATATGTGCATGTGCCTGAGGAAGCCATAGGACAAACTCAAATGCCATTTTGAAGGCAACACCCACCTGACCTCTTTTGGGAGAAGATCACTTCTTAGGTGGAAGCTTGCTGATCAAACTAGACTGGCTGGCCAGTGAGTCAAGGGTTCCCTTTGTCTTCATCTACACAACTTAGGGATTATGTGAATCACATGCCTGGCATTTTCACATGGGTGCTAGGAATCACACACAGGTCCTCATCCTTGCAAGAAAAGTAACTTATTGACTGAGCTAGCTTCCTGATCCTCCTAATTCCTTTTATGACTTTGGTACCTAATGATGCCATTAAACAAGAACTATTACAAATTTATATTTGTTCATGACTATATGAGTTTATGGATGACTGCCTTTTTATCATTCATATATAGGCTTATTCTTGATATTAGAATACCCACTTTTTATTATTTTATTTATTTTTGGAGAGAGACACAGAGAGAGACAAACAGTGAGGGAGAGGGACACAGATAGAGATGGGTGTGCCAGCAGTCTCTCAGCTGCTGTGAACAAAATCAGATGTGTGCGCCCCTTGTGGTCAAGTGTGGCATTGCACACTTGTGTCACTTTGCATCTGGCTAAACGTAGGACCTGGAGATTGGAACCGGGTTCTTTAGGCTTAGCAGGCAGGCACCTTAACCACTAAGCCATCTCTCCAGCCCAGAATGCTTACTTTTTGACAGCATGTTATTCAGCCAGATGCAGGTTATAGATTTGTTTGATCCAAAGCACTTTCTAATATGGACCAGTTTTCCTCAAGTGTAAAAAGGCACCAATGGAGCTGGAGGATGAATCAAAGCATTCAGAAAAATCTTCCACAAGATAGATCTGAATAATAGTGTGTGAGGAACATGGCTCCAGAATAAATTGTCACCATGTGTGTTGTACACCTAGAAGAAACAGAATCATTGTATCTAAACAGTTCAAATTTTGTTTCTGTATATAATTCACCTTTGTTTTCTTGTGGGTCACCTACTTTATTTATATTGAGAGATTTGACAGTATAATCAATAAACATTTTCCACACACCTGCTTCAAGGGAATACTTATGACTTGAGTCTTCCAATGATGGATAACACAATTGAAAACTTTCATTTATTCATTGAGTGAATATTTTGACTACTAATTCTTAACATTTACATTTTTCCTAAATGTGGATGATTTGCATTATCACATAGGACAATCCCTTGTGTGATATTTTCTTAACAGTAACATAAAAAAAACAAACTCAATAGTATGCCTGGCTGGATTATCTGAAAAATATTTAATCTGACTTATCATCCTTGATCACCTTGCATATCTATACTATTCCCCACTCATTTTGCTTCCTTCTCATACTTGTGCCCATTTGGCCAAAGGCCCGTGCATAAGCAGAAGACTATGAGTCTTTGGCAACAGGTAGGGATGTATCTCAGCACACCTAGACTGCCCACTGGCCCTGACATCTCCTATAATATTGATACTTATTGCCAAATTCAGTGCTATTGCAATGTGTTAGTTTAGGTAATTTCAAGTTATAAATCGCATCTGTGATGTGAGCATTGAATTACAGAAAATGAAGGGCTCTGAGGGAATGCCACGGGAATCATTTTTATTGTGATGAATAATTTTCTAGGATAATAATTTTCAGTTATTATAAGTAGTAGTATTTGAAATACTGTCTTTATAATGAAAGTTATGCTATTCAAAATAAGCATTATACTTAAACATACTTAAATTCTTATTTTATTTTTATATTGGTATGTTGAGAAATATTCCTATATAATTGACAAGAAATTTATATTGAAGTTGTCCAAGGAAATACATTTAAGGATGGGTGATGGTGATAATCAAACCTATTTAGCCAAGATAATGAATTTATTGTCGAATAATTCAAAGCTAATAAGAAACTTAAAAGAACTTAAAAGAAATATAGTTTTGGACTCATGAGATTATGAATGCACCTTAAGAGAACCATTTGACTTTGAAATGTGAAACTTAGTTCATCTGGAATCATTTGGGTTTTCTTTCTTCAGATTTTAAGTGTCATATAAGCCAACAAGTGTTCAAGAGGAAAAATAATTTACTTTTTTCAAAATAATGTTGAACACTCTTAATGCAAGAATAATAATTCCTTAATCATGTAAATTACTTTTTGAGTGAATGTGAAGGTGCAGATCATTTTCATTTTAGATTAAGTACTCTGTGTTCTTTACGACTATCCACATATTTATGAACATTTTGCAAATTATTTCTATTATGCTTATCTTTAACATCCATGTTATCACTATAATCAAATTCTATGTTCAATTAGTAGTATATAATCATATGATGAATTTTGAGGTTAATTTTATTATTTTATAATTAATAGATGATTTACAATGTTTTGTATTGTTTAAATTTTTATGTACAATTTAAAGCAGCAGTTTCATTTTGTTTAATAGCTGAAAATAATATAATTTATGAGATATGATTTAGTTACTCTTGGAGAAATAGCCTTCTATTACATGTTATATTATGGTCTAAAGTAGATTTTAAGTAAATCATCCCCAAGTTAGATTTTCTTTCATATTCTAAATAAATTAAACTAATAGAAGTTACAGAACTGAGGGCAGCATTCATTCTGAAGGCTACAAATCAATTGCTCTGTTTTCTCTACCTGAATCATCTGAACAATATTTAATCTGATTTATCTTATTTTATCATCTTTTATATCTATGCTATTATACACTCATCTGCTTTTCATACTTCTGACCATTTTGCCAAAGAACAGTATTTAATTATAAGAAATTTAAAAACACAAGATGTACTATGCAAATAAGTCACTCTATTTGGCTGATTTCATTCAGCTATAGTTTTTTTTTTCTCTTTAACCTTTGATTTACAAAGTCAAGTGAGACTATTGGTTTTATTTTAATTTAAAGCCTAATATTTACATATATTTGGAGTATAACAAACATGAAAAAACTGTTAACAAGCAGAAATGATCATAAGCATTAGAATTTGCTCTACCTATTTTTGCTTCAAGCATTTAGACCATGTGCATTGGCATTTCCAATGAACAAGAGTAGACAGAGCATTTAGGGACACAGTAAATGCATTATTTAAATTATGTTGTGTCCCTTTCATTAATCATGTATAATGCACTGTGCTCTATCTTCTATGGCTCACAACCCTCTCATGGCTGTGCTCCATTAGGTAACATCTAGAAATGAACTTGGTCCCAAATTCATTTAGTTATAATGATTTATGTTATGTTAGTTGTAGGACAGAGACATGCATTAACTTGTTGACTGCCAACAGGGGGCTGGTCTTTTTCAAATATTTTACCTACTTTATAATTTACTTCCTATTTCTACCCAGTAGAAATATAAACTCAGTGAGGGTAAGGATTATGTTTGTTTTTCACTTCTACACCCTCATTTGGAATATTGCAAGTTCTCAATATCTATGAATTAAATAAGTATATGTATGCCAAAGGAAATTTAAGTTTATATATAAATTCATCCATAAATCCTGATACTTATGCATATAATCTTAATGTAGTGACCTGTTTTGTTATAAAAATACAAAAGTGAATATTATATATGTAGGTTTCAAATAATTAGGAAATATTATGCACAGATAAATGCACATAAGAAAGGGAAAAATAAGTCTAAGAAAAGTATCTATCCTTAATGTCATAGAAACCTTCCAAAGAAAAATAACAAAGAAATAGTATTAATAAATTGATAAAGTGAAACAAATGGAACTACCCAGCAGCTACTGCTGAAGTATAATCAGAAATGGAAATGATTTGGGAGGAGTGTGGCTGTGTCAGTTAAGAGAAAAGCAGGGAAAGACCAGCCTCGTATGGCCGTCAGAACAACACAGGGTGAATGAGTTTAAGAGGAGAGGAAAAGGAACCGGGAGTTGTGCAAGTAGACCCTCAAGATGGGGGTAAGGAAAGAGCTCAGTGTCCTAGTCCTCGTCATGCGAGCAGGAGGACCTGAGTCATCTGACGTGAACTTGTAATCCCAGGCTTTGGAGACAAGAAAGGAGAATCCTCAGAGTTTACTGGCTTGCCATTTGAGCTTAATTGTTGAGCCACAAATCAATGAGAGACCCAATCTCAAAAACAGAGGATGACCTGTGAAGTTGTCATTTAGCCTGTACATGAACATGCATATTCACGTGCACACATGTGCCCACATACATACAAACACATACCCACATACATGTACACAATGCACACACACTCAAATGCATTCAGAAAAGTGTCTTAAGTTATAACTAATTCAGCTCTTCAGTGGCATGACCTGTGGTGACAGGAATTTTCTCAGATGCTTCAAACCTAGGCTGACAAGCTGAGAAAGATCCTGACAGAAAAGATACCTGGAGTCACTTTTTACCTTTATCTGATAGGCACCCCTCAACATCCAAAACAGAATGGAATCTTCAGGACCCACTACAAGTTGCTCATATTGCCATTTGCATGGCCAAATTTCTGTGTGATGACAACCCAGTACACAACATCCCTTTAAAAAGAAAAATTTATTTTTTTATTTATATTATTCTAATTTTGCATTCATAATTGTGACTCCATCATCCTCCTCCCTGTCCTCCCTCTTCCAAAGGCACCCTCATCAGAGTTCCTTTTGAAAGTAAGTTACTTTACAGAAGGTGACAAGGAGATCAAGAGCTTGGAAAGCTCACAGTCTATCAGGGGACTTTTGTGACAGGACCTAAGCGCCCTTTCATGCAAAAGGCTCTGACCCTTTAAAGGAGTTACCTTGGAACTGGTTGAATGTCCACGTGTGTTTTTATGATATGAGTTAGAATTTTGGTCACATTTGGAACTTTTCTGCTCATAGAAATCAAATCAAGGCATTGGTTTTCTGAAATTAGTAACTTTTAGCGAATCGTCTCTGCCTAGGTCTGCTGGAGTCAGACTGTCCTGATTGTTGTTCTCACTTTGTTGTGCATTTTGATAACTATCCTTCAAAGTTGGAACCAGAATGTCCCACAGAGGCCCAGGATGAAGGCTTGGTCCCCAACCTCTGGTACTATTTGGACAATAGTGGAACCTTAACAAGATGGAGACCAGTAGAAAATGTTACCTCATTTGGAGTGTGTTGAGAAGGAGGTACTGGCAACTTCTCTCTCTCTCTCTCTCTCTTTCTTCCACTCTTTTTCTTTCTTTCACTCTCTTTCCTTCTTTCTTTCTTTCTTTCTTTCTTTCCTTCTTTCTCTTTCTCATTATCTCTCTCTGTTTATCTCTATCTCTGCTCTCACTTTTACTTTTTACCTCCTTCACACCATGAGGTAAACAGCCTCTTCTACCACACCCTTCGTTCAAAATATATAGACTTGTTACAGGCCACAAAGCAACAGAATCAGGGAACTATGGAGTTTATATTCTGAAATGGTGAATCAAAATAAATCTTTTGTTCCATTTTTACTGATTATTTCAGGTCTTTGCACAGTGAGGGAAATATGATCTCAACCTTGATGCTTGAGTGCTATCTTGTCTGTTCAAGTCTTTGATATAGACCTGCTCCAATCACATTTATATTAGTTCTACTTTTAGGACTGGATCTACAAAGGAGAGCTCTTAAAGGAAATTGAGTTTTCCTGTTGCTTTGGTAACAAATAAACATCAAATGTAGGACCATAAAAAAAAATCACAAATATTTACTTTTCAGAACATTTTTGTCACAAGCCAGAGTGGTCTTCAGTTTCATAAAACTGAAATCAAGAACAATGGCATTGATGTGGTTATTTCTAAGGCTTCTTGGGGGACTTTCCACTTCCCAAAACAGTCATTTTATTGGCTGAGAAAATGTCTTTGTGGTTGTAGGACTGAAGTTCTTACTTATCTCTGATTGTCAGCCAAAGGTCTAAATTTATCCTAGTGGCTATCTATATTTTTATCACCACTTCTATGAGGCATCCCCCAACAAGAGCTTTCATCCTCTCATGTGATCAATACCTCCTTCTTTGATTTTGTATCAGACAATGCTCTACTTTAAGAATTTGTGGAGGAGATTGGACCAAGTGTCCTGATCTAGCATTATATTTCTATTTTAAGATCCATAACCTAATTTCAACCATAAAATCCCTTTGGCCTTACAGTGTGACTTACTTGTCACAGAGTTATTGGGACAGAAGTTGTAAATATACTTGCAAGTACAGAAGAAGGAAATCATCTAAATTATTGACATCCAACGTGAAACACATAAATTACATATGTGGGCACATATACATGTGTTCATAGAAATTCACACATGCATGCATTTCCCTCACAATGTCTAAATCATTGAGACAAGTCATTTTTTTCCATAATCCTCCTTATTTTTTTCAGCTCAATCTAATTTTAGTGTACAAAAAAATAAAATCCTGTTTTAAAACTTGAAAAAACCACTGAAAGGGTGCTTTTAATTTAGAAATTCACCAAATAATGTTATTAGTTATATAGTGATGGCCTCTCATGATGTCTGCATGTAATTTCATTCCTGTCCCTCAACATAGATCATCACTATTTTATTTTTCTATTGAAGGATATATTAGCTGGTTCTGAGTAATGATTGTAGATTAATATATAAAAACAGGGCAACAATGCTACTTTAAAAATAGCCTGTAGTGCCTTGCATATCTCTGTGGGAAAGTATGGGATGGAGAGTAAATGATTTTCACTTCTATAGCATTGCTGGCATCAAAATAGAATTGTAATTATGTTGCAGGTGGGAAGCTACCTGCAGAGCACAGATAAGGTGGTTCATTGGCCATCCATATCGTAGGTGGTTTAGCTTAATCTGCAGAGGAGGTATAATGCATATTAATCCAAATAGCCCTGAACAGTAGCCATTTAGAGAAAGTACACCTGAATTGGGCTTTAAGGATATGTTTTATAATGCATTTTTATCTGCTGTTATAACCTTTATCACTGGGGTTTTTAAACCTATCTAACAAAACCACACTGCTATTTTTATATGCTTAGCCATAATTTCCACCCTTTGAGGTTTCCCTGCCACAAAAGGAGTAATGATGCCCTGCATGTATGCTGTGTTGGAAGTTGTTCAAACTATCACATCCCAACTGCAGACATGGAGACTCAATCTGTGAAATGATTGAGGGAAGATAGCTCAAGTAAAGTGGAAACTTTCCAAAGTGTGACATCACATATTTCTTTAAAGAGATGATAAATGTCAAGTTTAAAAATCACAGAATCCTCATGCCTACACAAGTGATTTCTGATCTATATTCTAAACTTCCACATATCTTAAGATACAGTGACCAGACAGGCTTGTTCATGGTCTCTGTTGATTGCATTTCATACATGAGGAGCTCACTAATAGCTTGTGACTCAGAACACAGAAATAACTTTTACCACAAGCAAATATGAAGTCAACTATCATGCATTAAATCAATGTCAGCTCTATTTTACTGATGTTCACACATTGGTACAGTCGTTTTCACAATATGGCTGATAAGTCTTAAGCATGTAGGTAAAGATAGCATTAAAAATTGCCTAAACATGAATATGATTGTGACTATTTAAAATTAAATGTCTTTAACCTTATAGCAAATTAAAACAAAGCATTATTAAATGAAATTCATTTGGAAGAATACTTTAAGGACTTCAGGACTGGAGAGATGGCTTAGCAGTTAAGGTGCTTGCCAACAAAACCTAAGGACCCAGGTTCTATTCCCCAGTATTCATGTAAGCCAGATGCACAAGGTGGTACATACATCTTGAGTGTGTTTGCTGTAACTAGGAGCTTGGATGCATGCGTTCTCTCTCACTCTACCTCCCTCTCTTCCTCTTCCTTTTCTCTCTCTCAAATAAGTAAATAAATAAATATTTTTTAAAAAGGACTTCAAATTTATAGCATTTATATACATGGTCAAAACAACAGAAAATTAATTAGGAAATCAAGAAAAAACATTCTTTTATCAGTCTCAAAAATTATATTAGAAGACAGGAAATGTTTATAAAAACTCAAAACAATCTATTATTCTCACTAATGTATACCAATAAAATTTTACAGTTAAATTGCCATTTCCACTTTCAACTTCCTAGTCAAGCTACATTAGTTGCTAAAGATGCAAATGCTATTACTGTATAAATACAATGAATGAGTGGATGGAAATTGACAAATTAATAAAAATTAAAAGGAAACCTAGGGAAATTAATTCTGTTATATTACTTGCATTGAAGCCACATCCTATTAAATCTATTTTATTACTTTCATTAAGCACTCTAAAGCTTATCTTCTTGTTTTGGCATAGGCATTTACTGTGAGAATTAAGGGAAATTTAAGGGAAAACACAGTCCATGCTTCATGTGAGCTCTTTGGTCTCTACTTTTAAATGCAAAACCAAACTGGCGTACTATCGCTTTCCACAGGCCAATCTTTAAAACATGAAATTAAGTAAATCTTCATTTATACATTATAACACTAAAAAGGGATATTTATTTTAATATGCCTATAATAAAAAACCAAGGAAACCAATAATAAGTCATATATATAACACCACACAAATTACACACACACACACACATGTACTCTGGTGTATAATTCCAATTTTCATATTTCTTAACCTGAAAAATATCTCTCCAAAGTAGGCAGTGATTTGTTTTAATTTTGATTCTTGTAGTGAAATTTATGCTTTTATTTAGGAATTCTAGGAAGCTAGGTTGTAGTTTAGGAGATCTCAAAGTGAGCAGGCTCTGGTCTGTCCATCTCAAAGGACTCACTTCACCCTATCCCAGTTCTGCTGATGGTCTACTTTGATGGTGTAATTGGTATCCTTTGTGGGGACCAAGAGGCCTCAGTCAGTCTGGGAGTGGGGGGAATACAGTACCTCAGGCTATTATCACATACTCTAAGGCTCTCACAACATTTCTTCCTCTTCCACCATACTTCATGTGCTTTGACAGGCAAGATAGGGATCTGATTCAGCATTGCTTTATCTGTAGCATCTAGATCTCTAGTGACCACAGCCTCTGTCAACATCTCCCTGGAACTGGTGTTCAGGCTAGCTGTGAGAGGGAGTATTTGTGTCACTACTTTCTCTGGAGTGACTTCTGGGTCAGGGCAGATGTGGAGAGGACCCATCTTCTGGCAGGCAGTCAGCTCTCCATTCATGATGCATTGATGAATCATGTTTCTTCCCCATATTCTCCACTATCTGTCAGATAGAACAGATTGTCCAACCAAAAGCGAGAGCTGTTTGGATTAAAGGGGTAAAGCCTAGTTATTAGAGAGGCATACTGATGTGCACCCACACTCTTCTTAGCACTTAACGAGTGCAGGAGATGCTCTCTAGAGCACATTGGTTTCTTGCCCTGGGGAACCCTGGCTTGGTTCCCAGAGCCAAATATGAGTTCTGTCCCAATGAGTGTTTCCAATCCGTGAGCAGTTGGTTACCTGCACCGGCTGTGTGCCACCATTGCACAAGCATGTACTTCCTGCTTGGCTAGTTGTTGAAATGCCCTGGTTATTATCTCATCATAAGCCACTCCTAATTTAGAATGTGAAGAACTCAAATTGCTGAAGTAAATGTTCTCACTGGATTATATTCAGAAAAAAAAAATCCCAGATTTTAGAATCTCTGTGAACACAATTAAGAGGCTTAAATATTGAAAAATCCTTCGTGGATCTGCCACATTCCAGATGAAATCTTGGGAGTGTGTCACTATGATATCTGTTATCAGGACCCTTAGTTTTTATTATCTGAAGCAGAGGTCAACAAATCATTTGGATATCATAACCTGTCCTGACACTATTTCATGATGATATTTTGGGGTCTAATAATTGATTATTCGAATGGAGCCCTCAATTCTTACCCAGGTACACTCAGACACTGAGCCATAAGATCAGAACTATCCAAACAATCTAATAGAAATGATACATCAGAAGTGGAGACTGATTTTATGGACACACTTTAAAAGCTGCTGGTCCATACCCCATATCTACTATCTTTGCTGGTTCCACGTTCCTAATGACAGAAGCATTTGGAGAATGGGAATTTCATATGACCAGTTAATGGAAGAGAAAAAAAAAAAACAAATGTTCAAAAACTGTGATTGTTGAATTGATTGAATCTAGAAATTAGAATACCTCTGAAAGATAATGGTAAGAAATCCTATCTCTGGACTGGAGCATTCATAGGTTAAGAGCACTTTTGTGCAAGCACTACTGTCTGGGATGGCTGAAGACCCCCTTGAATCTGATCCCTAAGATCCACAAAAGCAACTGGCCATGGCCACTGTCACACATGTGAAAATGATAGTTTGCCATTTGCAAGACCAGAGGATCTCATTTTATACATTTGTATTCCTTTATTGTGCTTCATGTCATTGCCTGTGAATGGAGCCAACCACTGAAAGTACTGGCATCTGGCATCGTGAGAGACATACAGCAGTTACCTCTGAAAATTCATGCAAGTTTCTATGAGAAATGGATCCACATCAGACATGTCCCTTGTGGAAACACAAAATAAGGATCATGAGTTAGAGACTATCCCAGGCTGCTGCCAGCAAAGAACCCACCTCAAAACCAGTAATAAAAATGGAGTCACTTTTGCCATGCCTTCCAAAAGTTAAAAACACTGAGAGGTTAGGAAGGAATGGTTCTTACCCAGGTTTGCCTGTTGCTGGCTGAACATCTTCTAACCTTGGTTCCAAGTTGTATTCTGACTTGTCTTATTTGTTTCAGGTACAAATGCATTTCAGGACTTTAAGTACCAAGACCTAACTGCTTGCTGTGGCCCATGGAGTGCTTCAATGTTCACAGCTTCAGACTTGAGAATTCCCCCACTAAGAAGCCATGCCTACCATGAACCATCCATGGCTACAGGGTGCCTTTACACATGACATAGATCTTGTAGATTTGAGAAATGACTCACAGGAGGAACAGATAACAACACATTTAAATTCAGCATCATAAAGGTATATTTGCACCTATATTATAGAAATGAATTTACACTCACATGATATTTATAGATCAAAGTGTACACACTGTTGGTGGACTGATTGTTCAGAGTTAACTTGGTTGTGCTATCGACCTTAATTAGACTCAGTATTTAAACAAGGGCCTGAGCCAAGCAGCCAGAGAACTTACAGATTCATTTCTCATCTTTGTTCATAAGGCCTTTGTCGTAACAAGTATCATGATTTCTGGTATTCTGGTTATAATTTAATGAATATGAAACACTATTTTTGTGATATAGTAGAGGGAATTAAATTAGTAAAATTTTTGAACTGGACTTTTTTAGTACATAATAATTTCATCTTTTTTAACCACATGATATTCTTTTAACATAGAAATGGATTGTATTTTAGGACTGGGGCTTAAAATGGTAATCATTTTCTGTAAATTTTCAAGTTTTGTTATTTATATTTTGAATCTGTATAAATATATTGAAATGTTTCCTTTTAATTCTCCAGAAAACTTTGAGTAGAAGTGGAATTATCAGTTCTTTGTTCTTTCTTTATAATATTTTTATTAAACTTTATTTATTTATTGACATGTGTGCACGTGTGTGCGCAAGTGTGCATGTATGCATGCACTGGAATCGCATGCTACTCTGAATGAATGTCATAAACAGGAACCACGTTAGGTCCAGTTTTACAAAGGTGATGGGAAATTAAACCTGGACCAATAATGTTGTGAGTAAGTGTCTTTAACTGCTGAGCCATCTCCCCAGCCACCAATCCTTGAGATTTGATCATGATCCACTTATGCCAATATCTCCATCTGCTGCTTTTGTTACCCTTAATTTCATCCAGAAATGCTTTGTTCAAATATTTTAGCTATTTATTGTAACTGTAATTTCTGATTTTTTGTGTCAACATTACTTATCACATATTTTCTATCACATATTTCTATTCACTCTGGTTTAAGGGAAACTATGTACGTCACTAGCCTCTTTGAAAATCCTTGAATACAAGCCCTTGGTGATCTAATTTTCTCCCCAAAGTCCTACTTCCTAATATATCCTTTTTGGTTATGAATAAATGTGAATGTTGATGGTACATGTATAATCATATTATACACTATACCTTGTGAGCAAACCATTCATCTATCTGTATAACACAAAATTAGTAATTTGGTATGGAGATATACTCGTTCATTATATGCAGATACTCTGGCTCATTGTATGAGCATACACACTGGTTGAATGTCTTTGTTGGTGCTTTATATCTGCAGACCTACAGCAAATTCTTTCAAATCATCAAGGAAATATATGAGTTCTGAGGTTTTTTTTTTTTTGCTAATTTTATTTTTTTAAGATTCTATAATAGTAATAAAGAAGGCAAAACTGTCATAACATAAACATGTTATTAATAACATATCTTCCAAAGAATAAATTGAAGAAAATTCTTCCTTATTTCTTTGAAAGACCAATTGTGTTAACTCCTTCATATAAGCCACTTTATAAGTGGTGTTAAGACAAAGCAATTACTTAGAATGGCAGGAGGAAAATCCAAGTTTGTTTCTGCATAACAGAAATAAATGTGTCTTACTTGAATTCACACTTCTGAGCTATATTTATCCAGAATACTTATCACAATATCATCTTGAGGCAATCAAACAATAATTTAGTTTATAGTCAAAGGTTTATATTGTCAGGTGATTTGTACCATGTAGGTCATCTACACTTTAAGTCAATTTTCATTGGCACTGTCATGTTTTGTTTCTGATTTCCTTTTAAGTGAAACTTTAAAAAAATTATTTATTTGAGAGTGGCAGAGAAAGACAGAGAATGGTGGCACCCACGCCTCCAGCTACTACAGTAGTGCCACCTTGTGCATATGGCTTATGTGGGTACTGGGGAATCGAGCCTCGAACCGGGGTCCTTAGGCTTCACAGGCAAGTGCTTAACCACTAAGTAATCTCTCCAGCCCCTTTTAAGCAGAACTTTATGATGTAAAATTAATATGATAAAGACATGTTCTCTAATTGCACCACCTGTTAACCTTTAAATGAACCACAATTTTCTGTGTTTACATGTGATTGCAAAGAAGTACAACACTAAAGCAAAGCTCTTCCTTCTACATGCTTGCATTCATAATTTATTTATGTGAAGTTTAGCACCACAGGAAGTGTTTGATGGTTTATATGGTTCCTAAGCAAACAAATAGAGGATGCAGAATTTATCAAATACAAAATATTCCATTTTTCTATTTGTTTGTGGTTGGTTAAGCTCAGTATTTTGAATATCTGGTATAGATGACATATTAATAAATATTGAAATTAATATTTCATGGAACTTTTAAAATAACCTACAAATAATAAATAAAATAAGCAATATTTTCTAAGCAATGTTCCTACTAGTAATTAAAAAGATAATCTGAAATCAAACACACAGTTAAAATTGATTTTGTTTCCTATCTTGTAAAACTATTTTCAGTGCCTTAGAGACTTGAGTAAAAGTGACAGATATTTTTGTATCATTGATTCAGCACATCCATTAGCACTGATGATGGTATTCATTACTTTTAATGAATTATGCCAACATGATATCACATTAGATGACGCTTTTTGGTGTATTGAGGATAAGACTCATTATTTTCCTCTCTGGAGAAATGGAGAGCAGTGTTAATTTTGCTGTCACTATATCCATATCCCATGGTGCTTTTGCTGACCGTGCAATGAACTGCCCAGGTGTATTCACTGGATGTGTCATTGCAGAGTAGTGTGTGATATTTAATTCATCAGTGAGTATGTAATATATCACCTGGAATACAGGGATGTTCACGTCTGCTTTCAAAGCTATCTACACAAAGTGCTCTGAAAATCCCAAGGCTTGTGCACTGATCTCCCATAGAATGCAAATAGCACAGTTGAAAGGTTGTTCTGCTCTGAGAGAGAGAAAAAAATTATGTAATATTTAACCAGGATTTCAGAGCAAAGGCTGGAGCAAACAAACTTAAATAAATCCATGAAAATAAAGCTCAAACATTCTAGATATGCCTGAGATGATTCTCTATGGCACCAGGATGTGACCTCAAATTGTTAAAATATGCTAGTTCATCACCCTTCTGTAATTCTAGCACATGACAGTACAGGAAGCCTACACTCAATATATGTCTGCCTTGTGATTTTAGTCTAGTCAACATTGTGATTCTTACTTGCTATAAATAATTTTATTTTGGATTAATTCATATATTATGAAATTATAGATACATATATTTATTAAAATATGATTACATTTTGATATGAAATAACTGGGTTTTACTATATATACATCAGCTAGAATATTTTTTTTTTAAAATTTTTTCATGTTTTTACTTAGTTCTTTGCAAGGAAAGAGAAAAGGGAGAGAGAGAAAAGAGACAGAATGGGTGCACTAGAATCTCTTGATGAATCAAACAATCTCCAGATGCATGCACAACTGTGTGCAACTGGTTTTATATGGTTACTGGGGAATCAACAGGGGCTGCTTGACTTTGCACACAAGTGTCTTTATCTGCTGAGCCAACTCCCCAGCCCAAGGTTACTTTCAACTACAAGTAGCAGCTCTAAGTCCTACATTAGTTTATCAAAATTAATTTATATTTTTTTTCTATTTTGACAGAAATGTCCAATAACAATTTATTGTCACAACAGTCTTTATTCAGCTCAAAAGTAAAGAAAAATAAATGTTAACTTCCTCTATAATTCCCATGTCCTGTCAAAAAGCTCTATTTCTTCCTTTATGTGCGTTACTTCTGACTGATCATTTAGTATGCTCTTATTGGCCATTCTGGGATACAGGTTAATTTCTCTGCACATGATCAGTTGAGTTTTGTAGGTCTTCACCATTAACATTTCCCGGGGTTGTTGGTCACCAATGTCCCGGGTGAGGGAGGGAGGTGTTGTGGAGAAGCAGGATCCATCCTGGAGCAGTGGTGAGTGCGATGACGAAGATGACGGGCAATGAACACCTGGGAGACCGTTTGATGGACAGCACTCATTTATTCAATAGAGGAGTGGGTTTATAAACACTCGGGGAAGGTTGAGATGGCATATACAGACTATATGGTGATTGGATGCATAGTTTATGGGCTGTTATCTAAGTGGCAGAAGAACTAGTAACTTCAAAGCTCTGGGGAGAGGAGCTGTGTGAGAAGATAAGGGGAAGGGTGGAAGGCTCTGACCTCCAAGCTGTGAGAGAGATGGTGGAAAGGCTACGTGACTTCAGCCACATAAGGTTCTCTTGGGCAGCTAGCCACAAGGTCAGGAACTGTGGAGGGCAAAGTCTGACTTATGGAATGGTCAGAGCCTTTGGGGGTCCGGGGGAGGGCCTCGCCAGTTCTGCCCACTCTGGGCAATGACAGGGCACACTACAACCTACAACAGAGAGAAGGCCAGTCACCGTAGCTAGGGACTCCTGATGATAGGGCCAGCTGCAACCCCACAGCTCAAGGTCCCTGGCCATGTCCAACAGTTCAGGCCAGCCTCCTCGCAGTCCCAGCCCGGTTTTAGCAATGCCCAACACAGTTTCATATAAAACAGGTGTAAAAATATAAGGGATATAAGAAGTGTAACAAACATTTAGCATTGATAAGATTTTTTACATAGCTATATCTTTGGTTTAGATTTCTGTCAACCCCTTCAAAAGTTCTTTTCAAACTTGCACATACAACCTCTGACTGTCATGGGAACTTTCTTGTCTGCCACAAAATTCTTTGGCTATTTCCTGTATGTAGTAATTCTAGCAGTGAGGAAGAAACTGTCCTACTCCCAAATTTAAAGCTGCCATTTTTCAGAACAACAAGCAGGAAAGTTTTGTTTGTGTATACTAAGTCTGGAGAGCTACTGTATAATATAAGGGTGATGGTTAAGATATGCATGATACAGAATTTTAGAACTATTATTTTCTTTGAAATATTTTAATTAATTATTTGCAAAGGATGGGGTGGTGTTAAGGCCTTTTTCCATATCAAGAGACTCCAAATGCATGAGCCACTTTGTGCATATGGATTTATGTGGATATTGGTGAATTTGAACAAAGGCTGGCAGGCTTTGCAAACGAGTGCCTTTAGTAACCGAACAATCACTATTATAATATATCCATTATTATCAGAAATTAAATTTTCAAATATTTTTTGCCATGGTAAAAATAATGAAAGCCCCTTGTGTAAGATTTTTGGTAATAGAAACATCAGAAAGGAAAATTAAATGCAGGTACAGTAATCATTATACTGTACAGACAGGCACTTTCCTATGAGTGACAGAATGTATTAAAACTATTTCTTAAAAATTGTACTATCAGGCTGTGGAGATTGCTCAGTGGGTAAAATGCTTGGTGTGCAAACAGGAAGACCTGAGTTTGGGTCTTCAGGGCCTGTGTAAATCTGGGCACAGTAGTTTTAATCTGTAATCCCAAAACTCCTATAGTAAGATGGGAGGTGAAAGCAGGAGAATCCTCAGACGCTTGTGAGCAGCTAGTCTGGCACACACAGCAGTGAAGAACCAGCAACCCTGACTCAAACAAGGTGGAGGGCGAGGACTGACACCTGAAGTTGTCTTTTAACCACCACACAAGTGCAATGGCCTGTGTACGCATACATTCACCCACATGTGCACACACAGTTTGTAAACATGTAGCTATTTTCGAATATCAAAGAAGAAATTTTAAATAAGCCAAGGTATTTTGACAAGGTTATTCTGTATTGTAGCTTAGCTGTACAGTACTTATTCCATTATTCACTTTTGAGCATAGGAAGCAGAATATAAAATTATCATCCCCAAGTGTTCTACTCTGATTATTGAAACACTAACACAAAAGGACTTGCAGAAGTAGTCAAGAGTGTTAGTCATTGACCTTGTAAGAGGGAAATTATGCTAGTTAGTTGAGGAAGTTTAGGTTAGTCCAGTCACACAGCTTTACAAAGGTAAACATAAAACTATATATAATGCTTTAAAGACTACATTAGAGATGGAAAGAAAGGTATTTAAAGCATGAGTTTATTTCCTCCATCATTGCTAAAAGAAGGGGGGGCAAGAAAACTGAAGAAAGGAGGAGGAAGGAAGGAGAGCTCTAGGACAATGACCAAGCCTCTTGTTGGCAGTGAAAATATATGTAAATATTTTTCCTAATATATTTGAACAATTGAAAAAATAATGCTTGAGTGTCTAGGTTAATTATTTTTATCTCTCATCTATTTATTGTTTCTGCTTCCTATCAAAACTAGATTATTTCATGGTATTTATTTATTTATTTATTTATTTATTTATTTATTTATTTATTTATTTCAGAGAAAGGGAGAGAAAGAGAGAGAGAGAGAGAGAGACAAGGGACATGCCAGGGCCTCTAGCCGCTATAAACAAACTCCAGACGCATGCACCACCATGTGTATCTGGCTTATGTGGCACCTAGAGAATAGAACTGTGGTCCTTAGACTTTATAGGCAAGTGCCTTAAACGCTAAGCCATCAGTCCAGCTCAGTTTCATGGTCTTTGAACCTGTTTATTTCCCTATTTTGGTATAACTGTACTATATTTCTTTTTTTCTTTTTTTGTTTTGTTTTGTTTTGTTTTGTTTTGTTTTTTTTTGAGGTAGGGTCTTGCTCTAGCCCAGGCTGACTTGAGCTGCGATTCACTATGTAGTCCAATGGTTTCCTTGAATGCTCAGTGATCCTCCTACCTCTGCTCTTGAGTCCTGGGATAAAGGTATATTCCACCATGCCCAGCTCAATGTATTTTTGTGTCAAGTACTCATAAAATATTTTCTTCATTTTTTCTCTAGGGATTGGGTGTTTTAATAGTTTTACTTATTTGATGGAAAATTTTAGATTTTTGATTAGTTTATTTTTATTTTTATTTTATAGCCATGTGTGTGCTGGAGGGTTATATGTGTGTATAGGTGTGCCAGGACTGCTTTCCACTACAAACAAAACCCAAAGTTTTCATACTAAGTTATAGTTAAGGGTAAGAAGTGATGGTGTGCTCATTATGTGTAGTAAAATGGCTATCAATAATTAAAAGTTATAGTTCATAAAGCTAAGAGGAAGGATTTTGAATGTTTTCCCCACAAAAATATAAATGTTTAATGAGATAGATACGTTAAACTGATAGACATTTCATAATGTACATATGTATGAAATATATATGTATATATGTTATATTTATATCAGCAACTATAATTATCCCAGGATATATGTAACTTAAGAAATACGTGCTAATTTTAGGAGTTACTTATATTTTTACCATAATGATAGTTTAAATTAAATGTTCCAATCTATTATTTTATATAAATGTAATTGAAGCAGATAGTTTAAATTCTGCAAATGAACTATGATTTAAGACTTGAAGTGTGAATGAGTGGGATTCTAAGAGTCATTGGTGTATACATGGAATCTACTCTAGTTTCTGTAAAACTAGCATCACTGAGAACATCTCACGGGATCAAAGGGGACACATCGGACAGTTTACGAGGTCCTGACCTGCACCGGTTTTGTATTCAAACTCTGGGTGCATGGTAAAACACACAATGCAAATTGGATGTGTCAAAAGTGTCCATGAAGGAAAGGGGTAAACTGTAGACTGTTATAATCCCTGTTCCATTTATTTAGTAACTTTTTCAGAAATATGAGTATAAATTAGATACCTGAATGTTTGTCAAGCATGATGACTATTTAGATATGAAATAGTCTATGTCATATTTTAATTGTAATTTGTTTTTCATAAGAAAGATTAAACCATATGTTTATGAGTAAACACCACTTCCCTTTTTATAATTTCTATACAAGAGATATTCTATTGTGCTAAAGTGTAGAGACCTGCTGAGGTAGATAATGTAAGCCTGCATTTGAAAGATAGAGTGTTCCCACACCTTATCACTCCTGACAATAGGCTCATGTCATTACTTAGCACTCCTATTTGAATTGCTGCTTCGACTTCTGATATAATTTCAGGAATAAAATTGTTCCTCAGATAGCAAAACTCTTATCAGTCTGGATTTGTTTTCTTTCCTGACTTTTGGGAAAAACAAAAATCATGTGCCTGTAAGAATCACAGAGGAAAATTTTCTTAATATCTATAATTTTCTTTTCTCTCCCCCTTCACATTAACAGCATGGACGAATTAGCACTTATCCTCTAAGGCTGAAAGAACTCTTAGAATGATATATCAACCCATTAAAAAAAAAAATCCTTCTAATTTACCTGCAAGTCTTGCTTTCAATGGAACAGTCCTAGGTAAGAGAGAAACAGGTGTGAGAGTCAAAAAGAATTTTATGTGAGCCTGCTGTCTAACATTGTACAATCTTGCAGACATTCCTTCTTTGTTTTGCAACTGGTTTCTAGAACTAAGGGGCATGAGAATAAAATGGTTCAATAATCATATGGGATTTGCATATCAAAGCCATGTTAGAAAAAATACACTTTTTAATATTTCTCCTAATTGTAGGTTATTGGGTAGTTTCAAAGTGTTATTAAAACCCCAAAATGCCTCTATCTAGCAGCTCTTATGTAGCAAGTAAACTTCCCTGATTATTTTTTCCTTCAAGCCTGAAGCCAAAAATCCCTTAAAACTTGAAGAGTTCTCTTACCATGACTTTTACAGCATTTTTTATGTAATTAATATTTTATCAAAACATCTTTTAAGTAATAGAATGCCCTATTGATATATATGCTATAGAAACAAAGTGTTGAGTCTTCGAAATCATAAAAATTGCCAAATTGGCTACATGTCTTCAGAGCTTTTTAAGAAACATACACAAAACAAGGTTAGCTTATGTATTTTTAATTTTGAATAGACCTTACTTATATGTTTCCTAATGAGATATATGGGCACAGGATACACACTAAGCCTCTCCTTTGTCTGGATATGTTCTAAAGGATAGTTAAAATAATCTGAATTTCTCTACCACCTCCATATAATTAAATTATGTAATACTAATTATTTAATTATGTAATACTGTCTGTTCTAAGAAGACAATGCCATTAATTAACAAAAGTTGTTTTATTCCATGTGGTTACCAGTAGAATAGATATATGTCAATAAACCTAATGAAATAATATCATAAAATTGTTAAAAAAATATAGGCTGGAGAGATGGCTTAGTGATTAAGATGCTTGCTGTCCAAGTCAAAGGACCCAGGTTCAGTTTCCCAATACTCACATAAAACTACATCCACAAGGTGGCATGTTTCTGGAGTTCATTTGCAGTGGTTAAAGGACCTGGTTATGATAATTCTCTCTCTCTCTCATCTGCCTCTTTTTCTCTCTCTCAAATAAATAAAAAAATTAAAAAATTTAAAAATAACTAGTTACAAAAAGAAAACACAGGGAGTTATTTTTCTTACTATATATTAGTTGTTTCTATAAATAAGCAAAATGTAGTATTTAGCAAATTATTTAGCCTCTTAAAATTCCAGTGTCTGCATTTATAAAACAAAATATAATATGATTAGTCATATTAGTATGTTTGGGTATTAAATTAGAAAAAAAATTAAAGTTACCATTTTCACATGATATGTAAATACTAAATAATTATAGCTATTAATTCTACTAATATTGATTTTAACTTTAAGTATTCAAAAAAGTCAAACTTACCATTATGTTAGTATTTTTTTTTAAAAAAAGACCAATTGTGCTAATCTAATAGTTGGATTGAAATCTGTGAGTAAACTGGCGAAAGAAATTTAAGTCAGATTAATGAAAACATGCATCCCTGCACACATGTGTATATGTATAATGTATATTTGTGTTATGACCATTGAGTAATGTGTATTGAATGAATAAATATACCAATAATTATTTATATAGGTGTGGATCAATTCATCCATGTATTTGCTAAGAAGCAAGAAAATGAAAGAAAATGTTATCAGGTTTAATCAAGAAGTCAGATTTTTAAGCCAGGCGTGGTGGTGCACACCTTTAATCCCAGCACTTGGGAGGCAGAGGTAGGAGGACAGCTGTGAGTTCAAGGCCACCCTGAGATTACATAGTGAATTCTAGGAGGTCAGCCTGAGCTAAAGTGAAACTCTACCATACAAAACAAAAACAAAAACAAACACAAACACAAACACAAACACAAAAACAAAAACAAAAACAAAAGTCAGATTTTCTTCTTTGTACTGGGCTTCTCCAGTCTCCACACTGTTACCTTATAAAAAGTGTTTTTTCTAAACTCATAAACCCCACAGAGTATTGCCCTTTGCTTTCTGGACAAGTAGAGTGGGTATCTCTACACATCAAAATATCTCTCTAACTTCTGTATACGTCCCCTTAATCAACGCTGCTCTCACTTTTGTTTAGAGAATCTGTTTTAATACACAGAGAGCAGAGAATACTGGGGAGATCCAATGCCCATCAATATGGCAAGAAAGGATAGCTGACTGCTCACAATGAGCTGTACCCCTCTACTTCATTTTCCACGGTCCAGGAGGAACCACAGAAGAAGCAGCCACACAAGTAGTGTTCCCAAAGCTAGACAACCACCTCCAGGGAAACAGCAACAAACACACAGTAGCAGAAATGCAGAGGCTACAGAGAAATCACTCTAAATAAACTGCTAAGGAGCTGCCAAGGCTGAGGGACTGTTGTGGAAGAAGGGGCAGGAAGATTTTAAGAGCCACATGATGGGTAGAAATATCCTGAGGTTCAACCCCCACCCTGGCCCCAGCCCCCAGAGACTGACTGAGGCCCCTATGACCTCACAGCTAACACCAATGATCTTACTGAGGACAGGCATCCTGAAAAATGGAGATGGCAAAGAGGGGATATAAAACTAGGTAAAAGATAAATCAATTAAATAAATAAATAAATAAATAAATAAATAAATAAATAAATAGATAAATAAATACTAAAAGAAGTGGTTTTCTGTTCTAAGTTTGGTAAAACTAGGTAAAAGATAAATCAATTAAATAAATAAATAGATAAATAAATAAATAGATAAATAAATAAATACTAAAAGAAGTGGTTTTCTGTTCTAAGTTTGGTATAGTAACAGAAAGAAATAAGAAAATATTAGTTTGTGTGACTTATTGCTCTGATAAGTTAAACTGAGCTCTGCCCATATGTCGTGGATGTCTGGAACGTGGTAATTGAAGGTTTGGAAGAGAATCTAATGTATATAAGTTAGTTTAATAACAGAATAATAGATAGAATTATTGTGTCTAAGACAATGTCTCCCTGTGTAGTTCACGGTGGCCTTGAACCTTAATCCTTCTGCCTTCCTTTCCAAAGTATTGGTAGAGACATGACTGCTATGCTTGAGTGAGAATTGGGGAAGGATTTTCTTTTCAATTTAAACTTTTGAGAAATAGATATAATCCTCATGACTTGTAAAATAGCAAATTAGGGCTGGAGAGATGGCTTAGCGATTAAGGTATTTGCCTGCAAAGCCAAAGCATCCAGGTTCGATTCTGTAGGACCCACGTAAGCCAGATGCAAAGGGGGGGGGCACATGCATCTGGAGTTCATTTGCAGTGGCTGGAGGCCCTGGCACGCCTATTCTCTCTCTCCATCACTCTCTTTCTCTCTCTCAAATAAATAACATATATGTATATATGTGTGTGTGTATGTATGTGTGTGTGTGTGTGTGTGTGTGTGTGTGTATACATGAACTTGTACTTCCAGAACTGGCATTATTTTATATTGAGCTGTCTTCAGCATATGAAGACACAAAAAATAAACAAAAAATCTAAGAGTGTAATGGGTATGGGAACACCAAGCTGCTCAACTTCTGTTTCTTCCTCAGTAAAATGGTCATAAGGGATATGGCACTGAGTATGGGCATAATAAAGTTGGTAATCAGGTTACACACATCTGGACAGATGCTTGTGATTACTTACATGCTGAAGACGTCCAGCTTTGCCACTGGAGGGAGATTCTTCTTTCCCCACTGTCCCAGAGCTTCAGTGCCTCCTCTAGAGTAGGCACTCGCCATTTGCTGCCAATTATCAACTGGCCTTTCAGCACTGGTCCATTTTGCTTCTAGCCATGGAGCCTTTGAAATTTCCATGATTCTATTTTAGTCTGTGTAGAACTGTGATTGAGACTGTCAGCCAAGACTAATGAGAGTAAGGTGAAGAAATTTTATTAACTTTTAAACAGGCTCTCAGCCTTTTCTGGTGAGCCACAGGGATGAGTCATGATGCTATTTCTGTAGGACGATCAAGTCGGAGTTCAGAATAGAGTCTTGGGTTGTGACAAGACACTTTTATATAACTTTTTATATAATCCTAAATTGATATTTCAATTCAAAGTGTATCCCAGAAAAAATACATCTGGAAAGAGCAAAGAAGCTTAAAGAACATGGTCATCTTTAATCATAACAACATATCTTCAGAGAATAATAACACAATATTTAAAAATATATGGCAAATAAGGCCAAAAATTAGGAGCTATTATTCCCCAGATTCGAATCATTACTGACTATATTGTTATATTGTACAATTTTTATTCTGTTAAGAGCTGCCTTTCCATCACAGGAATATTTTTAAACCAAGCGTTTTCTACTAACTCTCAGAGCACTGTGCTGATGAACAAAGAAAGGAATGCTCAGTTCACTCAGTTATTCAAGACAACCTGTTTGGTCTAGAACAATTTTCAGCCTTAGTAGAACAAACACACATTTTAAGGTTATACTTCAATCTTTATTTTTGTCATCAATGGAACGTTTCATGGTGCATATTAAAGGATACTCTCTCTATCAGGGATTCTGAAATTTTCAGAGATTGCCACAAATTGACTCTTAAAGGGACATAGAGATAAAAATAATATCTTTATTTGCACTGCTGTTGGTTTTGATGCTATCTTCTAATAGTCACATTCACATGACTAAATTTAAACTTGTGGATGTGCTCTTGAAGTTATATAAATGTCCTTTTCCATTTTCACAGATGGGAGAAATCCAGAGGCTATTCCTGCATCTTTGTCATGTAATATGGGAGAATCTGAAGTGACAGGTTTTTAAATAAAATGTGAGTTTTATTTTAGGATTTAAACCAAACTCCACTACTTAAAATGTCACAAAAACATAAAGAATAATATAAAATTTTGATGAGACAAGATTTAAAGTAATGTATGTCATTCCAATGAATCCAATGAGGCTGGTTGAAATCATGATAGGAATGGCTAGATAGGTGCTCCATATTCACCCTGCCCAGTAGACAGGTTATGGCTTAGGTCTAAGCTATACACTTGAAAACTCAGGTCCCAAATCATTTGACATGCTGTGTTATCCTGTGAACTACATTCACAGCTGCACATTGAGTTTAAGAGAATATCTTTCACATAATTAGCATCCTGTAAACTTTACAAGATAGACACTTTAACCAACTAAGAAATAATGCCATGTTACTTGTAAACTTGATTTATAACAACCTATTTGGTCTTTAAATATGACTCACACTATGATTGTTTAATAAGCATAGCACATATTTTATGCTACCTACACTTTAAGGCAGAGTTTTCAGCCATTATTCTAAAGAAACAAACAAATGATGACCCCAAAGCTTTCATTAAAGGCAAGCATAGCTAAGTTCAGTAGACAGGCAAAGCAAGATGATCATTAAGCAAGACCCAGCTTGGCATCAATCAATGGATCTATGTAGTACGCACATATTGACATTCTTGCCTCCAGTATTCAAAAAGGATTTTTGGATATAGTTTCTATGTTGTTTGTGTAGCAGTAATGTTACAGTTCCTCAGATTAATTTTGTCTGGCATTTAGTTTGTTATAGCTATTTGAATTGTGAGCTACATCGTATGCTTAAAATAGTAAGTTAAGCATAGCAAGAAAACAAAAGTGCCATATCATAAAATTAGTACCATTCTTATCATTTCTTTTATTTAAATATATTTTATTCATTTACTTATTTGAGAGAGAGAAAGAGACAAAGAAAGAGACATTGAGAATGGGCACTCCAGGGCCCCCAGCCACTGCAAACAAACTCCAGGTGCATACGCCCCCTTGTGTATCTGGCTTACTTGAGTCCTGGAGTGTTGAACCAGGATCTTTTGGCTTTGCAGGCAAATGTCTTAACCACTAAGCTATCTCTTCAGCCCCCTATGTGTTATTTCTTTATGCCCACATTGTCCCCATGTGGTTAGTGTACTAATACTTACGCATTCATGTTTACTTTTTATTTGGTTTACTGACTGTATGTGTACCTTTAAGAATATCTATTTTTTCTTTTCATTTAATTCTGAATATCTATTTTTCTTTCCATGATGGCTGACCTGGAATTCACTCTGAGGGTGGCCTCGAATTACATCCTCCTAGTCTGCCTCCCGAGTGCTGGGATTAAAGGCGTGCGCCACCACGCCCGGCTTGATTCCTTACTTTTAATTTTTTTTAATTTTTTTTTAATTTTTGGAGCGAGACACCGAGAGAGACAGACAGAGAGAGAGGGAGAGGGAGACAGGTAGAGAATGGGCACGCCAGCAGTGTCTCAGCTGCTGTGAACGAAATCCAGATGCACACGCCCCTGGTGGGCAAGTGTGGCATTGCACCCTTGCATCACTTTGCATCTGGCTAAACGTGGGACCTGGAGATTTGGAACCGGGTTCTTGAGCTTAGCAGGCAGGCGCCTTAACTGCTAAGCCATCTCTCCAGTCCTGATTCCTTACTTTTGATCTATGTTATAGATTTAACAGCCTATGTTATATGATGTATTTCCATTCATGGTTGTTGTTACGATGATGATGGTAGTATTTTATTATGCTTAATAATTATAAAATGCAGTTACATCAATAGGAGCTTGTTCACAATGGATATCTGATAAGAATCTACATAGTGTGGCTTCAATTGCTACACATTTTTCATCATTATCTCACTAGAAAATTTCTTGTATAAAACCACTCTTCACTTATCCATTCCATTATTGGCAGTGTTAAGCTGTTTCCTGCTTTTTTTATTGATAATATTGGTAATAGGCATATTCTTCAACAAATATCCTAGTAAAATTGTGCAAGAATTTACCTAAGATATTAATTAATTTCTATTATTTTAAATTTTAGCATATGTCACAATGCATTTTTTGAACTATCTTAAATATTTTACATGATAGAGATAGTTTATTACTCACAACAACAACACATTCTAACCAAACTAGATGATTTAAATTTGTAATATTCTTATGCATATATAATGAACTTTAAATTATAACCTCTAAATCTTTAAATTTTAATTTTCACTTATAGATTGCTTAATTGGATTGTTTGGTTAAATGAACACTAAAACCTTTGCTTATTATTTATATTCTAAGAGATTTCAATATTTTAATTATCTATTTTGGATATATATGTATATGTATGTATGTGTGTGTGTGTGTGTATATATATATATATATATATATATATATATATATATATATAATTTTTACAGCCACTATTTTCCATAGAATTTCAGTACATTGATTAGTAATTCTTAATGCTGTTTGATAAACAAACATCATCCTTTCTGTCATAATTAGTAGTTATTTGTGCTTAGTTTTAATAATTTCTTTATAACTAAGCCATGAAAATCCTCTCCTCTAATTATTCTTTAAAATGTCAATAATTTTTTTCTTTCCATCATTTCTATGTTCCATGTGATGTAGGGGGCAGTTTTATTTATTTTAATTTCTGGATATTCAATATGCTAAGACAATTTCCCTGTATTTACTGGTTTTTACAAGCTGTTTTTCCTTTTTCTTTCTTTCTTTTTTTTTTTTTTTTTTTGTTTTTGTTTTTTCAATGTAGAATCTCACTCTAGTCCAGGCTAACCTGTAATTCACTATGTAGTCTCAGGGTGGCCTCAAACTCATGGCTATCCTCCTACCTCTGCCTCCTGAGTGCTGGGTTTAAAAGCATGTGCCACCACGCCTGGCTTATTACCACATTTTTGCTCAGAGGAGGCTTGTCTTTTTAGCAATAATCTCTGGCACCAGATTGCTGTACAGAAAGGGACCACCTGGGCACTGGAACACTGAACTCTTCCTGTTGTCATCAATGCTACTAGCATCTTGTTTTTCTTGAAAGGAGCTTATTCCTTTTGTCTAGTCATTCATTTTAACTTCCAATGAGTTTTCAACTCAGAGTTCCTAATTTCACCATCCTTTATTTAAACCAAATATTTCACCACAGAAATTATGTGTAACTAAATACACTTATGTTATTGCCAACTTGTACTACATCCTATCAAGAGCATCTGGTTTAGACTTCTGATTCCTGAGAAACCTGTACATCATTTTTTTTTAATCTTCCAGGACATCTGCCTTTACTTCTCAATCCACTGAAGCAATGCACACATGCAATCTTATAAGAATCACAAGTCATTATGGAAGAGTGATGCACAGGGGCAGATATGGAGACTAGGTTAATCAAGTTTCATGGATCATTGACTAATTAATATTATACTCATCTGCCTTCAAGACACTCTTAACATTTTCCTAGCTAGCCAAAACTTTAATTTTGATTATTGCTGGTTTTGAATTCCTGACTTCTCTTTTCTTAAAACATTTACTCTAGAAAACATATATGAGATACCAAAGTCTTTCATCGTGCCTGGAGACCTTTAATTCTCTTAAAGTTATCCAATGTGGAAACGTCTCTCTTATAAAAGTGGCAGCATTCTTCAATACATAATCATCAAGGGAAATGCAAATCACTCATTTCCTTCTCCCTAGAAACATGTCTGATTTACATTAGCATCAACTATCAAGCCCAGTTCCAGGGACCATCTTCCTCTAATGTCCACCAGCACTTTTCCAATCAATTCTTCTCAGTATTTACAATACTCCTGTCTCTGTTTCTGTGAGTTTGAGTTCAATCTCCTGTCTTATGAATCATGAAAAAGAAAAAAAAATACACCCTCCTTTACATTAATTTAGCCAATCTAATTTTTCATTAATCAAAGAATGCTTAACAGGAATATAGCTGTGTCAGATACATGATAGTATAACAAATTAGGTCACACACACACACACATGCAGAGACAGAGATAAAAGGGATAATTTTAGGGAAAATTGCTTTCCAGTGTTTCAATATAGTTAAAATGTAAAGAAATTGAATGATGGGTTTCTTTAACATGCTTTAACATGCTATGAAATCCTAGGTGATGTATACCTCAGCTATGAAAAAGATTCTTTCTAGTACAAGATATTATTTTACTACAATCTAAATCTCTGCTTTTCTATAAGATGGGTTTTAAAATTGTATAGTCTCAACAAGGTCTCAATACATTACTTTAAAAATATTTTATTTATTTGCATGCAGAGAGAGAGAGAGAGAGAGAGAGAGAGAGAGAGAGAGAAAAAAAAGAATAAAAAGAGACAGAGAAAAAGAGAGAATTGGAGCACCAGGGCCTCTAGTAACTGTAAACGGTGTCCAGATACATACACCAGTTTCTCCATCTGACTTTAAGTGGCTACTGTGGAATAAAACCCAGGTTGTTAGGATTTGTTGGTACACACCTTAATGGCTGAGCCACCTCTCAGGCCAAAGGTCAACAATCTCTTTCAGCGGGCCAAAACACGTTTAGTGTTGTCCCATAACTCAAATATAAATTTTAGCTATGGTTTGGATCTTCACTTTTCTAAATGCTTGTGTGTTAAAAGAATGGGCTGCACATGATGGGGAAATTGGGAGCAAGAGGAACCATAAAGAGGAAAAGTTTAGTTAAGTGAAAGGGGAAAAAAGATATATAACTCAAATAGTGACAAAATACTAACAAAAATCCTGAAGGCACCATGGGGAAATACAAAAGAGGCAAAAAAAAAAAAAAAAATGCTCTTTACAAACATTTTATGATGATTGGAAAAGAAATTGTATTTTCTCTAAAAGTCAGAACATTGGGCACAAATGACCACAAAGGGTGGAAGGAGATCTAGAGAAAAAAAGACCAGTTGGGGCTGATCAAAACTGGCATTTATCCTAGCATCTGTTACATGTCTTCCATTCTTGTTAATCTCCAAAGAACATTATTAAACACATGCATACACCTGATACTAAAATTTAATTCATTTACATTGCTAAGATGTAAGATGACTTTAAAAATGGTTTGGTAACCTTTATCTCTGCAATAGGAACACTCTTTGAGAATGTCACTGAAGTCAAATTTGTGATGGTATATGAGTTTTTCTATGGACTCACCTGACTTTCAAAACTGTGTTAATTATAGAAGAAAGTTTAAATTATGAAACAAAAGTAGGATATAGTATATGAGACAAAATGTAGGGGCAAATATGATCATGCATATTGCAATAACAAAGGTATTCACAGAGGAGAGCAGGTCACAATCCAGTGTACTCAAATTTTAAGTGTGAATACATATTGATTTCATGTAAAAAGGGGAGTTTGAGAATTATTTGTATTTATTTCCTTTGTTACTTTTCAAATAATAAATATGTATGACTATGATCCTGTTTTGTACAGTTTTACATATTCATGAAAATGGATTTTTTTAAAGTTTTGTTTATTTATTTACTTGAGAGAGACAAAGAGGCAGAGGGAGGGAGAGATAATGAGCTAGTCAGAGCCTCTAGCCACTGCAAAGAAATTCCAGACACATGTGCTACCTTGTGCATCTGGCTTTACATGGGTACTGGGGAATCAAACTCGATCCTTTGGCTTTTGTAGGCAAGTGTCCTAACCACTGAGCAACCTCTCCAGCCTTAAAGATGTATTTTAAAACAGTATTAATACACATGAAGACAGAAGACATGGATTTGTACCTTAAAATACATGCAGAATTTTGGTTTGCTTGAGGACAGTTTCTCCTCTTTTAGTTTGTATAACAAATATACTAGTACAATCTCCTTTGACTATATGAATATATTTTGTTCTAAAATTGGCTTTGACTTATTTTGCAAAGCAATTTTCAAAATTGTTCAAGTTTAGAAGAGGTATTTGTATGTTTAAATTATAACCCCCTGGAAACCCGTAGGTAATAATCGTGGTATGCTGAAGAAGCAAGATAATTATATGCAAAATTTGTCTTAAAATTATCGGCAAATGAAATAAAATTGTGCTAATGGGTTTGTGTGGGTTTTCTGACTTTGCCAATGTTGATCTTCAGGGGTTGATATGTATGAAACATGCTCACTACGAAAGACTCCTGCACATGTTTCTGTCAAGTATGTATTAATTTGAGAATTTACTGAAAAATGGCCTTCTAGTTCTCCATAGGAAATACCTGTGACAAAAAGTAATAATTCCTACACTGGGACTGTTGGGGTCCCTCCTAGGGCCAGCCCAGGAGGGACGGCAGGGTCTATGCCAAGTTGGTGGGTGAGAGGCGCCGAGTCACGACACAGACTCCGGGAGTTGGGTGGAAGCAGCAGAGGGCAAGCTGCTGCAAACTCGTTTATTGAGGAAGTACACGGAGTTTTAAGGGGCTTTGCTGGCCAATCATTGTATGGGGTGGTCCCCTTTTTGTGACCAATGACAGCCTGTCTCCAGACAGATCATTTCATAGCAGGTATCTCGCAAGCACGGGACTGTAGCTGTTGTCACGTCAGGCCTGCGCAGAACGCCATGTTCACAGAAGCCACTTCCTGGTTTCTCTGCCATGCAGTCTGGCTAGGGCCAGGCCTTCATTGTGCCATGCATGGGACAATATCATTTATAACTTAATAATTCCTTTCTATATATACTAGACATATTAGTACACATTTTATTAAACTTTAAAAATTTGCACCCAACTAATGATGGCCTGATGGTGCCAAACATTCACAAGTGTGCTATCCAACACACTGTGAACTGACTAATGCTCAAATAAATGTTGAGTGTGTTGCGTGCCTGAATATGTCATTGGAAGCTTTGACTTAGAAACTAGGAAGGAGCCACATATTCTAGTCCTTAAAGAGCAATAGGCAAAACCTTTTTGAGAATGGTTATATTTCATGTTGCTATGCCACAAAATCAAAAATATTTTCATATAGGCACACACACACACACACACACACACACACACACACACACACACACACACAGTGCTCTGAGAGTGCATAGCCCAAAGAGAAAATAAATTAGACAAACATTACGTGATTTCAGTGCAATACAAAGTACAGGACTCAATGGATTCTGTCACCAATATCACTTGAATAGGCCATGTCCCCTTGATGTGTTTATATCAGAATTGAGAAGAAATGGGTAATTTAAAATCCAATATTATTTAAGTCAATACTTCCTCCAGATGAGTGGGCTGCAGTTCCCTGGCTGCCAGTGAAAGGAACAGTGTACATGGTGAATGAGAAATTCTCCTTGCGCTCAGCAAGCACTAGCTTATTATTTTCAATAGACTGGGCTTAGCAAAAAACTTTGAGGGTCAACATAGAGCAGTACCTACGTGGACTCAGGGGAACGAAAGGAAAATAATAGATTCTGCTTCCTTCCCCTCCTCTGTGAGAACATTTTCCCTCTATAGACCTCTACTTATTTATTTTTCAGAATCTGTCCAGAAATACTTGGCTATCATCCCAAGAAACCAAAACTGAATCACACATCATGGTTCTACCTGGAAATCTTTCTCTTCTCACTGAAGAGCAGCCATTTTATTGGGTACTTCATCCACAACATTTTAGGACACCGGGAGCAGCATACTGATATGGCATTCATATTACAGTGGCAATAATAACATTGCCAAATTTGAATATCGTGGATCATTTCATGATTTCAGTTACAGAAACAAAGGCGAATTGTCCTCTCTTCCCATGGAAAACATAAAGAAGCTCAAAGACATTGTTTATGATGTTTATTCATTTTTGTTATTGCTCAGTCTCAACTACATGTACCAACTTATCCAGAGGAGGTGCAGGTGTCCATTCGCTGCTTTATTCATCTGTATTGGCATTATTACCTGAGAACAAGCTGCACCCATGGAAGGTTCCAATGAGTCACCTGCACATTTATTTGTTCTCTTGTTATCCCTTCCTTATAGTCATTTCTTTTCTGTTTTTAAAAGGTTTTATTTTTATTTATGTAGTTATTTATTCATTTATTTGTTAGAGACAGAGGGGGGAGAGAGAAAGAGAGAGAGAGAGAATGGGCATGCCAGGGCCTCCAGCCACTGCAAACAAACTCCAGATGCATGCACCACCTTGAGCTTCTGGCTTACATGGGTACTGGGGAATTGAACCTGGGTTCTTAGGCTTCAAAGGCAAACACCTTAACTGCTAAGCCATCTCTCCAGCCCCTCTCTTTTCAGTTCTTTCCTTGAAAGTCAAGTGGCTATGACGTCTGTTTCTTGGAGTGATGTTCAGAAAATCTAGCTGATCTTTGGCTTCTGATGAATCCAACACACACACACACACACACACACACACACACACACACACACACGTTATACAAAACTAATGCAAATTTTAAAATACAAGTGAATTCCATAGTCAACTCGGTACCTACAGAAAGTTATAGGGCTCAATGAGTGTCAAAACTTTTGGTTTTTCTTTTCTTGTTTTTTTTTTTTAATATTTTATTATTTATTTATTTATTTGACAGAGAAAGAAAGGGAGAGGGAGAGAGAGAGAGAGAGAGAGAGAGAGAGAATGGTGCACCAGGGCCTCCAACACCACAAACAAATTCCAGACATGTGTTACCACTTGTTCTGGTGGCTAAAGTGGATCTTGGGGAATCAAACCTGGGTCCTTTGGCTTTTCAGTCAAACACCTTAACTGCTAAGCCATCCCTCCTCCAGCCCTATTTTTATTTATTTGTTTGTTTTTTTGAGTTAGGGTCTCTCTCTCTAGCCTAGGCTGGCCTGGAATTCACTATGTAGTCTCAGGCTGGCCATAAACTCATGGCGATCCTCCTACCTCTGCCTCTGAAGTGTTGGGATTAAAGGCGTGCGCCACCACGCCCGGCAATTTTTAAACACAATATGTAGATTCATATGGAGGAAGCTGTTCCCTACTATCATCATCCTGCTGAACAATCTCGTCAGTATTGTTCCAGAAGGGTGACTTTGGATATAAATTTAAAACCCCCTAGGTATAAGATTCTTGGGATGAGTTGCTAGCACCTGAGAAAATTTTCAAGATGTACAAACAGCCTCTTTGTAGAATAGGTATTACTTAAATTTTATTGCCACATTTGATTGCAACATGCCTGTGGTTAAGACAATATTTATCTGTGAGAAGAAAAGCAGAAGTGGGAGCAGAAATGGAAGCGGAAGGGGAAGAGGAAGAAAAACAAGCAGAAAAAAAAAAGAGGCAGAAGAAGAAAGAGACACATTATGTGCTTGCCCATGCCTCCTGCCCCTGCCAAAGGGCTCCACGCAGAAACCATTTTGTGCATCTCACATTACATTGGTACTGAGGAATTGAACCTGGGCCTTAAAGCAAATGCCTTTCAGTCACTGAGGCATCTCCACACCCCTCCCGTAAGTTTTAACACTGTTTTTTCTAGAGATCAGGACACTCCAGAGTTCCCATACCACTAGGCTTGTGCTCAGAAACTGGTACAGTTCAGCCTGGGAAGGCATCCTCAGGCCTAAATGAGAAGTCAGTGAGGCTCTTCAAAGCAGTCTCTAAATTCTAGTTATATGTCCACAATATTCTGCACTTTATCTCATGTAGTTCTGTATTTTCTACCAAACAAACCTAGTCTCATAGCTGGCTACTTAGGTAGATAGTTTTGGCTTTTTAATTTTTAAAAATTTATTTATTTAGGAAAAAAGGAAGGGAGAGAGAGAAAGCAATTTTAGCTCTTTTAGTGTTTTACTCTTTCTCTACTATACAAAATATTTATAGGTACAAAGCACATCAATTCCAATTAATTTTCCAAAACTAGTCTCCAAGCAAGAAGAATTGGATAATAAATATTTGTGAATACTAATTTTTTCAACTATGAAAATGATACATTGTGCAAATCTGGTCACATTATCAGTTCTCTGCATAAAGCAATCCTATTGTCACATTCTCTCACACTCATCTAAAGTATACACATATTGGGCTGGAGGGACGGTTTAGCAGTTAAGGCATTTGCCTGCAAAGCCAAAGGACCCATGTTCAATTCCCCAGGACCCACATTAGCCAGATGCACAAGGGGGCGCATGCGTCTGGGAGTTTGTTTGCAGTGGCTGGAGGCCCTGGCACACTCATTCTCTCTCTCCCTCTTTCCCTGTAAATAAATAAATAAAACTAAAATATTTTTTTAAAAATTAAAAAGTATACACATATGCATTTGTGGCTCCTTGTAGTGGGGAACTGTCATTTCTATTCTTTGCTGCAGAAACTTGATTTCATAATTTTTGTGTTTGATCTCATAGGACCTTAAAACATTGCATCAGTCTATTTTTAAACTAATCTTCAAAATTAGAACATCCCAAGCTTCCAATCTGTTGACATCCACACACTGGTGACACCAGTTGTCCAAGGGCTGTTTCTCTAGAGTATTTACTGAATATTCTTGATATGCAAAGAGAATGACCCAGAATACATTTTAATGTATGTGAACTTTTGAGGAGAAATATTTCCACAGAAACTATGAGACATTATTATCACATTTTTGCATTTGTTAGATAACTTGTAGTCCTCATTCATCTTCCTTTACCAACTACAGAAAACATTTGTACCATGAACAATAGTGGTAAAGGATATTTTCTGTTATTTTTCATGCTTGTCTAAGTTGGCCTCTCAGTAGGTTACTTTTCCCATAAGGAGATATCTTTTTTCCAACATAACTAGCTTGTGTGTTTAATTTCAATTTTCCTTTTTCTTTTTTACTTTCTCCTCATTTTAAATTTATTCAATAAAAACTCTATTTGAAGGCTGGAGAGATGGCTTAGTGGTTAAGGCACTTGCCTGCAAAGACTAAGGACCCAGGTTCAATTCCCTAGTACTCACGTAAACCAGATACACAAGGTGGCACATATGTCTAGAATTCATTTGCAGTGGTTGGAGGCCCTAGCATATCCATTCTCTCTGTCTTAAATAAATAAATAAATAAATAAATAAATAAATAAATAAAAAAAAATAAAATGTTAGATGAACCCTCTCTTTGAATCTCATAACAATTTGATTATCAGGAACACATTCTTTGAGACTCTTACCTTTTAAATCACATTATTTGCCTTTGTATTTCTAATATTTATTTTTATTTTTTTAAATTTATTTATTTTTGGAGAGAGATACAGAGGGAGACAGAGAGAGAGGGAGAGGAAGAGAGCTGCTGTGAATGAAATCCAGATGTGTGCACCCCTTGTGGTCAAGTGTGGCATTGAGCCCTTGCGTCACTTTGCATCTGGCTAAACGTGGGACCTGGAGATTGGAACAGGCATTCTTAGGCTTAGGAGGCAGGCGCCTTAACCACTAAGCCATCTCTTCAGCCCTGACTTTGTATTTCTGATAATACCCTTGGAAAGAGTTTCTTCAAATTTATGAAATTCTGTGTGTCTTTTAAAAATATTTTCTCCTATCATTTTTTATGGGATTATTGGTATTTTTTCCAGTTATTGTCACTGAATTCCTATGGGCATCATAAGGGTGGTTTTATTAATCTGGTGAATAAAGAAAAATTTTTACTATCACCATTCCATTCTCAGACATTAGATGCATTTATAACAGAGAAAAGAAAGAGTAACTTGTTTGTCAATAGCTAATATATTACTGGGAAAAAAAAAAAAAAAAACTTTATTTCTTGGATGCATCAGTCCTAAACCACACAAGTTAGGATGTAATTATTTATCCACTAAGAAACATGGGAGCCCTCTGACAAAGTAATTATCATGATAAAAACTTGATTAGTGGGCTGGAGAGATTGCTTAGCGGTTAAGGCGCTTGCCTGCTAAGCCTAAGAACCTGGTTCCAATCTCCAGGTCCCATGTTTAGCCAGATGCAAAGTGACGCGAGGGCGCAATGCCACACTTGCCCACAAGGGGGCACACACATCTGGATTTCGTTCACAGCAGCTGAGAGACTGCTGGCACACCCATATATATCTGTATCCCTCTCCTCTCTGTCTGTCTCTCTCTGTGTCTTTCCAAAAATAAATAAAATAATAAAAAAATTACTTAAAAAAACTTGAATAGCATGATGTCAGATACAGGAGCTCTGTGGCAGTTACAGTCTGCCTTTTGGATAGTCTGATCATTAAGCAAATTGACTTCATTTCATTTCATGATTCAAACCAAGGTTTTAGTTCTGAGGACTAATTTCAATGAAGGTATAAATTATATTTCCACTAAATATACACATTTTAAATATCACTAAGCACTTACCAATTATGAGGACTGTCCACTAAGAATTAGAAAAGGTAAATACCTAATCATAGGAAAAGATTATGAAAAAGTTTCCTGATCTGAACACTCCAATTCCTTCCTTAACTTTCTGCATTCACTTACAGCCACACTCCACATACATCTGTTTGCTGACAGAGCAAACTGAGCAAGCATGTGCCTATGGTGCCCAGACAATGTGGTTCTTAATTCATTTACTACCTCTGTAGAATGGAGACCCACAAAGAGGAACCCAAAGCCTTGGTAGCCCCAGTTTTTACTTTGTCTATCAGATGATGTTTTTTATCTATGTCACCTGAAGGGTTTTTGCTTATATAGAAGAATAGGACCATACTTGCTCAAAATTCTTTAGCCAGATTAAAATTCTTAAAATAATGAAAACAAAAAATGTCATAAAAATGACAAAGTAGATGTGGTGGTTTGATTCAGGTGTTCCCCATAAACTTAGGCAGTCTGAATGCTAAGTCCCCAGGTGATAACAATTTGGGAATTAAAGCCTCCTGGAAGCAGTGATTTTGGGGGGCAGCTTATGGGTTTATAGCCAGCTTCCTCTTGCCAGTGTTTGGCACAATCTTCTGTTGCTGCTGTACATCTTATATTGGCCAGGAGGTGATGTCCACTCTCTGTTCATGCCATTATTTTCCCATGCCATCATGAAACTTCCCCTTGAGTCTGTAAACCCAAATAAACCCTTTTCCCCACAAGCTGCTTTTGGATCAACGCTTTCTGCCAGCAATGTGAAACTAACTGCAACAGTACAGTTGGTTCTGAGAAGTGGGATAATTGCTGCTAGATATCTGACTGTGTGGCTTTTGACCTTTTGGAACTTATTTGTGGAAAGAATGTGGATGAATTTGAAATCTTGGCCCAAGAGATACCTTGAAGTGCTATAAGTAAAACTTGATGGTCTTTTCTGTTCAGAGTTGAAAGATCTGATTGCAGAAAGAACCATGGACTGTGAAGCTTGGCTTATAAGGGTGAGAAAGTACTTTGTAGGGACTGGGCTAGAAGCAGTTTGTGTGAGAGGCTTGCAGTTATGCCTGTGTCCTGAGAACTTATGCAGGGTTGCATTGCATAGAAATGGACTGATGTGAGCAGAGGGATATGACCAATAAAAATGAAATCTTTGGACTGAAACTGCTGTCCATTTGGCTGCAATAGAGAGATTACAGATATTGAGAATGGGCCAACTGACCTGAATTGGAATGACAGGAAGAATGCAGTATTTTGAGGTGGCCTGAGTGCTGAAGTAATGTCCTTTCTTCAAAGTCTGCTTTATTTCTCCCTGGATTATCAAATTGGTAGCCCACTTGGTATTATGGACTATACCAAATGCAAGAAAGAGAGTTCCATTGAATTTGCAACACAATTTTGTTTTTGGAAATGGCCATAGGCAGTGTGAGGCAGGCTTGTTGCATGGAGCCCCAGTGGAGCCATGAGGATGAACCATGAGTTGCAGTGGAGACAGAAGGGAGATGATGCCAGAACTATGGGGTAATTGCCAAGGAGAGCTGCTGGCAGTGGATGAAGTTTCCTGGACTGTGAGTAGCATAAGTGGAGGGGCAGAATTTGAACTCCAGATACTCGTTACTGCAGTTAAGGCATTTGCCTGTGAAGCCAAAAGACCCAGGTTTGATTCCCCAGGACTCACATAAGCCAGATACACTAGATGGCACATGTGTCTGCAGTTCATTTGCAGTGGTTGGAGCCCTGTCATGCCCATTCCCCCCCCACACACCTTCTTCTCTCAAATAAACAAATAGAAAAATAGAAAAAATATTTTAAAAAGAATCAAATACATATACTTGTGCACCATCATAAGTAGTAGCATCTACTAAAATAAACAAAAGTTAGAAATAATAAATGTTAGCTTCAGTGAAAGTAGGAAGAAAATCTGGAATGACATAGAAGAAAAAAATGAGTTATTATTTAACATGATATAATGTGTTAAATGATGTGGAAATAACTTCACTGTACACCTTTTGGAGGTGTGTGTATGTGTGTTTATAGCGACCGAGATTAGATATGTGTATATATATATGCAATTTTAAATGAATTTAGGAATATAAAAGAATTGGATTAATTTTATCAAATTCTTGTAGTGTTTTTCCAGAGCATTTAAACATCTTAAGCCAAAATTAATTATTCATTAAGCAACAATTTCCAATTTTCTCTAGACTCTTCTCCTAGGAACCTATTCTATTGTCCATCCCTAAATTCTGTCTCCTTGACATTGAATATATGAAGCACCACAAATCTGTCCTATCTCATCACCTCATTTCATTAAACACACTTATAAGCATCCTGAAATGTTTCTTCATTCCCTTCATGGCTGAATCTTATTTCATCTATGGATATAGTAAACATTTTAGATCCATTCATCTATTAATGCACATTTATATTATGCCACAGTGAATTTTGAAATTTGTTAATAGGAATATTGATGTTCATATTCTCCGTTTCAAACAGAATGCTTCAATTCCTTTTGGTATATGAGTCGGAATAGAATTACTACAGAATAAAATTAAAATAAAATTATAGATGCTTTTTAAGAGTAGGAAATTTTAATTATTAACTAATTTACATAAATCCATTATAAGATGAATTTATCATAAATAAAATGATTAGTATAGAAAGCATGGTTGTCAATACCTCTCAATGAGCTGCTGGTCAGGGAGGCAACCTAATCTGCTGAAACAATGTAGTCTATTGCCATTGTCCTTGGTCTCCCACCAAAACTAGGTGCTATGTCCCTACTGCTGAAGACATCATGTGTTTTACTTGTATAGTACAGAGAAACCAAGTTGGGACTGAGTTTTCATCATACTGAAAGTCACTGTCCTATACATATGTGGAATATTCCAGAATCAACTTACCTGCCAGGCAAGATATAAGCACAGGTACAACAGTGGCACAGATTTTATGGGAGTAGCCAACTGTTCTTTGATTGAATTGGGGGTCTGCTCCAAAGATTTCATGTACTATAAATCTGACCACAATCATGTGGCTAGGAACATAGGTTATAGAGGAAGTCAGGGGAACTACTACTGTGATTATGCTAAACAGGTAGCATATCAAACTTTCTTCTAAATGTCCATATTTTCTTCCCATATTTCTGCCATAGGTTAATACTGCTCGAAGCTCTGACTATAGAAGATTCTTAATATAATGGTGTTTCATGCAGACCTCTGACAAAATTGCTAAGAATAAGTGACCACTGTGTAGTCAGCGTCAAACTAGATGACTAAACCACTCCTCCAAGGCTTGGGGGTGGACAGAAAGAATGTAAGGAAAGGAGAATGAGAAGGAGGGCTGTAAAATGGTATCTGCAGACAGGACATAACAGAACTCATGAATTCAGTGAAAAGACTGCCTGCCAATAGTTCACCATCGATAGGGGTGGGGGAGGATACATGAGACCCCATGCCTTCCAGAGGAAATAATGACAGCTAATAGTTGCTGGCAAAGGGGAGTCAGGTTCATCAGTAATGTAACCACTGATAGATTTCCACTTCGGAGGCAGTAAATAGCCATCTACCCATGATCATTCAAGCTATTCCTATTTGACACACTGGGTGGGAAAAAAGGGCAGGAAAGCTAGATGGAGATGAATGAGGAAGAAGAAGAGTGTTAATGGAAGGGGTGGAAATAAGACAGGGTAATTCGGTGTCATAAAATATCAAAAATGGAAAATAAAAGCCCTGGAGAAATGGTCTAGTGGGACCCACATAAGCCAGATGTACAAGATGACACATGCATGTGGAGTTTGTTTGCTTGCAGGGCTGAAGTCCCTGGTGTGCCCATTCTCTCTTTCTCTCTCACAAATAAAAAATGAATAAAAGACATATTTTTAAAAAGGATGGCTGTCAATTTTGTCTAAATAAAATGGGTTTTTAAGAATAACATTTTAGTCAGTATAGCTTAGTAGTAGCTCACATTACTATCATGAATGATGTCCTGTGATTGGTTCATATTACGTAGTAAAACAAACATAAAAAATAAAAAATAAAATTTAAAAATAAAACCTCTTCCCTCACCAAGTGGAATACAAAATTGGCAGAATTGATAATATTTTTTTCAGTATTCATGAGTGTTCCTCATTATTGTTGCTTATAAAATTATCAAATTTTCTCTTTAATAAATCAAAATAATGTTACAATATTCATTATATTGCTATATGGAGAGCAATTCTGAATTAGTTCTCAGTTATATTAAGTTGGGCAAAAAATCTGATGGTTTCATTTCATTCCTTTCCCTGAATATCTGCTGAACATGGATATAAAAATATAATTAATTTGAGATTCAGATTCCATAAGCATCTTACAGTGTTTTGTATTTAAAGATGAAATTTTGTATTATCTTTCAAACAAGCATGTCTTATTATGACATCCACAATACAGGTGAATTGTATTTCATTCAGGTTTTAGATAGTGAAGCATGCTGGAGGACAGACTGCCATCCATATATCACAGGGTTGGGAATTACACTGGTAATCACAGTGTCTCTTTTCTTGACAGGAACAGCAGGGGGCATATTCAGTTCAGATGGAGACAGAGACCCCTGCCTATAATGGCTTGGATTGACTTTTGAAAAAGATTCCTTTTAAACACTAATTGCCTGTTGTATTCCCTGTCTAGTGTCTTCTTCTTTTCTGTTTCTAAATTATATATATATATATATATATATATAATTTTCCTCTCTCTGAATATATATATTCATTCATATATATATATATATGTATTATATATTATATTATATTATATTATATTATATTATATTATATTATATATGTATATATATATATTCATTCATTCATGCTGCTGAAGTAATGTACCTCCTAAAACATCATTTTAACTTTCTGATAGGATCATCCACAGAAAAAAATGCTCCCACCCATCCTCTGTTCTCTAAGAATGTGCCCACCAGAAAAATATCCTTTCATCTTTTCTTATAAAGAAACATATGTTCTGTTATCTTGTCTGAAAACTTAAATTATTCCTTTGTAGTGAAAGAATTATATGAAATTCAAGTTATTGCCTGTCCTCTTTACAATGAATTATAGGAGAGCCAGTATGCATTTTAGAGTAATTAACTGCCAGAAACAAGAATGAAAGAGCAAAAATGGGTGAAGCATAAGGGTTGAAATGGCGACTATGAAGTTAGTGAGGAAAATCTGAGGAGGCACTGAGTGGGAGAGCATAATGAGTCGTATTTTGAAAGGTCTTGTTCTTAAATGCTTGGGGTTGCAGAACTGTAACTGCCAATGCTTAAATACCCAGAAATTCTGAGATGTTTCAGGAAAAACACAATACTAAGAACTTGATTACTTTTAAATGTTCTTTGCCATTGTCACACTCTACCAGCAGTCAGTGGGCTATTTGTGATCACATGTTTCTAGGGAGATCTATGAATAAGGGCATCTGGCTTACATGGGTACTGGGGAATTGAACATGGGTCCTTAGGCTTTGCAGGCAAGTGCCTTAACTGCTAAGCCATCTCTCCAGCCCTACTTTTTTTTTTTTTTTTTTTTTTTGGTTTTTCAAGGTAGGGTCTCACTCTAGCTCAGGCTGACCTGGAATTCACTATGTAGTCTCAGGGTGGCCTCAAACTGATGGCGATCCTCCTACCTCTGCCTCCCCAGTGCTGGGATTAAAGGCATATGCCACCACGCCCGGCTCCTACTTTATGTTTTTATTTTCATTTTTTTTTAAATTTTTTTTGTGGATGTCTTTTTTTATATTATTCTAATTTTATATTCATAATGGTGACTCCCTTATCCTCCTCCCTGTCCTCCCTCTTCCAAAGGGACCCTCATCAATGGGGGATGTGGGTCTTGCACTGTGAAGGTAGTCACCAATTATGGGAGATCGGCCAAGTCTCTGTGCATAACACCCCAACTTGTGGCTCTAACATTCTTTCTGCCCCCTCTTCCGTGAATTTCCCTGAGCCACATTGGGATCATTTTAGTTCTACTTCAGTGATGAGGTTTTGGGAGCCTCCGTGTCTCTGGATGTCTGGCTTATTAGGAGTTGGATGTGCTCTGTGTTTATCTCCTTCAGTCTTTTTCTGGTGCCATGATCACCATGAACACCGTCCTCTTTACCTTCTCCTGCATTACTCTATGGTTTCAGCTGGGGCCCTGGTGAGGTGTGATTGGCCAATTTTCCCTTCGGATTTGTTGTCAACCTGAAAAAGATAAGCAAATTCTCCCACGGAAAGAGAAGTAGTTCTAGATATATGGGATGGCCATAGATATTTTAGAGGGAATTTTCTGGGAAGTCAATATACCTTTTGATTTTTCCTTGGATATTTCACAATTCTTTATATATATTTATGTATTTGTATATATACACACACACATATATACAAGTATACACACACTCACCTATATATTAATAGATCTTGCAATGATAGCTAGCTGCATGGAATACCTATCCTGAATTTCTGGCTTTTTCTCATCAAGATGCATAACTCTGACTATTGTCTTATTCATTCAAGGTGTTTTCAGCTGTGTAACTATCTATTTATATTTAATCTGAGCCTCCAAGGTCTGCCCCACAAGTCATTTTTATTTTCTCAGAAATTGCATTTCTCCACTTTATTCCATTGTGTTTTAGGGTATTTTTCATGCATGTCTGTGAATTTCTAATTGGATTTTCTATGGTGTCAGTTCCACTGTTATTACTCCCACTGTGGCTTTTACTTTGACAATCGTGATTTTTATTTTAATGCAACCTTCCTTCCAACCCAGTGACTCCACCATATGATTCTTCTTAATTAAAGGAACAGATGAATTTCTTACATTACATGGAAATAATAAAATAGGTAAGATGAAATATAGTTACATTTTTAATTTTGTATTATCTTTTAAGTTATATACAGATGCATTTTAGGTAAACATAACACTTTTGAGGGTTGCAGTTTAAACTTGAATATTTCTCCTCCAAACTTGAATCTGAGTCTGCCTTTGTGGTTTTTATTTGGTAATGAATTTTATTGTTGGATGTTTATTCTATTGAAGGTTATTATTTATTTTACTAATATAAAAATACATCAGAGAAACCATAATTGTGATATATGTCCTATATATCTATCATCTGTCTGTTTATCATGTATCTATAATCATCTTTCTATATTTCCTTTATTTATTTATTTATTTATTATCTCCTTCCCTCCCTTTTCTCTTTCTTTCTTTCATTTTTTTTTTTTACTTTTTATTTTTTGAGATAGGGTCTCCTCACCCTAGGCTATGCTGACCTGAAATTCACTACATAGTCTAGAGTGTCCTCCAACTTGCAGAGATTCTCCTACCCTGCCTCCAGAGTGTTGGGATTAAAAGCATGTGCCACCATGCTTAGCTTCATTTCCTCCCTTTTTTGTGCTAAAATAAACATATGAAAAAGTACAAAGGATATGAATTCAAAGACAACATTCTAATGCTTGTAAATGATGGATCATACTCTCCTACTCCAACCCTTCCTTGTGAAGAACACACATCACACATGATTGGACAACACACTAGCTTATCAGATCAATAACATAAAAAAAAAAGATTTCATTCTTTATATTGGGATAATGGCCATCTTCTTCAAAAACATTAACGAGGCATTTTTATGGTGGCAAGTAATTTGGTACCTGTCTTTTAGGCATTAAATACATTTCCCCAAAGGTCATAAATCCACAAAGTGATGTAAAAAAAGCTGGAGGATATGACTACATCATGAGGGTTGTTCTGTTTTGAATGGGATCAGTATTGATAAAAGATCTTTCCCTGTTGGTACTCTCTCAGTCGCGTGAAACCACAAGTCAGGAAGAGGCCTTTGGAAGACTCTAGATCAACCAGCCCCATGCTCCTGTCTAAACTTGAGATAAAATGTGCTCTAAGGAAATGTATGAGTAGGAAAGCCTTTATTTGACTCACAGGTTTGGAGATTTCCCTCCAAGGAAAGTCAGTCCCACCTGAAGAAGGCAGTACATTAAAGAAAGAACATGATAGGCTGGAGGGTTGGCTTAGCAGTTAAGGCATTTGCCTGCAAAGCTAAAGGACCCAGGTTCGATTCCCCAGGATGCACAAGGTGGTTCATGTTCATTCACACTGGCTGGAGGCCCTGGCATGCCCATTCTTTCTCTCTCTCTCTCAACTCTTTCTCTGTAAAATAAATAAATAAATAAATAAATAAATAAATAAAATATAAAAAGAAAAAAAAAACATGTAATAGAGAATCTTGTGCACCTCATTGCTGGGACGCAAGAAATATGAAGATATCAGTGTTCTACGTTACCATCTTAGGGGATGTCTCCAGTGACAGAAAACCTTCTACTTGGCCCCATTTCTTAAAGGTTTCTACATCCTCCCTATTAAATGTTCTGATATGGGAAAAAAGCATTGAAATTCTAGATTCAAATTTCAACACTGCTCGAACACCTTGAGACAGTCTACTCTGCTCCCAAACATAGGCCTGATGATATTTAACATCGCCTTACCTGTTTGTCCATCTTTCAAACTGGAAATATTTTGTCACTTATTAGGTTACCATGCAATCTAAATACAAGGACTCATCAAAAGAATATAGAGGTTAATACATGATGATTATGTAAAATGTATTAGTTGTACATGGCACATATCTACCAAACAGTTTTTCCCAAATTATGAACGTTAACATCACTAGTGCCATGTAGACATAAAGTGCATAGATGTAATAAGATCAGCATGAGAGTTTATCTCTGCTGTGTTTTATTTCCCAGAAATCTATAGGCTGATCTCATGATGCAAAGGGGACAACAATAAAAGCCTAGGTAGGAGTCATTAGCAGGATATCTGCACCACATTCCTGCAGAAATTGAGTTTAGAACACAGTGAGAACTTCAGACAGATAAGCAAAGGCCGACGAAACATGAATGATCACAGTAAGAACTGGATGGATGCCTAGAAAAGAAATATAACAACAATGGGAAAACTAATATAATCTAACTTATTGTTAAGAGTATGTTTAACTAATCATATGCTCTTACTAATAGCAATGTACTGGTTTGGGTCATAGTCATGGAAAAAATTATAATAATGTGGAAAAGGGATTGAGGAATACATAAAATTTTCCTGTTCTTCATAGGAACACTTCAGTACCTCTATTTTTCTTCTAAAATAAAATTTTATTAAAAAATTATATGTCCTAAACTTTTAAGCACTATGCTAGCTAGACCTGGGGACTCTATAGGAATTGCCTTTTGTTGAAGTAATATATTATATCACAATATAGCACAGTTTATCTGAGGAAGAGAAAAAAAAATTTGAAATGAATTAACTTTACTTGACCTTTTAATTACTTTACCTTTCTTTTCTTTGGCATAGTAGAAAGTATCATTGAAATAAGAGTAAATGAGGAATATAAGAGACTCATGAGGGCCTGGAGGGATGGCTCAGTAATCAAAGGCACTAGTTTGCAAAGCCTGCCAGCCAGAGTTTAATTCCCTAATACCTACATAAACCAGATGCACAAAAGGGCACATGCATCTAGAGTTTATTTGTATCCATGGCAGATACACGGTGTTTCTTTATTTCTCTTGAAAGTAAGTAAAGTATTTATCAAAAAGAAAAGAATATTATGGATAATTATGCTATCTATGAACATTATGAATATCAACTTACATTAGTTATTATAATGGGATATGTACATACAGTAATTAAGGTGTCTCACTCTAATATTTATCTCCTGGTAGTTCAAGAACAGGTCTATAATAGAAAACCTATGTTCAGTGCAGTGTTATTTACCTTTAAAAGTAGTTAGCAAAGTCTTTGGGATTTATAATTGGAACAAAAAATATGTACTATGTTTTGAGAATTTTGGGATCAGAAAACCTAGGAATACTGAGGAGCAGAGAAGACATGGGGATTTCCAGCACCACATACATATTATGTCTTAACACCACTCACTGTGCTGTTTGATCGCAGATATTGCTATTTTTTTTATCCAAGCCTTTTTTTAAAAATTAATTTTATTCCTTTATTTTTTTAGAGAGAGAGTGAGAGAATGGGTACCCAGGACCTTCAGCCTATGTGAATGAACTCCAGATGCATGCGCCCTCTTGTGGCATGTGTGCAACATTGTGCACTTGTACCACTGTGCCTCTGGCTACAGGGGACCTGGAGACTTGTACATGAGTTCTTAGGATTCACAGGAAAGTGCCTTAACCACTAAGCCATCTCTCCAGCCATAAAATCTTTTTTTTTTTTTTTTGAGAGAAAGACACAGAGAGAGATGGAGAGGGAGAGGCAGGGCGGGGGAGAGGAGAGAGAGAGAATGGATTCACCAGCAGCCTCTCAGCTGCTGTGAACAAAATCCAGATGCTTGCACCCCCTTGTGGGCAAGTGTGGCATTGCACCCTTGTGTCACTGTGTCTGGCTAAACGTGGAACCTGGAGATTGGAACCGGCGTCTTAGGCTTAGCAGGCAGGCTCCTTAACTGCTAAGCCATCTCTTCAGCCCCATACAAGCTTTTTTAATTGCTATATGTAACACAGCAAATTTTATTTACCTAAATTAAAAACAAATACAGAGTGTTATCAAATTGATGCTGTATATTACTCAAGAATATAGATAAAGGTTAAAAAAATTAAAGTTTTAAGGAGTGATTGAGAAAAATTGGAATTTAAAGGGAGACAATGGGTAATTAAAATAAAAACTAAAAAGCAAGTAAAATTTATGTTAACAATGAAGACTGTTAGCACTAATTAATATAACACTCTGAAATATATATTTCTCAGTAACCTACTGAGATAATCCACTAAGATTCTTTTGATTGTTTTAAGAACAAGTCACTTACCAGCAGTGATAATACACACCTGTAATTCCAGCACTTTGGGTGGTAAACACAGGAGGATCAAGAGTTTAAAGGCATCCTGAGCTACACGGCTAGTCCAAAGCCAGTCTGGACTGCATGAGACACTGTCTGCTTAAAAACTAAAGAATGGGACTGGAGTGATGGCTTAGCATTAAGGCATTGGCCTATGAAGATTAAGGACCCAGATTTTACTCCCCAGTGCCCACATAAGCCAGATTCACAGGAGACACATGCATCTAGAGATTGTTTACAGTGGCCCCTGGTGTACCTATTCTCTCTACATCTGCCTCTTCCTCTCTTTCTTCCCCTCCCTTTCGCTCTTTCAAATAAATATAATAAAACAACCCAATGAATAAAATTATAAAAAGAAAGAAATATCCATTAATGTACAAGTGAAACTCAGCAGGTACTAAAATTATAAGAAATATAATTAACATGCATACACACATAGGCAATTGATCACATTAGTAATCTGACATCTTTTTATAATGCATATTCACAATGTATACACATATATGGTCACTGTTAAATGTCAAGGTAGAATATCCTAATATATGTTCATATATCATATATATACATATGTTGAACATATACTTAATGTGGACACACATGCATGTATTCATTTAGAACATTCCTTATTTATTCTACTTTATGTGGTTTGGGTGTGCGTGTGTAATGTGGTGTGTGTGTGTGTGTGTGTGTGTGTGCAGTGTGTATGGTGTTTGCATATATGGGGCACATGAGACACTCTATGCACCTACTAGTAGCACAGAAGCGCTGTTGTTTTGCTATTTGCATTCCTGTTTGAGCCAGAGCTTGCCGCTTTTCTTGAGCTCTGGCCATTCTTTGTTATTCCCCTACAAGACTGGGGTTACAGACATAAGTGCCCATGCTCAACTGATGATGGGGGTCCCAGGGATTGAACTGGACCCTCATGCTCACTGCATAGGAAGTGCTCTTAACAACTAAGCCATCTCTCCATTCCAGATGTCATTTGCTTTTCATTTCATTTCATTTCATTTTATTTCATTTCATTTCATTTCATTTTATTTTATTTTATTTTATTTTATTTTATTTTATTTTATTTTATTTCATTAGGCAAGCCCAACAGGGCCTCTAGCCACTGCAGTTGAACTCCGGATGCATGCACCTCTTTGTGCACATGTGAAGCATTGCATGCTTGGGTCACTGTGCATCTGGATTGTGTGAGACATGGAGAGTTGAACATGAGTCTTTCCAGCCCCAGATGTCATTTTCTTAATGAAGGAATTAAGATAATCAAAGCTTACGTAAATGGCTGAGATTCACAAATCGAGTAGGATGAATAAAATCTGCCACAGTATTTACATTTTTATACCTGCAACTAGTTACTATTTATAGAACAAAAGGGTTATTGCTTTCATATAGTAAAATATGTCCCTAAAGATCTTGAGATGTCCTAATTATTTGCAGATACTCAATATTTTCATAAGGAAGTACACAAAAGTATGTTGGCATGGGGAATCAGAAGAAGTAGGAGAATGAGAGAAGAGAGAGATTATGAATGAGTGTCTGTGTGTGTGTGTGTGTGTGTGTGTGTGAGAGAGAGAGAGAGAATAAGACCAGAAATGCATATCTGTAGCATCATAAGAGTATCTTAAATTTTTCCAAAATATTATTTTGTATTATTGAAAGAAATAGAAAAGGGCTGGAGACATGGCTTAGCAGTTAAGGCGCCTGCCTCCTAAGCCTAAGAACACTGGTTCCAATCTCCAGCGGTTCCAATCTCCAGGTCCCACGTTTAGCCAGATGCAAAGTGACACAAGGGTGCAATGCCACACTTGACCACAAGGGGGCATACGCATCAGGGATTTCATTCACAGCAGCTGAGAGACTGCTGGCTCACCCATCTCTGTCTGTCTTCCTCTCCCTCTCTCTCTGTCTCCACCCCCCAAAAAAATAGAAAAACAAAAACAAGCAATAATTTACTTAAGAAAAAATATATCTGTTTGGTTTGTACATTTTCTGTCCATATTAAGTACTAAAATATGATTTGGTTGAGCGGGTATGGTGGTGCATGCCTTAAATCCCAGCACTTGGGAGGAAGAGGTAGAATGATCTCCATGAGGTTGAGGCCACAGAGTGAATTACAGGTCAGCCTCAGCTAGAGCGAGACTCTACCTTGAATACATGGTGTGTGTGTGTGTGTGTGTATATATATATATATATATATACACACACACACACACACACACACACACACACACCCTTGGTGAATGGAAGTTGCATTTTTAAAAACTGTCTTATGCTGATATTAACTTAGCAAAACTCATGACAAACTACATCATTTCTATTGTCATGTGCAAACTCTTTTATATTATTTCACATAAGGGAACATCATGCTGTTTTAATTATAGCTATTATTATGAATTTGAATGATATTTTTCTTATCTATCATTAAAAGCTAAAAAAGTCAATGCCATTCCTCTTGAGTTAGAGCTATGACATTTACAATATATGGGTATTAAATAAAATGTTATAATATACCAATTTCCACTTAATAACCCTGGAGCTGCTATTTTAAAATGTATATATGTATATATTGTCAACTGAGCTAGGAATTATCACTTTTTATTCTACAATTTATATTCAACATAATGTTTGAGTTCATAGTCAGAGGAAATGCTTTAAATAATTTTTGAGTATATGAGCAGGCAGGACTTTTCTTTAAATGTAGTTAATTTCTATGAAGGGAATTTTAACATATAGAAAGTGGGGCATATTCATGTCTGAATTTCATAAAACCTTGGTAATAAGGGCTGTCTAGAGTATATAATTCTTTCTTGTAGTTATAAATCCATGCCCGACATTATTTGGCTTATGTCATGCAATGCTTATGTCTCATTGCTCATAAATCATTAAAGTCATATTCAGATGAGCAGAGAGATTTGGTGAGAGCACGATTCCACATCATAAGTAGCTGGGAAGATGGCTAAGCATATCCTTGTATTAATGTAAACTTGGGAAATCCTTAGGGAAAGAATTGAGAATACCTTTGTCAACTTCAAATTTCTATGTCTGGCATGAGTTCTTGGGGCTCCCAAATATGGGTGTGTGTGTGTGTGTGTGTGTGTGTGTGTGTGATGCTCAATGCTCACAAACTTCCCAGTAAGCACTTCTCTTAATTTTCATACCCATATATTAATACTACTCTCACTAATGATGGGGGTCCCAGGGATTGAACTGGAATAGTCTTTGGGCCCTCATGCTCATTGCATAGGAAGTGCTCTTAACAACTATGCCATCTCTCCACTCCAGATATCATTTTCCTTTCCTTTCCTTTCCTTTCCTTTCCTTTCCTTTCCTTTCCTTTCCTTTTATTATTTTAATTTTTTTAATTTTAATTTTAATTTAATTTTTTTTATTTTATTATTTTATTTTATTTTATTTGGCAAGCCCAACAGGGCCTCTAGCCACTGCAGTTGAACTCCTCACTTTTGTTTAGAAAAGCCACTCAGAAGGCACCATGGTGCTGAGAAGAGTTGACAGAGGAGTGTTCAACACTAAAATATCTCTATCACAGCTTCATAGGCTCAGAGTCCATTGCGGAAGAGGAGGCAGAAAGAATGTAAAAGCCAAAAGAAGGATAGGACTCCTTACAACATGCCCCTCCAGACACAAAATGGCCTGGATATCCATGACCTCAAAGTACATGACACTACCTACACAAGACCATCATAATAAGAGGAAAAGATCATGACATCAAAATAAAAGGGAAGAGAGACTGATTGAGAGGGGGAGGGGATATGATGGAGAGTGGAGGGAGGGAGGGAATTACCATGGATTATGGCCTACAATTATGGAAGTTGTCAATTAAAAAATAGAAAAAAATTTTTTTATTTATTTATGTGAGAGAGAGAAGGAGGAAGTGAGAGGGAGAAAGAGAGAGAGAATGGGTGTGCCACAGCATCCAGCCATTTGGGAATTGAACCTAGGTCCTTTGGCTTTGCAGGCAAACACCTTAATCACTGAGTAATCTCTCTAGCCCTATTTATTTCTTTTTGAGAGGAAGAGAGAGAGAGAGAGCAACAGAATGGGCATGTCAGGGCCTCTAGCCACTGCAAATGAACTCCGGACCCATTAAGCTTCTTGTGCTTCTGGCTTACATGGGTACTGGGAAATCGAACCTGGGTTTTTAGGCTTCAGAGGCAAATGCTTTAACCGCTAAGATATCTGTCCAGTCCCTAAATATACTTTTTAGCCTCAGTATTTCATGTGATTTTCTAGACATTAAAAGCAATTAAATCATATTATGAAGCTACAATAGTAAACACTATTCCACAGCAATGATGTCTTTTCACTCAGTCATTCACCACCTAAACTTTTGGAAGAAAATGCATATTACCTTGTCATCTCTCTTAGACTTGAGATAAATTTTCTCCTTTATGGTGTACAGTGGGCAGGGACATGCCCCGTATGTGTAATACTGTCTCTAAAACTGCAGTGTTTCAAGGAGTCTTTGTCTTTAGTGGAGAGAGAGAGACCTCAATTATAATTTCTTTTATCATATTTTCATAGACCAATCAATAGGTCTTTCCTGGGTATTCTGGGTGAATTAGGATCTTTTCAAACTATAATATTTTTAAATGATTTGTAAAATATTTTATTTATTTGACACAGAGAGAAAGAGAGGCAGATATATAGAGAGAATGGGCATGCCAGGGCCTCTAGCCACTGCAAATGAATTCCAGACACATGTGCCCCCTTGTGTATCTTGCTTATGTAGGTACTGGGGAATCAACTTGGGTCCTTAGACTTCACAGGTAAGCACCTTAACTACTAAGCCATCTCTCCAGACAATAAAAGTATATTTAATAACCTCCAGGCAAAGCAAATCCACAATTAACTCTATCATTCTAATTTCAAAGTTGCTTTTCAATTTTGGGAATCAGTAGATTTTCACTTTTTCTAGTTCAACAAATTTAAACCATAAGTGCAATTTTATTTTCTTAGTGTTTTATGAATTTATTGTGTCTTAGTGGTTGTCCACCAAAATGTTGATAGTAAGTCTTACATCTGGTACAGGGCAAGTTGCTAAACAGGTAAAGTTCTTTCTGCATAAGCATGAGGACCTGAGTTTGGATCCTCCGACCCCACCTAAAAGCCAGATGCAGTAGTGTTCACTCCTATAGTGTTTTCATGTGCCCCATGGCCAATATTTGGAGGGTGTATACAAAAGTAAGTGTCTCATATATTTACCAGGAATAATTCTTTATGTCACTAACATTATTTTCTCAATTCCTTTCCTTCAGTGTGACAAATCACTGTTTTACTGGCACTGGCTTTCATGATAAGATGTATCGCTGATCTGAATCACTTATTTTGGTATATAAGAAAAGTGAAGACGTGTCTGGGAAAACTATACCTGATATGTACCATTGAATAAAGAGTAAATAAGGAATACTGTCTTTGATGTAACAATATTCAAGTGGTCTTCGTGCAGTATTTTAGGAGGCTCTAAAATTAAACATTCTTTTTTAAAATAATATTTTATTTATTTATTTGAGAGAGAGAGAATGGGCACACCTGGGCCTTCAGCCTCTGCAAACGAACTCCAGAGGCATGTGCCACCTTGGGTATCTGGCTTTCGTGGGTCCTGGGGAATCGAACCTGGGTCTGTTAACTTTGTAGGCAAGTGCTTGCTAAGCCATCTTTCCAGCCCCAAATTAAACTTTTTTTTTTTTTTTTTTTTTTTTTTTTTTTTTTTTTTTGCAATATAGGGTCTCATTCTGGTCCAGGCTGACCTGGAATTAACTATGTAGTCTCAGGGTGGCCTTGTACTCTCGGCGATCCTCCTCCCTCTGCCTCCCGAGTGCTGGGATTAAAGGCGTGCGCCACCATTCCCGGCTCCAAATTAAACATTTTTAAGGCCTACCTTATGCCTTGAAAAGTAATGACAAGAAGGCATAAGAGAAATGCTTAATATATTTATCCTGATAAAAAATAATCCATGACACTCTCTATTATTTTCATAATCAATTTGTGATCATATCATTAAACAGACAGACTGGATTGGTTTTCTGTTGCCGAGGAAAACTTGGCACACATTTAGTGGCTTATTACCTCATACTAAGTGAGAAGTCTGTACAGACAGAATTGACAAAAATCAAGCTGTTGTCCTGGTTGGAGGCTCATTGAGTCGCTATTTGCGAGAATCTATCTCCAAGCCCATTCAGGTTGGAAACAGAACCAGTTTCCTTGCTACCTCAGGAGTGAGGTCTCTGTTTTCTCACTGGATGCTGGCCAAAGATTGCACTTAGCAATGATTCTCTAACTAGTAAGTGCATTCAAATACTTTCCACGTACCCGTAGCATAGATTCCCAGTGTGCATTTGACAGACATCACAACTGGAGAAGCAATGAAATGAATGCAGTGCACTCTGTTTCTTTAAACCAATAACAAATAAATAGTCATCTATCCACCAGCAATGAAGATAAAAATCAAACTTGGCCAAGAAAAAGAACCACATGGAAAATTCAGATTCAAGTCACATTAGTATATGATCGGCCATAAGAAGTTGTCAAATGATTCAATACAATCTAAAAAAACTGTAAACCATGGTGTGTACTTAAAGAACATACCATCTGCACTTGTAAAGCCAGTACTGTGGTCAGTGCTGGTGGCAATGTGTTTGGTTAATTTGATAAGACTTCTGCAACTGGGGTAATTTAATTAAAAGTTAAATAAATGGAAATCACGAGAATCTAGATTAAACTGTGCCAAACCTTATTAAACTCATTATAATATTTGAAAAGGAGAGGATGTGTAATCTACAGGAAGATCAACAATAATCTGTTACCTGGGTTTTTCCATTATCTCCCAATCGCTTTCCATGGTGCTGCCAAAGTTTTACTCTCCTCAGCATTTACCTAACACCATTAGGAAAAACCATTCAACATTTGCTTTATTTTGGTCTATATAATATGCATAGTATTTGTCACTCCCTAGACTTTCTCATCTGAATTTTTTTAAAAAGCAAACAAACCTACACAAAACTTCTGACCTTCTCCCTTGGTGAGTAAATCAGCTTCTAGCACATTTGACTGTTTTCCTTGGGACATAAACCATGAAAGAGTGCATAGTCTTTCATATGGAAGGTACCACTTCTACTCATATCCACCTAATTTCTTTTTTTTATTGAATGCAATTACAGTTTTCTAAGAGAAAGTTCACATTTGCTTCAGCCTCAAACAGAGTTTTCCTATCTATCCTTCTTTAATTTTTTATTTCATTTTTATGAAATTGCTCTGTACTTTAAAATATATATATATATATATATATATATATATATATATATATATATATATTTGTTTATTTATTTATTTAAGAGAGAGAGAAAGAGGCAGAGAGAGAGAGAAAGAGAGAGAGAGAGAGAATAGGTGTGCCAGGGCCATCCAGCCACTGCAAATGAACTCCAGATACATGTGCCCCCTTGTACATCTGGTTTACGTGGATCCTGGAGAATCAAACCAGGGTCCTTTGACTTTACAGGCAAATTCCTTAACCTCTAAGCCATCTATCTAGTCCCCTGCTCTCTACTTTTTAATTCCCCCTTCATCCAGCAGCCTGTTACAGTGATATGCTTATGTCTCAATAAAATCCACTTTTTAAAAATACCAATCTAATGAGATATTTTTAGAAGACAGTGCCTTTGGCAGGTGTTCGGGAGTATTGAAACTCTTGGGAAAGTGATCTAACATAATAGAGTTAATGTCTTACAAATAGATAAAGAATTAACTTCAACCCTCCATATAAGGGTGGAACCAGAAGCCATCCCTATAAAGAGTACATACAACAGACCTTGAGACTATTAGCAACATGATATTGGTGCTGTTCAGGGATATTTGAAAATTATATTCAGAAGAAATTTGATTTTTCCCCAATATTGAATACTAGGATCAAGATGCATACTTTTAATGGAAAATAAACTATTTTTGGAATGGTGACAATACTTTGGGTGAAATTAGTGCTTTCAGCTGACTGCCTTTGTTTTCTAATTCAGAGAATAGCCAGATATTTTATAGTTTCTGGAGCCTATTTTCACATCTGTGTTCAAAGGCTACAGTTGCTGAATTATTCTGAAAATATTCATTCTGAAAGTTAATGAAAGTTTCTTTCATTCACTTCAGCATACATATTGAATATGTTTTCATCTTTTTATCAACTGTCACTCATTACTTCATTCTTTCATTGCTTTCTGCAAATTGTTCAGATTAGTCTCCTGAAAACAGCCTGAAACATGAAAGCTGGATGAGAACTAATTAAGGAAAGGAAGTGGTTCAATAGAAGTGTGTAGGGAATGGGGGGATAGCAAGGGGGTTTGAATGCGATCAAAATGCACTATATGCATGTAGGTCAATCATAATGAAGCCTGCTATATGAATAATATGTGTTACTATAACCTCTAAAACATAGTCTGACTTATTTTGGTGAATAAAAACATTTAAAATCTGCTCAAAACCTTTCAGATGATGAACAAATGCACTCTTATACCAAAAAAGTTGTTTACTGAAGATGTGTTAAATGAATTTTGACTCAATCACAGTGTCTGAAGAACATGCATATGAATGATTTTACATATTTGAATACATAGTATCTGTGATTCCTCCAGACCATCTCTGTAAATTCTCATATCAACAGGCATATCCAGGACCTCACTTTTAAGACAGACAAGTGCAGAACTGTAGTACTATAAAGTTGAGTCAGGTTGCCCAAATTATGAATATGTTATCAGAGGTGATCAGAAAACTTTGAGTTGTCTGTGTAGCACAAATTGATGCATGCTTTTATGAACCATAATGTTATGGCTTAATAAAAACATTTAACAGGGTATAGGGATGGCTTAATGGTTAAGGCATTTGCCTGCAAAGCCAAAGGACCCAGGTTCGATTCCCCAAGACCCACGTTAGCCAGATGCAGAAGGGGATGCATGCATCTGGAGTTCGTTTGCAATGGCTGGAGGCCCTGGCAAGCCCATTCTCTCCCAATCTTTCTCTTTCATTTTCTCTCTGTCAAATAAATGCATTAATTTAAAAAAATAAGGGCTGGAAGGATGGCTTAGCAGTTAAGGCATTTGCCTGCAAAGCCAAAGGTCCCAGGTTCAATTTCCCAGGACCCACATTAGCCAGATGTACAAGAGGGCATGTGCATCTGGAGTTCGTTTGCAGTGGCTGGAGGCCCTGGCGTGCCCATTCTCTCTCTCTCTCTCCCCCTCTTTCTCTGTCAAATAATGAATAAATATAAATAACATATTTAAAATCATTTATATCTATACCCTTTTCATTGCAGTTTAAGAAAAGTTAAATTTTATTGTGCATTTTAACTTTTATTTTCATATAATTGGAGGAAAAGAGATTGTGGCATCACCTCATTCTATAACCCAGGCTAGCGTGAAACTCAGCAATCCTCTTGCCCAGCCTCCCAAGTGTTGAAGTGACAGTCATGAACCACCATACCTAGTTACAGTTTATATTTTGAATGAAACAATTAAACAATCTTAGTTCGTCAGTATAATGCACACAATATTTCCAGAAGTACTTTAGAAATCATTGGTGTATGGTAATTCAGCATTCAAAATTCCCTGTCTCTCATTTCAAAAGCCACACAGTTCATTCTGAAATATTCACCATCCTAAATATCAGGGACAGTAATACAGGAGCTAATTCCCAATAAATAATCTATCACAAAATACTTAGAAATAAATCAACTAAAATTTCATTTGTTCACTACTTCTATGAATGTTTGAATTGATTCAAAATAATATAATTCTGTTTCATTCTCACATGGAAAACAAGTGTTCAACAAGCTAATGGGAATTTGAGTATTGTACTTAAACTATAAAATTGCAGCCTATAAATGAAAATCTGCAGCTCCATCCTTGTGACTGACTATCCTTGAGCTAATAATAGCATTGAAATAATGAAATGTTTTTTCAAGTTAACCTTTCATATTCCTCTTTGAAAATCTAGGAACGTCTCTATGCTGTCCTTTTAAGATATTAATAAAAAAAATCTTGAAGAGACTAATTCCTCTTATAGGACTTCAGACCTTTTAAAATATTATGTTTGACTTATTTCCCAGTTCCAGCAATGAGTTCCATTCCACTGAATGAATCTATTAGTCAAATTAAGAGTAGCCACAAGTTGGGTCATTATGCACAGAGACTTGGCCTATCCCCCATAATTTTTTGACTACTCCACAGTGCAAGAGCCACATCCCCCATTGATGAGGGTCCCTTTGGAGGGGGGGTGACAGGGAGGAGGATAATGTAGTCACCAATATGAATGTAAAATTAGAATAATATAAATAAAATAGTAAATAATTTAAAAATATTATGTCTGCAAGCTGTGAAGTGAGAAAGCAGCCTATTCCCAGGTTCTAGTTATTGATAGGAAAGCCTCTCTAAATCTCTCTGTGTCTTCCTACTATAGATAAATCTTTAACAGTAATAGAAGGGAAACTCTGGCCCTCATCAGACACTTCATTCATTACCAGCTCAGATTTCGGCCAGGGTAGTGGTTAATTATCTTGAGTGACCCCTTCAGAGACATAGGCACATTCTAATTTTCTATGCATAAATATAATTTCCCACAAAAAATAGCCAGGTACCTGTCACAGTGTGCTCTTGTTCATTATTTTGTTGAAATCCTCAGTTACATGCTCTCATACGTCTTCAGGAAATCAAGTCATATTCAGTTCAATGTGTATGAACATCATGCTGTGCTACCTATGAGAAATTATTAGTTTAAGGAATGTTTCTTTTAGAAATAAAATGAGTTTTGAAATCCCATAAATATTAAAGACTTTTCCAGAAAACATTCTTTATTTGACTTTGATTCATCACTCACTATAATAGCCACTGACTCCAAGTTCCTCACAACAATTTCACACAGGAAATTCAAAATCAGCTCATTCCAATTATTCCACAATATAGCATTTCAATATATGGCATTTTGTTTCTCTTTTTAAAATTTCTTTTTTCAAGTTCTATTTGTAGTGCTATGGATCAAACCCAGGACCTCCCACGTAATGGGCACATAAACACACTCCCACAAAGCTAAAATCCTAGTTTCTGTATGGCTTTTGAAAAGTGATCTCAACAAATCCAGGGTGTTGGGGAGATGGCTTAGTAAGAGTGATTGCTGTTAAAGCATGAGGACCTGAGCTCTCTCCAGAGCACCCATATAAATAACTGGGTGTGGTCATGATTGCCTATAACCTCAGAGCTAAGTTGGGTAGAGACAGGATGATCACTGGGGCTCTCGAATCAGTCAGTCAGACCAAAAAAAAAATTGTCGAAATAAGACAGAGGAGTGATAAAACAGGACATCCAATAATTTTCCTCTGGCCTCCACACATGCATATACTGCAAATACATACACTCACACAGATGCACACACCAAAAAAAAAAAAAAAAATGATGTGAGGTAAATGGTAAAATAGACAAAATGGTTGAGTTATAGTCAGTTGAATCTTATCTTCCAGCATATCAGTTTTTACAATGATATTATTAACTCTAAAAAGACAGAGTTCAATCTCAAATATGTCCTACTACATGGCATGTGTTTTATCTCTTCTATTCCTTCTGGAGCAACACACATATAACATATGATAATAATAGAAAACTGTAGTAACATAATGGCTGCAAATATGAATGCTCATCATTTGGTCTTGAAGTAAAGACCGTGAGTGCAATACAGTCTCATATTAAATTTATACACACACACATACATACATGCACACATACATATACACATACATAACATGCATACTTATATGGCTTGCTGAGTTACACAGACTAATAGATCTGAAGCCCGGCACAGACTGTTCCATACATATATATGTAAGTCCAAACTGTTTTCTATTTAGAGATACTATTCAAGGCTGGACAGATGGCTTCACAGCTAAAGCACATGCTTGCAAAGCTGAAGGACCCAGGTTCAATTTCCTGGTACCCATGTAACCCAGAGGCATAAGGTGGCACATGAATTTGAAGTTTGTTTGCAGTGACTAGAAGCCCTGGTGTGCTCATTCTCTCTCCCTCTCTCTCTCTCTCTCTCTCAAATAAATAAATAGATAAATAAATTTAAAAGATACTATTCTACTCTTTTCCTATAAGCATTCCATTAATGTAAATTCTAGTGCGATAAATATCTGCAAACACTCACACTTCATTATAGTTTACCAAGGGTTACTTAATGCATGCTGAAAATGCAAGAATGTCAATTGCACTTAGGCACAGGTTCGTTAGGGGAGGAGAGCAGTAGAATATTATATAAATCATCACCCATGTTCCCTGCATTATCTCTAATGACACCTACTGAATCTCACTATCAAACATTCTAATTCTTGGTTGGTTGCCTCGTGTTCAACCTACTTCTTTCTGTTTATACTGTCCCCTCCTCTGTCTCAAAACACCCTGTAGCAAACAGCTTCAGGTTCTCTGAGATAAACTTCCAGATCAGGCACAGTTATAGAGGAAGGGATTTATTGAAGCTTACAGATCCAGGGGAAGTTCCATAATGGTAGAAGAAGCTGGGCTGCTCTTACAGGACCAAACACAGAGAGAGAAAAAGCCAAAAGCCAAAAGGGATATAGCACAGCAAACTTCAGGAACTCCAGCTAGACACACTTTGCATATCTTTAGACTGAAATATCAAACCCACCACCATGCCTTAAGATATGTCCAGTTATACTGCCTCCAGCCAGGTGGCTGCAGATGCAAAGTACAAACTAATAAAACACTAATATATTGGGAGCCATCTATTCAAACTACTACACACCTATTTCCTTCATCCATGTCTCTCTGATGATGTCACTTATCAGAGTACATTATCAAATTTTCTGCCTCAAACTTGGGGTCAGTTTCAGGGAATTGTGTATAAATTTCTGTTTCGTCATCCTTTTTCCTACAATAGTAAATCTAAATATTATGTTAAACATAAAAGTCAGTGATTTATTTATATGCTCATACTATAATATACTATGTATCAATTCAAGAAAAAAATTGTGGAATGGAAGACTATTTACATACACTGATATGAAACATAAGAATTATAACTAGTTCTCTTTCTCTCTGTGTGTCTCTGTGTGTCTCTCTCTTTCAAATAAAAAATGAAATAAAATAAAATTACTGGGTGGGAGAAATGGTTTAGTGGTTAAGACACTTGCCTGCAAAGCCTAAGAACTCATGTGCAAATCTTCAGGTCCCACATAAGCCAGACACACAGTGACACAAGTATGCAATGTTGATCATGTGCACAAGGGGGTGGTGCATGTGTCTGGAGTCTGTTTGCAGTGGCTGAAGGCCCTGGCACACTAACATTGATATAATGGTTATGTATTACATATATTAAAAACTTACTAAATGATTCACATTAATGTCTGTTAATCACCCAACAGGCTATAAGAGCACGATACATTATCATGATTACCAATTCATATTTTAAAAATATATAGCCAGGCGTGGTGGCGCACGCCTTTAATCCCAGCACTCGGGAGGCAGAGGTAGGACAATTGCCATGAGTTCAAGGCCACCCTGAGATTGCATAGTTAATTCCAGGTCAGCCTGGGCCAGAGTGAGACCTTATCTCGAGAAAAACCAAAAAAATAGATATATATATCTCTCTCAAAAATAATTGATTGATTCTAAATAATACTGTCTTCTTTTTGGAGAGATTCAGACAGAGAGAAAGACAGAGAATGGGTGCACCAGCAGCCTCTCAGTGGCTGTGAATGAACTCCAGATGTGTGCGCCACCTTGTGGGCAAGTGTGGCATTGCATCCTTGCGTCACTTTACATCTGGCTAAATGTGGGACCTTGAGAATCAAATGGGCTCTTAGGCTTAGGAGACAGGCACCTTAACCCCTAAGCCATTTTTCGAGCCCTATCTGTCTTATTTTTAAAATCATTTCTGTTGCCAATGGAAGGGGCTTTCAGTTTAATCCCCTTCATCTTATTTTCCTTCTACCTCCCTTGATTATTTTGAGATTTATTTCTCTGCATTCCATGAGTGATATCATACTAATAGAAGGCTGACAAGAACATTATTTCATTTTCCCCTGCAATATATATGAAGTTATTGCATATCCTTTGATCTTACATGTGTTATAAATTTTTGTTTTTCTTTTTAAAATTTTTGATGATTATTTAATATTATTTAAGCAGTTTTTGATAATTTACTTACTTCCCATGTGGATATCATTTCTATTATCCTTCTTTGTATGTGTAGATCTGAGCATCAGTTTTCTACTGTTGGAAGGCCTCCCTTTTATGCTTCTTAGTATAGTTCAGCCAGTGATGAATTATTGCACTTTTATGTATCTAACTATGGCCTTGTTTCATTTAAACAATATTTCCTTGGAGAAGTAACACTAATTTATTTGATTTTAAAAGTCTCCATTCAATACTTAAAGATATTCTCTGCTGTCTTTTGCTTCCTTTGTTCCTGATGAGAACCCTTGTTAGTAATTAGATTTTCCTGCTGAGCAATTTGATTGTAATAGGAGACGAGGTGAGGTGTTCTTCATCTTTCTTGGGTTTCACATTCACCGAGATTATGCTTGTGGATTTATACTTTTCATCAATCCCTCACAGCATGTGTTACTGGTTTTCAAGGCTGGTAAATCCTTGACTTGTAGCCTGTAGATCTGTTATATTCAGAGGACCATCTTCTATTTCATAAAGTGTTTTTAATAGATAATGGGAAAAATTTACCCTTTCAGAATTTATTAGTATATAGAGGACTTGCTTTCAGATTTATTGCCTTATTTGATAAACTTTCCTACGGATTTATTAGCAATATATGTGTATAGAAAATGTTCTTTCTCCATATGGCTCTGTATTTCTGCATTACAATATATGACTATGAAAGCTATCAGAAATTTTACTGTTTTATGTGTGCAATAAACCTACAACTTCTATATTTTTTTATATATCATCTTTTATTTAAGAAACCTCATAACAAGCCCAAGCCCAAAGTTCATGGAACAGTGACACAGAACTGTGTATGAGCAGAGGGAACCTGGATTTAGAATCTCCACCAAGTTCTTGACAGGGCAAGAGAATCAAATCCTACAATGACCTATGCTAAGCATTTAGAAGCTCAGGCAGAACTTCGATTTCTGCAGCTCATACTGGTTAATTTTTTGTCTGTACATGCCTAGAGGTCCCATGTACTCACATTCAATGCATTCATATAAACCACCACTATTCTAGAAGGAAAAGTATTACAGAATAAGCTGGTCTACTAAATTTCACCCTTTTTAATTCACTTTGGTTATGTGTATGATAAATATGCTCCATTTTACTTGATTTAAATCAAGTCATGTAAGAGACTTCCACAAAATATATTATGTTACTCTAGCTCTAGTTACTATAACCATCAGAAAATAATAAAGTTGAATATCAATACAAATCTTACCATTCTTGTTTTCATTCTTCCTGACAGGCTGTAGAAGTGAGATGGCTTTCTATGATAATGCTGGCTTTCCAGTCAGCTGGGAAATATAAAGTGATTTAACTGTATGTATTTGTATACCCTTTCTGGAAAATCAATCAGCTGGTACATTTTTATTGTTTGAAACTAGAGTGATGTTATTATTCAACTCGGAGTCTCTGACATTTGTTCTACAATGGAAAGTATGGCTTTTAAAATAATTTAAAACAAATTTCCTATCAATTTTCTGTGCAGCAGTAACTTATATAAACAGATTTTTATGGAAATTGCAGGTATTTCTACAGAGAATGCATGACCTTTACTTGTCATTGTTTCAGAACATATCTCATTATCGTTTTCAGTTCATTTTTCAATTGCGAGGTGTGACATATAAAAACTATGAAGAAGGGACTGCAGCGATGGCTTAGTGGTTAAGGCATTTGCCTGCAAAGACTGACACCCATGTTTGATTCCCCAGAACCCATGTAAACCATATGCGCAAGGTGGCTAAAGGCCCTGGTGCACCCATTCTCTTTCCCCACCTTCTCTGTCTCTGTCTCTCTCTTTGCCAATTAATAACATTTTTTTCTTATAAAACTGTGAAGTGTCTGGGTAAGAGTTGTGTGAATGTGATAGATCTTGAACACTATGCTTTTTGATATTAAGTTAACTCAGTATTTACAAAAAAAATTTATTCATTTAATTATTTACTATAGAGACAGGCAGATATAGAAAGAGAGAATGGCCAAATCAGGGAGTCTAACTACTGCAAAGGAACTCCAGATGCATGCCCCACCTTGTGCAGCTAGCTTGTGTGGGTACTGGGGAATTCAACTTAGGTCCTTAGCCTTCTCTTCATTGGAGAGCACCTTAACCACCAAGCAATCTCTAGCCCTCAGTATTATTTTCAAGGCAAGAGTTTGGAAAGTAGTAGCATTCCCTTTAGTCAGCTTCATCTCCACATGTCTGAAACAAATTAATTTGGTAACATTTAAATATAATAATTACTTAAATTATCTGGAGCAATATTAAAAAGATCTATATCTTTCTATCTATCAATCAATCGATCTATGAATAGGCATATTTATTTGAGCAGACAAAATATAGATAGTAAATATGTATTTTAATGATATATGTACCTTTAAATCCTACATTTACATTAATATTAGACTCTATAATACACTCGAAGAAAATAGCAGAGAAAGGAATTACTATGCACAATTATATGAGTTAACACTAACTTCAAAATTCATTTCAAGAAGGAACAAATTAGTAAAGAACAACTTGCATAGTTATATCACAGAAACCAATATCTAAAAAGAAATTAAATTCTGTCTTCTGATCTTTTACCTTTGCCTTTATTAATCCCACACTAAAATATGTCACACATCTACATATGCACCAGAAATGGGGTTTCTTATTTAAATAATAAGATTAACTAATATTAAGGAGTGGTAATTTATCTTGTTATCACTAAATCTCTAAGGCAGATTAGCAACACAAGAAAAATAGTGCAAGCCTTATGTCATTGTTGGGCCAGTGCTGCTTGAGAGGAAAGATGGGTAAATGCATCTGTTTTCTATGTCATCAATTCATTTTAGAGTGAGTGATATGTAAGATATTATAATAATCATACATCTTAGTAATATAATAAACACATACTATTGCATATGGGAGCAATAATTGGAAAAGATCCAAGGTATGGCCAGGTATTGGTAAATGCAGAGCCTGGTTGTCAATGATGACAGAATTTCCATGTTGTGAGGGATTATGTGTATGCATCAGATATCTGGGTTTCCTTACACCTAATACTTACTAATATTGGCTTAGGAGAAGGCTGTAACTCAATGGTGATTTTAAAAAGGAAAAGGTAAGATTTAATCTTCAACTCCACAAAACAACAGATAAAGACCCAGAGTGTTATCTGATAATAAGACAACTGTTCTCTTCTTTTTGCACTGGTGTTACTCTGCTGTACAGATGGAGTGGTTAGAAAAACAAAACTTACAATTCTGAGCTAGAAAGAACCTGAGCAAACCAAACTGTAATGAAAGCATACAAAAGAATTTAAATCCAGAATGCCCACAAAAGGGTAGATTTTTCCCTACTGTCATCCCTATTTTTGCCAACTTTCATTGATACAGAATTATCAGAGAAAACAGTAGCCTAAAGAAAGAAGACTTTCATCTCCTGGTCTAATTTTTTTTTTTCACTCTAGGCATCCAGTTGGGATAAGTATTAATGCTACTGGTCTCCATGGAAACAAATTTAGAGAGGATTTTTGAGTTGACTGGGCACTGTATACTAAACATTCACATAAAGAATCTAACACTTTTTTAGACTGTGAAGAATATCTACTGATATCTGTATCTGTCTGTCTATCATCTTTATCATCCATATCTATAGCTCTCTATCTACATCTATAGCAATATGTATATCTATCTATATTAACTATCTATCTATCTATCTACCTATCATCTATCTATATATATATATCTATATCTATGTATCTATAATCTGTATCTATCTATATATATCATCTACCTATCATCTATCTATATTTATCAATCTATCATCTATCTAATCTATCAATCTATCTATAATCTACCTATCATCTATCTATTTATCATATCCAAAGGAATTTGGGTGGGGCATGGGGCACATGCCTTTAAATATGTAAATCCCAGCACTCAGGAGGCAGAGGTAGGAGGATCACTATGCATTCACGGCCAGCCTGGGACTACAGAGTGAGTGTCCATTCAGCCAGGGTTATACTGAAACCCTACCTAAAAATATAGAAAAAGAAAAAAAAAATAAATTTATTTGGCACTACCACAGCTGTATGGAGTAAGAAGATTTGACAAGTTTGCCTTTGTCTCTGCTCTGCACAAATTTTGCTTGGATCATGCATATTAGGAGCTGAAAGATAGCTGCCAATCTCATATTTGTTTAACTGCCAATGATACCCTCCAGCTTTTAACAGGAGATTAATTCTACATGGAAGATTCAGGAATTTCAGAAAAGTTTTCATCTACTGAAAAATAAAGACTAACAAGACAAAAGATTTCATCGAATACTAAAGTACAAAAGCCATATTTATGTTATCTACATGACTAGTCAAGGAATAAACAGATTTACCCTAAGAAAGCCATATTTGTAGGGTGCTGCTTCCTTGTAAGCTGGGTTAATGTAGGAGTGCCAATGCCTAGTGAAAGGAACATTGCCCTGTAATGGTACATTTCCTCTATCAAGTGCATTCTCTGTTTTATTCTGCAAAGCGTACAGTATGCCACAAATTTAATATTTATAAACTATTGATAAGCTTGTTAATTAAAATAACAAAAAATACCTCACAATTCCTACTTTTGTATTGTTTTATTACTTTAAAAGTTTAAATAAGATGTTCCTTGCCCCTTTGTTTTAATTGTCTCATGTATTAACATGTTCCTTTAATGTGCCTTGGAGGTTGAGCACTGAATCTCTTAAAAGTTTCTGCAGGAATTAATTTGTGTGCCCGATTGGATGATGTTATACTGTGACTATGAAAGATGCCACTTGGTTCTCAGCTGATGGCTGGCTTTGCTTTGTCAGGTTGTAGAACCTCAAGGAGGTGGAGCTTAGCCAGAAGTAGTGGGGGGTGGGGAGGAGGGTCTTCAGTGTTACAGTGCCACCTCTTTTCCAGCAACTCTCTCTCTCTGTGTTTCTCTCTCTCTGTTTCTCTCTCTCTGTTTCTCTCTCTCTCTCTCTCTTTCTGTCTCTGCTTCTTGATGTGGGGATGTGAGCAAGCTTCCTCGTGCTTCTGTCCCCATGACTGTTGCTACCCTTTGCCTGCCATGGAGCTCTGAGCCAGTACAAACCTTTCCTCCTCTGCAGTGTTTCTGCAGGTATATGGTTACAGCGATGCGAAAAATATTAATGACGAACAGTTACTGAGACAAACTTCAAATGATAATATCATTTTCTTGAAATATCTTTAAACCAGACCTCATTGTTTTTTGTTTCCAATATTGAAAATGCATTTAATAACTTAAGACATATGAAGCCATGCAAAATTAATAAACCTTTCTATTTGCTTGTTTATTTTTTTTTCCAGGTAGGATTTCACTCTATCCCTCGCTGACCTGGAATTCACTCTGTAGTCTCAGGGTGACCTTGAACTCATGGTAATCCTCCGACGCCTGCCTCCCCAGTGCTTGATTAAAGGCGTGTGCCACCTTGCCCAGCTTCATCAACCTTTACATACTTACAAGGTGGTAGATAGTGAGATTAGAGAGTGATCGTGTTAATGAGGTTTCAGTATGTTTAATATGGGAAGCATGTTCATTTCTGTTAAAGAGGAATCATTTTTTATTGATTAAAAATGTACGATGATGGTTAAGACACCAGTACTGTTTTGAGATCTTTATAATATGTGTTATATAACGGATTTCACTTTTCATGAAATGTCTAGTTTTCCTACCAATAAAATGAAGGCAATGCTAAAAGAAATAGAAAATATTATGTAAAGGAAAATTTCTTTGAATGAGTTTTTTTAAAAATGTTAAACTCAACAAATTATTTTAACCACATTTTTCTTAGCAAAATGATCTATAGGATTTTTTTTTTCTAATCTGAAAACCTATACTATTAGGGAGTGGCACAGACTCTTAGGTACTATTACCAACTCACTATTAATATTTTATTTCTTTTGAAATACTTTTGTGTTTATTTGAGAGAGACACAGAGAGAGACAGAGATAAAGCTTACACCAGGGCCTCCACCCACTGCAAATGAAGTACAGACACATGCAACCCTGTGCACTTGGCTTACGTGGTTACTGGGGAGGTGAACCTGGGTCGTTTGACTTGGAAGGCAAGAGTCTTAACTACTAAGCCATCTCTCCAGCCCCTCAGTGCCGACTTTTAAATTCCCCGTCTTCCTCTTCATAGTATACTATTAATGTGCTGTATAGACAGGATGGTTAGAACAACCTACCTTATTTTCGCACAATTCAGCAAGCTGGAAGGTGAAATGACATTTCCTGCAGAGTTCAACTTCTGCTCATAATTTGACTCCTGGCTTAGAATACCCATGGCTTGCTGTGTCTTCACGTGGTAGATATAACCGAATCTTCTCTGTTACAAAGGCACTAAATATAAATGTATATAAACCCCAAAGGAACTGCACCATTTTCAGCTTAGACATCTATATAAACTCTTTTTATCATAAATTGTCACATTGTGGTTAACACTTCAATATATGAATTTGGGGAGCACTCAAACCCACAGATTAACCCATTTTTATGCATGGATATCAAGAATTGGATGTGTTTGGAAACACAAATATGTTTTGCACATGTGAATATCAAGTCTTTTTCCTTCAGCCTGCCATTTAATTTTATCTGAAATTAATTCAATATTTTTTTCTTTTTTTTAAAAAATCAAACACCAGACCGATGAGCCAAATACTTGTGCCACCTTGTATGCATGTGTGACCTTGCTCGCTTGTGTCACCATTGTGTATCTGGCTTCCATGGGACCTAGAGAGTTGATCATGGTTCTTTAGGCTTCTCAGAAAATTACCTTAATGACTAAGCTATCTCTCAAGCCCATTTTTTTTTTCATCTTGATGTCCTTCATATTTGGAGTCTAATGTCTTTCATTTTTATTCCCCCCCCACACACACACTTTTTTTGAGGGAAAGAGAGAGAGAGAGAAACAGGCAGATAGAAAGAATGTGTGTGGGTTGGAGAAGATGGCTTAGTGGCTAAGGCATTTGCCTGCAAAGCCAAATGACTCAGGTTTGATTGCCCAGGACCCACATAAGCCAGATGTACAAGGGGGCACATGCATCTGAAGTTCATTTGTAATGGCTGGAATCCCTAGCGCACCCATTCTCTGTCACTGTCTCTCTCTCTCTCTCTCACTCTTTCTCTACCTCTTTCTCTCTCGTTCACTCAAATAAACAAATAAATAAAATATATTTTAAATAAAGAAAGAAGGGGTGTGCCGGGGCCTTCAGCTACTGCAAAGAACTCCAGATTTCTGCACCACCTTGTGCACCTGGCTTACATGGGTCCTGGGGAATCAAACCAGGGTCCTTTGTCTTTGCAGGCATGTGCCTTAACCACTAAGCCATCTCTCCATCCCTGAATTCAATTTTTAAACCATAAGTAAGATCATATGTCTAACTGATATTCTGATGGACATGACACTTCTTCAATGAAGTGATAACATTGTAATAAAGCAGGTAGTCCCTATTCTACCAAAGCTTATAAACAAATGATGATAATTGAAATATGATAGACACCAATATCAGAAGTAGGCTTAAACTTCCCTGGATTTAAAGTTATTTAGCATGCTATGAAATGGAGGAAAGTATCCCAGAAATACATTTTTAAATGATGTGAAGATTTATATTCATATTTACATATTTTCTTCTTTTTTCATTAAGTAGAAACTTTCTATGAATACATCATGTGTTGGTACCATCACTTCCCCCCTGCCTGGATTTATAGTTTTTACTTCTTGTTATTCCCATTTTTGTACAAATACTACTATATAGAGGCATCCCAGTATATCATATCCTGATTTTTTTTCTCTAAGACCAATTATAGTCTGGATACTTTATTTTATTTTGGCATTCACCTTTGAGTAATCATCCTTAGAGTTTATTGGTCACATCAGATTAAATTATATTTGTGTTCTAATAGGAGATGTATTTATTACTAAGTTACTGGGAAAGCAATGACTTTACTGAGCTTTACCATCCACTCCGGTTAGATAGGAATGGTAATCCTGATGGGTCAGAATTGTGAAGACATGCGAGACAATGTCATAAGCCTCTAGCCCAGCACCATGCATGGCACATTAAGTAGTGTTATGAATGGTGGTAATAGCACACTGATATTATAGTGTCATCTTGATGCATAATGAAACATGCTCATTTTAGCTTCTATGACATATTTGAAAAGTGAGAATTAAAAATAAGTTTTTACATATATTTGATTAATACATTAATTTTAATATTTTCAAAATCTATAAGGAAGGACAGTCAATTTTGTGTCAGGTAAATATGCTATACTTGGTGGTATAACTACTAGTTTTTCATGTGATACCAGATATTCCATTCTTGTTTGAACCATGTATCAAAACCTGGTGAACTCTTTGAAAGATTTAGTCACAGAAAACACTACTGGTAGATATAATGTGAAATGATAATTGCTTATAAATAATTAAGGAGTGGTTTATGTCAGTCAGTATTCAGATTGATGCCAGCAAGGATTCATACTACCATTGTCAAATTTTATGATAACTATGAAATGTATTTGTATTTTCTGTTCCTTAAATTTTATCCTCCATCACTAGTATTCAAAATATATGGATAAAAATAATGATGTATGTTTATTTTTGTTTTTTAATATTCTTTTGTTTATTTGTTTGTTTTTATTTATTTAGGGGGATATAGAGAGAAAGACACAGGGAGAGAGAGAGAGAGAATAGGCGTATCAGGACTGCCAGCCACGGCAAATGAACTCCACATGCAAGCTCCACCTTGTGCATCTGGCTTATGTGGGTACTGGGGAATCAAGCCTCGAACTGGGGTCCTTAGGCTTCACAAGCAAGCGCTTAACTGCTAAGCCATCTCTCCAGCCCCAAGATGTATGTTTTGACATGCATCAGGGGAAACAAGTTTATCATTAACAATTTTCCAGAAATGATTGAAATCCAATTACTGGTTAAAGTGAAAGGCACTGCCAGGCATGGAAGCACCAGTACCACATACAAAATACTAAGCCCAGATGTTGAATAACAAGTTCCCCTTCATAGCATTTCAAGTCAGTCATTAAAAAGAAGTAAACTTGGAAGATAGATTAGTTCTCAAGTTCCAGACAAGCAAATATAGGTTCAACCCTGCCCCATGCCCAGAACTCTTGTGCTCAGCACTGGGATTACTGCAGGCTGGACCATGCTGTAGTTAGATAGTGTGAATACCAGGAGACCTAAGACCTTTCAGTGCAAACAAAGAAAGCCAGCTGCCCTGTGCTAGAGGATTTCTCTCCATCCTACCTGCCCGGGCCTAGAAAATATCAAACAGGAAATGGAGATTTGAACACAATGTTGCTCTCACTGCTGGCCTAAACAGGAGACATGGAAGTAGGCACGGAGAATATTCACAACTCATCAAAGTAGAAAATTAGAGGATGCAGAGAGAGCTCAAGAGTAAAGGAGATCTGTAACATACCCTCCAAGGTTCAGGCAACATTGTAGAAGATGGAAAGGAAAAAAAAAATGTAAGATACTGAAAGGATGAAAAATACAGCCTAATCCTCCAAAGACCCCAAACAGTTAGAAGTTTAGAAATACTATCTCACTCCAAAGGAGCCTTAACTGCAGCCTCCTAAGAAGCCATAAATACCTCAAATTCCAGACCCTGCTCTCTGCCAGTAAATGGGTAAAAGGTCACCCTTCTTGCTGGTCCAGAGCCTGCTTCCTGCATGAACCTACATAGAACAGGCCTTTGAGTATGTGACTCTGGCCTAGTGAGATAATGGGAAATGAGCTGACTAACTGCTTATCTGGCTTCTGTAAACTGCTTGCACCATAAAAGGAAAGATTACACACAGAAACCCCCGGTTGAACTTAAGCCCTAGTGACCTATCTTAACTGCAATTTGTCACCCCCACCCAGGAACCCGCGCAAATGCAGACCTCTGAGACTATAGGGAGAAGATCATGGTGTGTTACAAATTGATTGGTCCACAGTGCGCGGGCTTGAACAATTTGAAATGATTGGCCTAAGAACTATAAGAGTGTCACGAATGAATTGGTCAGCATTGGGCGGGCTTCTGATGTTGTAAAATGATTGGTTCACAATGCATGGGCTTTGTTGTAATCCTATAAAAGCTGTTCTGATTCTGCACTAGGGGCCTTCAGTCCTCTACCCCTGCGTGGCGTACGACTGTGGGCCCCAGCGCACTTGGAATAAAAATTCTCTTGCTATTTGCATCAAGACCGTTTCTCGTGAGTGATTTGGGGTGCTGCCTTTCCCGAGACAGAGCCCGGGGAGTCCTCACATTGAGGGTCTTTCAATACAAGCGGTGGGAAGGTGTACCCTGGGGCATTGTCTTCCCCACAGAGACTGCGCATTCATAACCCCACAGTAAACACCCCCACTGAGGAGTGCCTTCAGCGGAATCATGCCAAAAGAACAGAAGAATATAACCTGATCTGGAGAGATGGTTTAGCAGTTAAGGCACTTGCCTGAGAGGCCTAAGGACCCAGGTTGAACTCCCCAGTACCCACTAAGCTAGTCTGGAGTTCGTTTGCAGTGGCTGGAGACCCTGGCATGACCATTCTCTCCCTCTCCCTCCCTCTCTTTCTCTATCAAATGAATAATAAATAAATAATTTATTTTTGTAAAAAGAATATAATCTAAAGGGAATATGACCTTGTTTCCATATATATTCATATATGTCAATATATGTTCATATATTAAAGGTCCCCCATTAAAAATAAGTAAATTTAATCTACACTTAAATGTGCAAATTTTAGCCAGGATATTGTTTCAGATCTTATATATTAGTTTTAGTTACTAAATTTTGAATTCATGTAGATAAATTAAAATGTTTTAAAGTGCCTACAATTTAAAATTTTATTTAGCTAATATATATTTGTTATGATATTGAAATAGCTACCCATCAGAATATTCAAGGGAATGCTTCCAGCAATCCTCTTAGATATTAGGATGTGTGATGATCAGTGTACAGTGCAGTGTTTGCACACAGCCTATGCACAACTTATTGTATTTTAAATTGCTTCTAGATGACTCATAATACAATGTAAAGGCAAGTGTAATTTTTATATTTTTATAACTTTTTTTAGTTTTTGTTTAAATTTATTTATTTACAAGGAGAGAGAGAGAAAGAGAGAGAGTAGACAGAGAATGAGCACTACAGGACCTCTAGCCACTGCAAACAAACTTCAGACGCATGTGCCCCTTGTGTATCTGGCTTACATGGGTCCTAGGGAATCGAACCTGAGTCCTTTGACTTCATGGGCAAATGTCTTCACTGGTAAGCCATTTCTCCAACCCAATTGTTATATTTTTTATGGAGCAGTGGTAAGTAATAATACTTAAACAGTCACTGAAGGTACGATTTTTTAATGCATTTTTGACTTGAAATTGGTTAATCTGTAAGTGTGGCAAATGAAGACAGGAGTCAGATGAGGAGCTGGCTGTTATCTGATGATGACTGAAGTGCTCTATTATTTTATACAATACAATTTCTGCCTGTTTGGAATATTTCAAGTGTTTCTTCCCCAAAGAAAGTGAATTTCCAGATGTGGCAACAATGAGGTGTTTGTTTGCTTGATTGTCCCTTCAACAAGTTTTCTGTAATTAAACTTTCAGATAGGACGACTAGCTGTTGGGCACTGATGCTGTGTTCACAACTTCTACCTTCCAGCTGAGGCCATACTTGGCAGGCAGCTCTGCCCCAGGACAGAGAGTACTACCAGTCCTACATGCTGAAGGATTCTGCCCAACACAGGTCTCCTCTTCTGTGACATTTTTGCTCAAGAACTCTTTACATGTCTCTGTCAGACTGTGTGTGTGTGTGTGTGTGTGTGTGTGTGTGTGTGTGTGTGTGTGTGTGAAGACAGAAACAGATAGTGACGTACATGTTGAAGATCGTCCATATTTTTGTCTTAAAGCATATTTATTGTTGAAGACCATAAACAGAAAAGAAACTGGATGTGCTCATGCATGCATTTTATTCCACAGCTTGGACCAGACACCACATGCAGTACAATGTGTACTCAAACATTACCATAGACTCTCTCAAGAGCTTTTTTTCTTTTTTAAGATATATATATATATATATATATATATATATATATATATATATATATTTGAGACAGAGAGAGGGAAAGAGAGACTGGGAATGCCAGGGCCTCAAGCTGCTACAAACAAAGTCCAGACACATGTGCCACCGTATGCATCTGGCTTATATGGGACCTAGAGAATAGAACATTGGAAGTTCGGCTACGCAGGCAAGTGCCTTAACCACTAAGCCATCTCTCCAGCCATAAAAGAGCTTCTTATGAGAGTGAGGTATAAGTTACTGTGTGGATCTCATCACTACAAAATTCCTGTTTCCTAGCCAAAGGAAACTATATTTTTTCATAAGACACATTAATCACTGGAGAAAAAGAAATCACAACCTCAAACTGAGCAAGTCTTTTTTTCATTATCAGATTGGACAATAACCCAGTGATACTCAGAAGATTTAGGATGAACCTGAACATTCATTACAGGAAATATAATTCATTAATATGGAGGCAATGAAAAAGGGAGACATAACAATAGAAAAAAAAACATAATAAAAAGTTAAGAAGTTGAGATTTAAAAGCATAACCTAAAAGTAGATATTGTAATTAAAATCTACTCCAGAATTTTAAAACAATCAAAAATTTAAAGGAAATGTGATTAAGTTAGAAACAACTAGGGAAACAATGTATTATAGGACTATTCAAAATGACTAGTTAGAAATTTTTAAAAAAGCATAATAAGAAGATATAATAAAAGTAACTCACAGGATATAGCAAAAAAGATATTTTGAAATTATATTTATAGGCTGGATAGATAGCTTGGCCGTTAAGAAGAGTGTCTGTGAAGCCTTAGGACTCACATTTGACTCTCTAGCTCCCATACCAGCCAGATGCACAAAGTGACGCAAACACACAAGGTGTCATATGCTCACAGGATGGCACAAAAAACTAGAGTTCAATTACAGTGGCTGGAGGCCTTGGCTCACCATTCTCTCTCTGTCTCTCTCTCATCTGTCTCTCTCGCTCTTACTCTCTCATATTAAAAAAGCCAGTCTTGCTGAGCATGGTGTCACACACCTTTAATCCCAGCACTCGGGAGGCAGAGGTAGGAGGATCACTGTGAGTTCAAGGCTACCCTGAGACTACATAGTTAATTCCAAGTTAACGTGGGCCAGAGTGAGACCTTACCTCAAAAAACAAAAAAAAAAAAAAAAAAAAAAAAAAAAAAAAAGTCTGTTGAGCTTGCCTCAAAAATAATTACATTCATAAACATTTGTAATATAAATCTTAAAAGTCTATTGTGAGTAAATCATCCAAATAAACAATTTATTAAAATAATAGAATTTAATATAAAAATGTCAATAAAGATTTTGTGTCTCACACATATATAAATTCAAAGTCATAAAATTATTCATGATATCTACTACTATTTTCTGAATTTAACTGTAAGTGTTATAAAAATAATTAATGTTAATATTTTTCATCATATTACCTATGCTGAATAACTCCACAGTCATACAATATACTGAAAAATATACTAATGTTTTGTGAAATTTGTTGAACATTTTGGGTTGGATTTCTAGTTAATTTCATCTAGTTTTATGATATTTGACTATTCCCTTTAATGAATAGTTATAAAACCATACAATTTTTTTTTTTTTTTTTTTTTCGTTTTTCGAGGTAGGGTTAGCCCAGACTGACCTGGAATTCATTCTGTCGTCTCAGGGTGGCCTTGAACTCTCAGTGATACTCCTACATCTGCCTCCTAAGTGCTGAGACTAAAGGCATGCACCACCACACCCGGCTCTAATACCAATTTTCTTAATTAAGTCCACAAAGTAGACATTTTTCTTATAAATGATCAGTTGGCTCAAGTCCTGCTTGATTTAGAGAACAATTATTTATTATGTGTGTTCCTAGTGACTTTCTAAACCTTTTCCTTTCCAAATTAGTAGTTGCTATTGTTGTCAATTATTGATTTGTAGCATTAAAGCAGTAACTTAATGCTGGCTACTTCACTCAAGAGAAAAGAAAGTAATGGTTTAACTGAATTTTAGAAAATTGGGCAGAATGAACCAGGATGGAAACTAGTGATTCATTTTTTCAAAAGCATTAGTTGTTCAAAATTTTAAATGTTATTATTTTTCCATATTTTTTCTTTAAAGAAATACCTTTTTTTTCAAATTGACAATAATAACCATGCTTTAAAACTTAGAAAAACTATTTAAATGTAAAAAGAATAATAAGGTGAAGGACTAGGGAGATTGCTCAGTGATTAGAGACGTATTGTCAAAGGCTGCCAGACTGAGTACAACCTACACCAAGCCAGATCTGCCTCTGTCTCTTTCTGTTGCTTTCAAATAAATACATAAACAATTTTTTTTAATGATACTGCATTGCTCTACCTTTAAGGCTTGATTACTGTGACAGCTACAAATTTCTGATAGACAGTTCTAATTGTAGCCACTTATCTCTCACGCCCAGGCATTTGGTCCCAACTAGGAGTTTGTATCTTGCCAGGAGATGTTTTTCAAATGAGTCCTTCCAGCTACAGAAACAGGGCATTTCTCCAGAACAGAGACTTCTCCTTTGGGGCTTTCCAGGGACACAATAGGATGTGTTTAATCCAAGGGATGGCTGCATCATCCCCTAGATTTGATACTCCATGGTTCTCATGTGGTGTTCTAGATAAACCCATGCCTGGACTTATAGCACAGTAATTCCTCAGGCTGTCAGCCTTTCAAAATTGGCAGCTATCTGAGTCATGGTTAGATGGAGCATGGAGAGGTATTTCCATATGTTATATAAATTCTCTCCCAAAAGCAATAAGAAAGAAAAATAAATGGCAACAAAAACCCTAGTGAATGCCATGGCACCAGTTCAGTTATGGAGAAGTAGATCATTATAACTTTTCTTTGTCTTGAAAGGATGCCTTGCTATGACTGGATTTTGCTCCTATACTGATGTGAAGCATACATAAATGTATAGATTTTTTTCTCATACTCTAAACTATATACATGTTTGCCAAAGACATTAGTAGTGTTTGATGATCACTCCTGATAAGGTCCAACCAGCATGTCTTTATTGGGGTAAACCACCTGCCTATTTGGTTTAAAACAAAGGAGGATCAGAAATACATGGGAACATATCATAATATGGTATTAGAGCAACAATTCTGTTTGAATTCATTTTTTGTTTCACCTAGCTGACCTGATGAAATATGTTGAAATACTATTATTCACACCCAAGGTTTGAGAAACTTCTAGCCTTGGGGAAGCCGAAATGAGGACTGTGGTCATTTGAATGTAAATGCCTGTTTCCTCACATAACAGGTATTTTTGATTGAGCTTCAAAACTTAGTCTTCAGCAGGTGGAGTCCTGCTAGAGGAGACATGTCACTGGGGGAATGATCTTCAGAGAAGCCCTACTAGGTGTGACCTCAGTCAGCTCATGCTGCTTGTGTTGGTTCTTCCCTCTCCACTTCCCCTCTTGCTCTCCCTTCATGGTGTATGCTAAAGAGAGCAAGCTTCTTCTTCTATAACAAAGTTTCCTCTAGATACTTTAAGCCTGAAGTAAATCCTTTTCTCTTTTAAACTTGTTCTACTCAGTTGTTTGTTCCAGCTATGTAAAGTTAATCATAACAGAAAATTGGTACCAAGACGTGGGGTTGTAGCGGTGATGATTCTGACCATGTTGTTTTTGGTCTTTTGGGTGTGCCCATTCTCTTTTCCTCTCCTTCCTTTCTCTCTCTCTCTCTCTTTTTCTTTTAAAAAAAAGAAAAAAGTAAAAAAATAAAAATCAATATGCAATTGTGACTAAAAAATGGTCCTCAAATATTAGTTATACTAACAGCTACATGAGTTATGAGGTAGTAAGTATGCTCACATTCAGTGTGGCCTCCAGCTAGGATTTCAGGTTTCTGTCAATGTCCTACTTTTTGTTACTTTCATATAGAAAAGGGGCTATGAACACATTGGACAACTTCCTGAGAATCTCCTCTGTACAGATGAATGGCTAGTGGTGGGCTATATTTAGCTCATGAACACATATATACACACAGAATACACACATATGTGTGTAACTATACACCATATATATATATATATATATATATATATATATATATATATATATATGCATTGGATTCCATCATCATCTCCCAAGAGGCATCCATTCTTATTAAAGACATGTATTTACCTTTGTGCATATATATGCATCTGTGTGAGTTGCCAGGTGCACCAGTGTCTCTTACCACTTCAAAGGAATGTAGGTGAATGCACCACTTTTTGTGTCTGGGTTTATGTGGGTGGCTGGGGAACTGAACTCTGGCCAGTAGGCTTTGAATGCAAGCAACTTTGAACACTGAGTCATCTCCCCCAGATCCTGTGCTTATGAGAAATGAAATTGTTGCTTATTTTAAAATCTACATAATTTGATATTTAAATACCATTTCTGGGTAGACAAAATTGATGTAACAAAATAATTATATTTCAATTTGATTACTATACAAGCAAATTATTTGTGGCTTATCAGCTAAATTTAATTGTTGATCATTTTTGCTGCTTTCTGTTTTGGAAAGTCAAATAGAATTTATAGTAAAGAGTCTGTGTCTGGTCAGAAAATTGAGAAGTGGGGTGGAAGAAGTACTCACTGGGCCTCTGGCTAAGAAATGACTTCATATTTTATCCACTTCCTTCTGCCATTGGCCAGGAACCATATAAATTCAATGTAAACTTGCTTTCTTTCAACAGTTAAGATGGCTACCTGCTGTAATTTGAGGAAAATTAACTCTTTTCATATGTGTAAAAAGTGAGAGTGGATCCATATCTAAAAACTAGTACCCTTATCATTAATGAGGCAAGCATCATCCACTAGATCCTTGTGTATCTGTCATTCCACAGGGTCACCGAACATTTACCTACCAACTGGTAAAGCTGGTTATAATGAATCATATACTCTTTACTTATATTTTTTTCAGGAAAATACTGCTCTAGGTCGATTTGTTTTCTAACAAATTTTCTTTTTTTAATTTATTTTTTGTTTATTTTTATTCATTTATTTGAGAGTGACAGAGAGAGGAAGAGGCAGAGAGAGAGAGAAAGAGAGAGAGAGAGAGAAAGGGAGAGGGAGAGAATGGGTATACCTGGGCCTCCAGCTACTGCAAACGAACTCCAGACACATGTGCCACCTTGTGCATTTGGCTTACATGGGTATTGGGGAATCAAGCCTTGAACCGGGATCCTTAGGCTTCACAAGCAAGCACTTAACTGCTAAGCCATCTCTCCAGGCCTCTTTTCTAACAAATTTTCTAATAATATGCTATATGTAAGAAAAGAAAAATACTATCATTCTGATAGATTTAGACCATGTCTAACTGGGCTGGTATACATAGATTAAAGATGGTCAGAACCTAATTAATTTACATGAATCAAAACTCCCCACTGAGTAAGTGATTAAATTATCCAAGTGAATCATTTTGGTAAAATGGAGAAGTTTAAACAATTTTGGTAAAACAATTGACGTATGCACTATTGCATTAGGAATACAGTAGTTCCTCATATTATTAAAATTAGAGGATCTAAATAAACCTGCAAATTATTATATTCAACATGGTCAATTTTCTTTCTTTTTTTTTTTTAACAGAGACAGATATGTCTCACAGCTGCACTTTTATTGTAACTTATAGCTAGAAACTTCTCATACAGTGAGTACACTGCATTATGTGAGACTATATTGAAGGCACTGCGCTAACATTTTTATGTGACATGACCAAGAATAAGTTGATTAGATTATTTTTTAATTTCACTAGCCGTATTTATCATTCACAAATTGTAGTTAATGTAAAACATCACTATGTAGTCTTATAGAAGTTATGCACTATTTAGAATAATTTATATATGCCAAACTCTTTAAAATGTGTAGGAGCCATATGAAATGTTAAATAAACATTTTTATTTTATACATTTAATATGTTAATTGGTAATCTTTATTTCTATCAATATAAATGTGTTACCATAAATTAGACAAAATAATAAAAACTGCAGCAAAAGAACAAAGAAATCTCTGAAAGGTCACAGAGGAAAACTTCAGTTTCAGATTTGGATTCAGTTGTTCTCTCTCTCTTTCTCTCTCTCTCTCTCCTCTCTCTCTATCTCTCTCTCTCTCCTCTCTCTCTCTCTCTTTCTCTCCTCTCTCTCTGAAGTAAATATAAATAGGTAATATGAGAATGTAAAATAGAGCTTTATTTTATCACAATAACACAAATCACTTCAACTTATGAAAGCAAAGCAGCCACATGTATGTATAACTCTTATAAAAACATGACTTGAGCTGGACGTGGTGGTGCACACCTTTGATCCCAGCACTTGGGAGGCAGAGGTAGGACGATCGCTATGAGTTCGAGGCCAGCCAGAGACTTCACAGTGAATTCCATGTCAGCCTGGGCTAGAGCAAGACCTTACATTCAAAAAAAGAAAGAAAAAATCAGAATTGAATTTTGTGAAAATGCAACCATTTTCTATTCTGCATGCAGCCACTTACAGTATTGCATCTTTTCATAGGGGTTTGCAAGGTGTGTTCCTACATTAACCAGAGACCAAACCTGTGACCATAGTTATTAACACCTCATTCAAACCACAGCACTAATCATGGGGCAACATTTGAATTGGTTTGAATAGATGTAATGATCTGAATAGCAATTCTCACATTATACCTTGCAGTAATAAGAAAGGGAATGTGATTTGGCCTTGAAATGACATAATCGTATTAGTGTAATGGACCTTGTCTGTTTATCCACACCTAACACAATTTCTCAGTGCAGCTAAATAACTTGTCTTCAGTGAGTTTTATTGAGCTTAGAAACTGACCTAAATTTTCAGCTTATACATTGCTGGGAACTGATGAACAGTTATGAGCCTGTTCATGTATCTATATCCCATTGCAACAATAATAATAATAATAATTTTGAAAGATACACAGATTATGAATGACAAATGTAAAAGTAAAATTGTGACAATTCTTTACATTGAATGTACATTTTAAATTATATATTATGCATTAAATACATTTAATATAAACATTTATATTAATATAATTCACAGTTATTTGTCATGAGGTTATCTCTCACTTCCCTCTTTAGAATATCCCATAGGTGACACGGTCCATTTCTCACATTTTTCTTGCTGCTATACAGCTATTTTAATTTATTCTATATTTTATTTTATTCTATATCTTTCTTTTAATTTCCAGCTAGATAAATATAAATGTTTATTTAATTCAGACACACCTCCATAATTCTTTATCTAATTCTTTGAGGATGACATGTGCTCAGAATTAAAAGTACAATTTGATTTTGAAAAGCAAAGAGGAACCTATACAGAATGACACAGCCTACCCCAGCGGGGATCTGCTACAGTTGCCTGTAATCAAACACAACAATACACCTTCAGTGCAATGTGAACATTCACACATGAGATCAATCAGAAGTCTAAAACAGCCTCAGGCCAGATCAGGTTTTAGTGCCAAAATACATACCAGAATATGATACATTTTCAAAGTTTGTAGTTTCCTCTGTAGTGGGCTAAGGACCAGAGAATAGGAAGATGTAAAAGAAATATTTAAACATCTTGCCAAAATAAGCGCCTTGTGAAGGCTTATTAATTATAGATTGCAAAAACCTTGAATAAAAGAATAGCTTGTTCACAAGAGATTTTCCATTCAGTCTGGGTGCCATGGCTCAGGAGAAAGATCCAGTAAGGAGGAGTGGCTGAACTAATAACAAGGTCACACTAATAGGTAATTTACTGATCATTTGTAATGTGAAGTATTTATACTGGAGAACAAATATTTCAACAGGAAAAAAAATAGGCAGTATTTAGGCATGGAAACATCTTCTCAATGTTTCAAAGTATGTGTGAGAGTTTATAACTTGTTTTCAGTTTATCATGTAGCACAACAGGGAATTAGATAGTTTGGAGAATGGTTTAATCCATACTTAAACAAAGGAGCATTGACCTATGTTCAAACAGCACTAAATCATTATTTTATTAAAATAAAATTGCCATATAGAGCTGGGCATGGTGGCAAACGCCTTTAATCCCTTGGGTGGCAGAGGTAGGAGGATCCCCATGAATTCGAGGCCACCCTGAGACACAATGAATTCCAGGTCAGCCTGAGTGAAACTGAGACCCTACCTTGAAAACACAAAAAACCAAGCAAACATAAAAATTGCCGTATCATTCTAGTATAGATTTTAAGAAATGCTGAATAAATGGCATGAAACTCGTTAACCAAAAAAAAAAAAAAAAAAAAAACATCTGAAGGGGGAAGGTGAGCTGAAGGGAAGGGGGAGTGGGAGGCAGAGAGAAGAGAGTAGAAAACAAGGGGGGCAGAAATCACTAACATATATGAAAATGTGCCTGGGTAAAAATCATTGATTTCATAGAAGATATTTTCTCTCACTCACTAATACAAGATCTGTGTCTTGCTTTCTTATATAGATTTAATGTCTTCTGTTCATAAACAGAGTCATCATGTCTGTGTGGTCAAATGTACAATTCCAGGTAGAAAGGAAATAATGCTTCCTTAGAAGCACCAGGAAGAAAATGAACAAGGTTAGTTACTCAAGGCAGGGACATTCAAGGTGGTATTGAAAACAGTAGAAGCCACAGATTAAGGTAAAGTAACATTATTCTGCAAAAGAAAAAAATTTAGAAGCACAATATTACTAAGAACTTGTGAGTTGTTTGGGGACTCACATACATATGAGTAGGTTCACACCTCAATACAACTCCTCACTTGAACATTGAACTCAATGCTTAATTGAATACATTTTCTAACTATCGAGAATGTTTCTTCTGTTACACACAAAAAAAGTTGAGGCAATGTCTCTGTGCACAATGATCCAACATGTGACTGTTGACTACCCCCCATAATGCACGACCCACATTCCCTAATGAGGAGGGTCCCTTTGGAGTGGGGAGGACAGGAAGGAGCCTACTGAAGGCACCAACATGAATGTAAAATTAAAATAAATAAAATAATAATAAAAAATGAGAAAAGGGGGAAAAAGTTGAGGCAAAATACAGCTGTTAATTAAACTCTAGATCCATTGATATTTTCTTAATTTTTTTAAAAAAATATTTTGCACCAAATTCCTCTGACATATGTTTCCCTTGAAAAGAGCAGATGTTGACAATAATGCCGATTAGATTCAGATTCTTGGAATACAGTCAAGAGAGCCCAAAGGTATGCTAAGGTGAGGAGCTGTGGACAGCAGGAGAGGGTGGTCCCCTGTGAGCTGTCACCGCCATCTCTGTGAAGAAGAGACAGCAAAGTCCACACATCCTTTCAGACACAGCAGCAAGACAGAAAAGCTGAGGGAAGCAAGTAAAAACAACCCCCTTTTACTAGGAAGGCCCCCTTCTCACTATCAACTCTATTTTCCCTCCCTATGTAGGGATTAGACTTTTGGAAATAAAATCTATGAGTAGATGTGTTTCATTAAAAATATTTTTTCTCAGTGCTATAATTGAATATAAAGGTAGTTTCCTTTTAAAACTGGAGAAGGGAAAAGGGAGCTGTAAATGAAGAAAAAACACAGAATATAATATCAATAAGTATCATTTCTCTTCTTAAATTACTTACATTACATGGGTTAACAGTTTTTGTGTGCTTATAAACAATAATCATTTGATATCACTAGTTAAAGTTTGCATTTTTAACAGAGTAATTTTAATCCCTATGAGAGTAAAATCTATTTGCAAAGAACAATGTTATCAGGTCAAATGGACAATACAGTGCAAACTGATAATACTAAGCATGGGATATTATAGGTTATTGGTAGTTTGATGATAATTCAAAAGCACAGGTAGCAATTTCACAGGATGAATATTAGATCTAATATGTTTATAGAGAACTTTTAAAACCATAATAATGCAATTTAAGTTGATGCCAAAGGCTGATAGCCATGGTAAGAAATTCTTTAAAAGATAATGAAAATATGAAACATGCTTTTAGACTCAGCAGAAAGCTCCCTAAGTAAAGCGTTTGCCTTACAAGTATGAGAATCGGAGTTCGATCCCCAGTACCCAAGTAAAAAGCGGAGTGAAGCAGCATACCTACAATCCCAGGGTTAGTCAGGTGGAGACAAGAATCCCTTGACAGCCTGTCTAGCCTCCTGGGGAACTCGGGTCAATAAGAGACCTTGTCTCAAAGAGAAGCAGGAGGCATTTCTGAAAATAACACTGGAAGTTTCACTGGGTTCCACACTCACATCTGCACATAGGCACTGCCACCTGTTCACATGTATCCAAACAAATATGAACACTCATACAAACACTTCATATGCATGCATAAAAATGGATGCTATTAAAAATTTTGTTGGGGATGGAGAGATGGCTTTGCAGATAAGGTGCTTGACTGCAAAGGCAAAGGACCAAAGCTCAATTCCCCAAGACCCACGTAAAGCCAGATACACAAGGTGGTGCATGCATCTAGAGTTAGTTAGTGGCCTGAGGCCCTGATACACCCATTCTCTCTCTCTATCTGCATCTCTCACACACCTAAATAAATCAATAAAATATATTTTAAAAATTGTTAATCTTGGATGGACCCGCTAGTCAACAGCTTAAGAAGGAGCGTGTACATGTGTATTTGTATGCACATGTGCACCCATAAACACAGAGAGCCAGCTAATTAAGAACTTTTGTGATTTTAGAAAGAGCCTTAATTCAACATCTATCAGTGGAAAAGTAACAGAAATCTCTTTTTAAATTCATTGTATCCTCATTATCACAGCTCAGCTACTCAGGCATATAAGATATATTAAGTGATTTAAGAGTTGGGAAAGAGAATCCACTCAAAATGTTGGCCCATGGATGGTGGCCATGTGGGAGCTCACATCTTTCTGGAATGAGCAGATTGATGAAGTGTGAGGAGGCAGCAACTGCTCCCTATGCACAGGGACAAAAGAGCCTCGTCGTTTGTATAATGACAGTTGTCACTGTAACGATTATTTTTGTGCAATGACTCAAAATGTTAGTAATTTATTCACAACAGAGGAGCAGCCACTTCAGAAGCAAACCACAGAGCTGTATTTCTGTGTGAGAGAACGCGGGAGGATGGCAGGAATGTATAAGGACTCTATCACCTTATCTGAAAATGTTAATAAAATGCATAATATTGGATTTCATATTTCTATCACGAATGCCATATATCATGTATCTTCTGCAGTAATTCCACATGAAAACCATATTTCCTAAGAATCACCTTATTGCTTTAGAATGGCTTTCATTAGGAATGTATTCTTAACATAAATGCAAGGATTGGGGTCATTTCAAGAATAAATGAAGAAGCCGGGCGTGGTGGCGCACACCATTAATCCCAGCAGTCAGGAGGCAGAGATAGGAGGATTGCCTTGATTTCGAGACGCTATCTTGAGAAACCATAAATAAATAAATAAATAAATAAATAAATAAATAAATAAATATGTCAAATGTAAAACATAGTATCTTGTTGTGAATGGCCCGCATAGAAGGAAGTTGGGTGGAACAGCGGTGAAGTTTAGAGGATGCTCTGCTTACAGTTCTGATTGTGTCTGTTGAAGTGTGAGATCAACTGCTTGACATAACTCACAGTAACCATGGGTGACCTTCTTTATTTTCCATGTCCATAGCATTAGGAACTGGTGTGGCAGAAAGTCCTTCTGATAATTCTTGTTCCTCCTTTCGTTTTTGTGAATTTTGCTTGTTTGTTCATTTTCAAAGCTTTTTTTTTTTTTTTTTTTTTTTTTTTTTTTTTTTGGTTTTTCGAGGTAGGGTCTCACTCTGGCCCAGGCTGACCTGGAATTCACTATGTAGTATCAGGGTGGCCTCGAACTCATTGCGATCCTCCTACCTCTGCCTCCCAAGTGCTGGGATTAAAGGCGTGCGCCACCACGCCCAGCTTCAAAGCTATTTTAATACACACTTTAAGCACAGCGAAAGGAGAAAGAGAGGCACTGACTACGGAAGAAAGATGCACTCCCAATGCCTGGATGCACACAAGGGTGGGGGAGAGCTTTTCAAGGAAGAGACAGGATTTCTCTAATCTTTAGTTTTCAGTAATGCGAAGGTTAAGTCCTTTTGTCAACTTTACCTCTTTAGAAATCCACAGACATTCCTGTTCGTTGAGTGTCTGAAGTTGCTTCCAGGAAGGAAGCGGGTGGGTAGTCCTCCTAGTGGGGGCCGGGACGGGGGCGGGGCCGGGACGGGGGCGGGGCCGGGACGGGGGCGGGGCCGGGGGCGGGGCCGGGGGTGGGAGGGGTTGCGGAGGTTATGAAGGAAACTTTGGGAACAAAGATTCGCTTCCTCCCACCTGGCTGTGGGTGGAGCTGTTTGCAGGCCAGTGCCTTCCCTTCCAAGTGCAGCTGTCTGTCTATCTTTCCTCTGAGACAGAACCAAGATTTCACAGCCTTCCAGCATGGACTGAAGACCCGCTCTCTAGGAAGCATGCAGAAGTTCAGTGCTGGATTGGTACTTCTGAGGCATCCAGCCACGTGGACTGAGCAGCTACCTGGTTCTTAACTCTCAGGCCTGCCCACTGCTATTGTTGGACTGCCTTAAACCAAGCCTATAAATTCCCTTTGTAATGCGATTCATTCCATGGGTTCTGTTCCTCTAGAGAACCCTGACTAATACAGGTGCTCCTGGAGATTAGCTCTGACCAGATCGCGCTTGTTGACACATAGTTAAAACTCTTAAAATAATACAATGCACAGGAATCTCACTGCTGGAGTGAGATATTCATACACTGAAAACAAGATCCCCAAGAGGCAGGTGGAGTAATTAGGTAGATCTATTGATCATGTTTCTCCAGTGTGGCGCAAATCAGTATCTGATTTTTCAGAATTAAGAACCTTAGGGATTTTTTTTTTTTTTTTTTTTTTTTTACGATTTTTATGGTATGAGCATAATGTACACTGACGTAGACATCCACTCTGCCAGGCTCTATGTTCTCCTCTGCTCATTTTCTTATGCATCCCAAATATTTTTCCACTTAGTGTCATGTCCTTTAGCTCTTTCCTCACTTGGGGATATAATGCCTGACTTATCAACATAGCAACCAAAATGATTTTATTTCCACAATGGCTATTTTATTTACTTATTTCTTTATTTCTTTATTTATGTATTTTCACAGTGGTTGTTTTAATGATTTGTGGTTTACATGTTTGTGGTGATGTCACAGTTCTTGCCGTGAGCATCCCAAGCATTCAAATAGTAACAAGCAAAAACAGTAGGCATGCCTGAGGTGTCACGGTGATTTCTCTGCAGTGTCTAACAAGTTATCCAAGTTCAAATGGCATAGGTATGGAGCTAGAAATACTGCAGTTCACAGTTACCAGAAATCTATGCACATTACAGTTTGTTTTCCCATGAACTGCTCACAATTTTGTTTACTAACTGCAAAAGCTTCACAAAGGCATGAGACTAAAGTAGTAATAGTCTGTGGAAAAGGCTTACAAATGCCATTAGGATATAATTGACCAAGAAATTTTGTTATTTCACTGATATAGTACATTTATAGTCGGAATTATGACAAAACCATTATATCAATACATTCCTAGAAATTTTATATAGATTCTGGGGCACATTATGGTAACGTATTTAAATCCTCACATAATGTAAAGAAGGTTTAAGCCGGGCGTGGTGGCGCACACCTTTAATCCCAGCACTCAGGAGGCAGAGGTAGGAGGATCACCGTGAGTTCAAGGGCATCCTGAGACTACATAGTGAATTCCAGGTCAGCCTGGGCTAGTGTAAAACTCTACCTCGAAAAACCAAAAAAAAAAAAAAAAAAAAAAAAAAAAAAGAAGAAGGTTTACTATATATTTGCAGTGCTTCCCACGGGAACAACACACAACACAAGTCTACATGGATTAACATCTCATTAGAGCACTTTGTTTAGAATTTAATTTGTGGAACTTTGTCAAACATTGAAGGAGGATTTTGGTTATGCTGTTTATTTCATAGATGTAGTGTGCAGAAATAGCGCCAGAGACATTCAAAATTTGTTGGTAAAGAGATGGTATTTAAAGATTAGACGCTAGATTACCAATAGAATACTTTCAGGAAAGAGGTCAAAAGACTAACCCTCAGGTACTCTAACATTTAATGCTGTAGACTCCGAGAAGAGACAAGGAAAGGAGGCTGGGACATATTATCAATTAAATTAGGAACAGTGTAAAAAGTGTGTACAACCCAAGCACTGGAAATCTGTTTTTAAATATTGAAAAAGATTCTGATACTTACATAAAACACTATGGATACTGATAGTGGACCATTTAATACCTGAAGGTCACTCCACTTGATAATAAGAGTTACTTGAGAGGGCCTAGGCTAGACAGATAGCTTTTGGTCTGTCTTCTTCACCCTGGTGCAAATTATCAGGTTCAGCATGGAAGCAGCACTCTTGCTCATCTCTTCAATTCCTCTCTGGTTTCAGCTGTGCCTTGGCTGAACTGCAAGGGGTTGTTTATATCCCCCGGTCTCGCTACCTTGTAAAACAAACAAACAACAACAAAAAAAAAAACATTCTCCAATGGAAAGTGAAGTCAGCATGGTTTAAATGGGATGAGCATTATTAAAGTAGGGAGAAAGGGGGGAAATTGACACATGTAACTCCTCTTTTACTGAAAGACTAGTGGGGGCTTGACACTGGAGAGCACAATCTTTGCCTCCATAGGATTCTGACCTGGTTCGCAATTCCAGATATGGATTCCTTTACACTGAATGGATCTCTTAGCCACACAGAAAGCTATTGTTTGCCCACCGAAGCTGAGGCCACTATTGCACTGGCATGTACATCCTGTCAGGTGTTTGCTTCTCAGTAGCTTAGACCTCTCGTTGCTCAGACTATTGTTGGCCACTTTCCCCCAGTAGTTCATGTAGCCCTTTCCGGCACTAAATGGGCTGTCTGGGGATTGGCTCTCTTCCAGTGGGAATGCACATTCATCTCAGCAGCCCATGGAAGCTTCTCCAACATTGACTGCTTTCTAGGTCACAAAGCAAGCCTTAACAAATACAACAAACACAAATTGATAAAACCCCACATACACCATCAGATTGCAGTTATTGTACAAATACCAGGAGAATGAAGAATTCACAATTAAATGTACTGTGGCTCATTGAAGAAGTCAGGAAGGAAATTTTCAAAATTTTAGAAGCTAATGAAAATGATCCAACAACCTATCCAATCCTCTGGGATATAATCAAGGCAGTCATTGGAGGAAAGTTTATAATGATAAATGCTGAAATTAAAACAAAAATCAGAGAGAGGGCAGGGCAGATGGCTTAGTGGTGAAGGTGCTTGCCTGCAAAGCCAACAGACTTTGGTTCGATTCCCAGAACCCGCTCTAAGCCAGATGCACAAGGTGCCACATGCATCTTGAGTTCATTTGCAGTGGCTAAAGACCATTTTCTCTCCTCTCTCTCTCTCTTTCTCTTTCTCTCTCTGTCTTTCTCTCAAATAAATGAATAAAAATAAAATACTAAAAAAAATCAGTGCTGGAGAGATGGCTAAGCACTTAAGGTGCCTGCCTGCCAAACCTAAGAACACCTGTTTGATTCTCCAGTTCCCACATTTAGCCAGACTCAGTGATGCAAACACACAATGCTGCATTTGCCCACAAGGGGGCACACGTATCTGGAGTTCGTTCACAGCAGCTGAGAGGCTGCTGGCCGACCCATTCTCTCTGTTCCTCTTCCTCTCTGTCTCTGTCTCTCTCTCTCAATTAATAATAATTATGAAATCAGAGAGGTTTCAAATAAGTAATTTAATGATGTAAATGTTATAAGATGTACTTTTGGTAAAGAAGTTTAAAAATACATTTGGATGAGAAAGGATTTGGAATGGCAAAATTGGCATTTTTTTCCCTAAAGATTATTCCAAATAATAATAGACAAAAAAAAAAAAAAAGAGGGTTAAAGTATGTTGAAAAACGTGACTGTCAGGGTTAAATTTAATCCAGTTAACATGACTGTAACTATGATGGATATAATTAAAGGTTACTTACAGATCTCATGTCAAAAATGTCAATATTCTAAAACAAAACTAACCCCAGATTCTCTGTTTAGAACATTAAGGTTTTCCTAAAATATTGATCTGCTTTTAGGAATATTTGTAAAATTGTCTAAAAAGGCTTTCATGTTCTATCTTTTTGATAAATAAGACTCTTAACATCTGTGATTACATTTTATTTAAAGATAAGTTTGCATGTTTATCATTTGGTGAAGTCCTCAACTTATGAATAGCAAAATTATCAAGGAAAAAAATAAATCACATCATCCCAGTGAAAGGAAATTCTGTGAAAGGGTTGACCATGAGTCATGAACTCTCAATGCCATCAAATAAAGCAAATGTTAAAATCCAGCCAAAACACTTCATGATTACTACACATCTCATTGGAAACACAGTTGCTTCCATTTTAATTTAAAATATTGTACCAATAATTTAGATAGTAGTAGATGCATATTTACAACTCCTTATTCATGCATTTACAAACTATTATTAAAATGGAATGACTTTTACAGCTGTTTATCCCTTTCATTACACATCATTTATTAGGATTATTGCTTTCATATTATGATCACAGTTACAGTGTCCAGAAATGGATTACTTCATTTGTGTTACTACTATATCTCATTTGTCATAGCTAACAATACTGAATGAATAACATTGGAAGTATTTTAATTTATTGTATTTCATTTTAAGAAAAAAATATTGCCTTGAGGATATTTCACACTCATAGAACAATCACAGTATAAAAATAAAGATGAAACACTTTAGCATACAGCATTGTAAAAGGAAGGAATCCGATGTTGGATGCATCAAAAACATTGCTTGCATAAATATAAAATAGATTATGTTACATTGACTTGAAAATAATGAGGTGATTAAGCACAGTCAATAACTTTGGGTTTTATTTTTCTCCCAATATATTGTAACAGAATAAATATTTGACATGGAAAGTTAGAAATCCCTCTTTGGCTTCACATGATCCTATACCATGATTCCATAGGTCATTTGCTGGTGTGGCAGGTCGTTCACAGCACATCAATTTGTAATACTTTCAGCTGCAAATGGGAGGAAAGCTGGGTAAGAGGTTTAGTAGGCTGAAGAGATAGGTCGGTAGGTTAGAGTGCTTGCCAAGAAAGCACAAGAACCTGAGGGGGAGGGCCTGAAACCACCTCGATTCAACCCCCAGCATCGACATAAGTAACTAGACACACACACACACACACACACACACACACACACACACACACACACAACACATGTCCCGATGGGAGCAGAGATCAGAGGATTGTCAGCTTGCTTGTCAGATAGTCTCATCAAAAACTGCATGAAGGGTCCACTGAAAGACTTTATCAAAGAAACATGTAGATGTGTGGTGGAGGAGGATACCCCATGTTCTTTTCTGGCTTCTACATACATGAATTTGGGTTCACACATCTGAAACACATGAGCCTACACTACACAGGCACACACAACACATACACACACAATGAGGCTTGCATATAGCAAGGCAGACAGTGTTAGAGAGCCATGCTGGGAAGAGTCATTATTGTCACAAAACCACTTACTCAGCTCCAAGGCTTAATATCAGGATTTCCCAGAGAAAACAATCAAGATGTTTTCCAAGAGATCTCTTGGATACTTATACTATTCACTCATGAGAAAAACCTGGTGAGATTTTGTTTCTAGCTGCAAAACAAACGTGGCTAAAATGGTTATTCTAATATATAGGCTGCAGGTGGATGGAAAAGATTTTTGTTTTAATATTTCATTTATTTATTTGCAAGTAAAGAGAAAGAGAGAGGGGTGGAGGGAGTTGGAGAGAATGGGCACAGCAGGGCTTCTAGCCACTGCAAATGAACTCCAGATGCATGTGCCACTTTGTGCACGTGGCTTATGTGGGTACTGGAACATTGAATTCATATCATCAGGAATTTTAGGCAAGACCCTTAACCACTGAGCAATCTCTCCAGTTCTGGAATTTTTTTTTTTTTTTTTTTACTGATATGTGTACCTGTAAATATCTTTAAAAGGTACAAGAAATTAATGCAAGGAATGTATGTGTGTCCTATATAAGCATAGTTTTCATACTGAGGATAAGTATTAAACAAATATATTTTATTTTAAAAATCTTATTAAATGTAGTGTTAATGTTAGTCATTTACTATTATTAGTTATTATATGGAAACACATTAGTACTATACTTTGACTTCCACTATAATAATCAGAAGACAATTTATTTTTATATTTAAGCAGAAATTATATGTTATTTATAAGAAAATGTGATGTTAAGATTAAGGCTATTGCCATTTATCCTTTCTTTTGTATCTACAACATTATACACTCTTTATATCTGTGAACAATCTTATTTTATTAATAACAGTAAAAGATAAATACAATATCCATTTAATATATTATGTAAATGAGCTTTATAATAATCAGTTGGGGGGATGGAAAGACAGCTTAGTGGTTAAGGCATTTGCCTGCAAAGCTTAAGGACCCTGGTTCAATTCCCAAGTACCCACATAAGCCAAATGCACAAGGTGATGCTTGTGTTTGGAGTTCATTTGCAGTGGCTAGAGGCCCTGGCACACCCATTTTCTTTCTTTTTTTCTCTCTCCCTCCCTCTTTCTCTCCCATAAATAAAATGAAAACTAGAACGATCAATTGGGTGTGTAGGTGTTGTGGGCACACCTTGTCTCAGCACTTGAAGGGCTGAGGTCGAGGAGCACCATGGCTAGCCGGAGCTACAGAGTCAGTTTCAAGGTCCATCTTGGCAAGAGTGAAACACTGACTCAAAACAGACAAATAAATAAAATAATCAGCTTAGTGAACCACAGACAAAAATAGAATAGTTATCCAAATCCAGCCTGATATAACTCAAGACCACAAAATAATATACAAACAACCAGTTCTTTAAAAATAAAGATTGTGAGAGATTTTGTTTCTTTTCTTTTAAAGGGGTAAACTTTACTATTTGCATTCATTATTCATATGTGAGGATGAAAGATAAAATATATAGTATAAAAAATGGGGATAAATCTATTGAAGAAAGATTATCAAATTGAAATAAAATCTTTCTATAAAATGGATTATTGGGCCAAGGAGATGACTCCCTGGCTAAAGGTGTTTCTTGCATAATGAATTACTTTAGTAAAAGTATACTTACATGGTCTTATTTATTTTTAATATAAAATGTGATCAGTGCTGTCCAGAAAAATGACTGGTTCTTATCATGGCTAGAGGTTAAAACTTGTCAACATTTCCCTGCTTTATCTAAGATCTTGTTTTCTGTAAGCATTTAAGGATAATAAAATGTCAGTAGAAAACAGTTTCACTTACTTTAGGCAAGTTCACCATAAATATTTCAAAATGATTCTCCATGGTATATACCCCCGGCAGTCTAATAACCTACAGATAGATTTCCAAGTCACAGGCATGTGGATTCATTATGGTGTGTTTACTTTCAATAAAAGCAATAGTGTGAGCCAGATGCTACAAGGCAGAGGAATTTGCCAAAAAACCAATGAAAGAGATTATTTGTAACAGTTTCCCGTGTGAGACTGTAGTGGTTTGATTCAGGTTTTCTCCTTAAACTCATGTGCTCTGAATATTAGATCCCCAGATGGAGACAATTTGGTAATTGGAGCCTCCTGGAGAAGGTGTGCTGGGTGTGGGCTTATAGACATTATAGCCAGCTTCCCCTTGCCAGTGTCTGACACACTCTCCTGCTGCTGTTGTCCACCTAACGTTGGCCAGATGGTGATGTCCAGCCTCTGCTCATGCCACACTCCCCCCTGCCATCATGGAGCTTCCTCTCAAACCTGTACATAAAATTGACTTTTTTTCATGCCAAAGCTGCTGCTTGTTGGGTGCTTTGTGTCAGCAACTAGGAGATAACTGCAACAGTGACCTTTTAGCATCTAATAATTTTACAATAACAAATTTAGCATCACGTTAAATGAAATGTAGCATGCTGGACATGGATCATGGTTAAATTATTAATTAAAAAGCACTTTGGGGGAGGAAAACAACAAATATGGAAAACTTTTGCCAAAGCACACATTTTTATATCTTACTCGACAACATTTTATAACAAAGGATACATGTCCGAATGTATATTCAGTTGTGGAATAATTTAAATAGTGAATTCACTGCCCTTCTATAAACCTCTTTCAGCACAATCCCAAGTACTTTCTTATTTGCCTCAAAGAAAAGCCACTTACAGAAGAATACGATTTTATACGGGGTTATTACTTCTGATTTAGTAGCAGTCAGAAGCAATTTTTTGTGTAGTCACTTGAATTGTGGGTGTACGCTAGAGCAATTGAAGGATTAGAAATATGTGAATTTATAATAGTAAAAGAAAATATAAGGACAAACGAAATTTTAAAAGCGTGTCTAGATGCAAACAGAAACACAAAGCAAATCTCTTATTTGAAGTGTGAGTCCAGCCACAAAGAAGACAAGGGAAGACACTCGTCACGGACAGTGGGTTTATATAGTTACCTAACAAGTTGAGCAGTAAGTGGGAGGCAGTGTAAGGGCAAGGTTTCTCTTTTTGTTCTGTCAATATGAAATTAAATATTCAAATAATAAATCATTCACCCCAACATTGGATTCCATTAGATCCACAAGCAATGTTTCTACTACTCTCTTCAAACAAAAAAAAAAAAAAAAAAAACAAACTACAAGCATAGAAAGGCAAAATGAAAAATGAAGACCATCTCAAAACAAATAGAATAAAAAAAGGATAAAACTCTGCAGAAATATCATAGGATTAGAAGTCATTTTTTAAAATTTTTTATTGATTTGAGAGAGAGAGAGAGAGGGCACACCAGGGCCTCCAGCCACTGCAAATGAATTCCAGACGCATGTGCCACTTTGAGCATCTGGCTTACGTGGGTCCTGGGGAATTGAACCATGGCCCTTCAGCTTTGCAGGCAAACGCCTTAACCTAAGCCATCTTTCCAGCCCCTAGAAGTCATTTTTAAATGGAAAGAGAAACTTACATTCTAGGCAAAATGATGAAAACAGAATCCTGCACAGTTAGATTCAATACAGGCATTTGGGTCTTTGCAGAAACATTGAAACATCTGAAAGACAATGATCAAAAGAAATCTTGATAGAGTCAGGAAACCATCCTCAGTTATCTCATTTGGCTTCAACAATAAAGAAACATTTCTTTGGGACCTCAAATTAGTATCTGGGCTAGAGACATGGGTTAGCAGTTAAGACGCTTGCCTGCAAAGCCTTAAGAACCCAGATTTGAGTCCCCAGGACCCATGTAAGCCAGATGCCCAAGATGGTGCATGCATCTGGAGTTCATTTGCAGTGGCTGGAGGCCCTGACATGGCAATTCTCTCTATCTGTTTCTCTCTCTCTCTTTCTTCTCTGTTATCAATAAATAAATGAAGGAATAAGATATTTTAAAATTAGGACTTTATATACACAGTTCATCATCCATAATGTGCCTCCCAGGGCAATGGGGCGTGCCACAAGCATGCTGAATTTATCTTCTCTCCTTATGAGCAAGGCACAGTGGCATCCATTCGACACTATATGGTGACATGAATTCTTTTGGTATTCTCTTAGACACAGCCAGGTGAAGCTCTCAGATCACATGATAGAAATATAAGGAAATGTCTTCATTTCAATTCCTACAGCTTGTGATAGTCTCATACTTAGCATTTCTACGTCATCCGATGCAGTTTTGATATAGCTCTGGTACTATTTGGTACTCTTACAATGCGTGCATATTTTATCTCATGATATTCACGGTGTAACCTTTCAGGGTTTTTTCTGTGCCTTTCCCCAGTGCTGCCACAGTGCAGCATAGATATTTGTGTTATAAATTTGAATCAATGTAGGTTCCTGGCATGTAGACATTTTTTTCTGTATGTTATAAAGTCGACTATGAAGTCAATACTGTGTTTAATAAATCTGTCACTTATAGTGTTCATACTGTGAATATTTTTGTTCGATTATTGTTACTATATATTTATTTTCAACAAGACTATTTTTACTTCATCATAATATTAAAAGAAAAGCTTGTATTTTTCACTAAGTTCCAAAAGAATCAATGGAACATTTCAGAACACTACTAAATCAAGTGCTAGTCAATTACATTGACTTATATCTACTCTAAGGGGAAAAAAAAGGAAACAAATAAGGGAAAATTTCCTTGGTCCTAATGATTTGTTCATTAGCATGTGCTCAAACTAGACAAGAAAACTACGTTAGGGATTTTGGGACGCATTTCTTTCATATTTGAATAATGCCTTTCTATTTCTGCTGCTCATATACTGAAAATACTTTTCAAATTGTTTATCATATTTTATTACAGACAAAGGAAAAGACAGGGAGAAAGAAAGAGAAAAGAGAAAGTATAGGTTTGTCAAGTCCTCTTGCCACTGCAAATGAATTTGTAATAATTTAATTATGAATAAGTTCTAATTTTAATTATTTTAACTCTATATTTTGATTATAAATAATTATGATAATCATATAAGTAGAGAAGAACAGCTTTGGAAATATATTAAATATCACCTATAATTATATAATAAAGAGATAACTTCATGAAAATTTGAGTTGTTTATGTGTGTGACTTTGTACACAAGTTGTATTTGTAAGTATATGCATATATGTTTGCTTGTTCATGGATGCCTATTTTCTAAATCCTCATCAAAAATTACTTATAACGAGGGGACAATGACATCACAGGTGAAGGTGCTTGCTTAAAAGCTTACTTGCATGAGTTTGGTTTCCCAGTACCCACAGAAAGCCAGGCACAAAGTGATGCATGAATGTGTGATCCCATTGCACCTACAGCAATAACAGGTGAATCCGGCAGAATCTGGGCTGTTGTGAGCTAGTTAGCCTGGAATACACACGACAGTGAAAACAATGGCAACCCTGCCTCATCTGAGGTGGAAGGAGAGGATTGATACCCCAAGGTTATCTCAGACCTCCACTTGCTTGCCATGTTGTATGCATACCAATCCACAAACATATTATACACATCAACAAATACACACATACACCCGTATGTTTTCAAAAGTTATGTTATTTTGGTAGCCATGGTGATGCATGCCTTTAGTCCCAGTACTTGGGAGGCAGAGGTTGGAGGATCGTTGTGAGTTCAAAGCCACCCTGAGACTACAAAGTGAGTTCCAGGTCAGCCTGGTTGCTAGCATGAGACCCTACCTCAAAAAATAAGAATAAAATAAAATAAAGCCGTATGTGGTGGTGCATGCCTTTAATCCCAGCACTTGGGAGGCAGAGGTAGGAGGATCATCATGAGTTTGAGGCCAACCTGAGACTACTTAGTGAATTCCAGGTCAGCCTGGGCTAGAGTGAAACCCTACTTTGACAAATCAAAAACTATGTATATATTATTTTATTTTATATAGATATTTTTGTTCCATTGCATATGTACTAATAATCTTCAAGGTCTCTAAAGGAAATGGACTTAGCATAATAAAATAATTAAATCATGAGGAACTGTTCAGTAATTGATTCAAGAAACTCTAGGTTTCCCTTTAAGTGAGAAACAGAATTTGTTTTACCATTCATTATGTACCCAGCTTTGTAAGAAGGAATTTAAAAGTAATTTTAATCTTCAAAACAATACATGCATGCAATATTTATGTTACATATGGAAAATTGAGACAAATGAAAAAATTAAGAAGAAATATTAACAAACAAGTATGCTAAAATGATTTTCAATGGCGGCTGGACAGATGGCTTAATGGTTAAGGCAGTGCAAAGTCTAACAACCAGGGTTCAATTCTGAAAAGAAATATTTTGAGAAATAATTTGAAAACTTTACCACTTTTATATCATCCTACCAAAACTGATAGCAAAATGATAATTAACTTACAGTATGCTCTGCAATTATATATGGGGGAAATATATTCTAACCTCAATGGGAGCCTTTAAAAATAAAATAGTTTTTTTTTTTTTTTTTTGGTTACTGCAGTGTTTACATACTTTATTTACATTAGAGAATGACGCTAGACATATTTTCAAATATCAAGTAATTTTTCCAAAATCAAATATATAAGCAGACACACTACTATATTGGAAGAATATTTTGGGGATTTTCTTGGCATAATATTTTGCTTATGTAGTTTACTTCATATTCTATATAAAATTGATTATCAAAATTTTTATTTATATTTTTCATGAAAAAGTATACATTATGAATGCAAATTTCAAAATATGTCTAAGTGAAGATTTCCTAAATCCAAACAACAAAATCAAACCATTTTAGACATCTTTATGCTCTTATAATATATCATTTCTTACAAATGAGTAACTAAGAAACTCTTATGCTTACAGACATTTTGTTTTATTCTTCCTCGGTGGGCTTCTGATGCACCCTCCTCATTAGGTCAAGAGCCCAGATTTGCAACCCTGTATGTCTCCAGTTTACAACTTGTTCACAGCTACAGACCGTGTTTCAGGAAGGAAGACTCTTCTTTTTCCTTTCTCGGGGCTTCTGGATGGCTGCTTAAATCAGCCTTAAATTTCACCAATGGCTGCAAGACAGTAAAACTGAAACTAAACACCCCTGAACCTAATATTCTCTTGAGTTTTCTCTCTTCCTCCCTTCCTACCTCCCCCAATATTCCAAGCATGAAGGAAAGCCCCTGAGTTACAGCACCCATCACCAATCCTGTCACTCAGTGTCACTGAGTTATGAACTGTGTTCATTGGGGTGAAATGGCCTGCCTGGCTTCTTCCATAGCCTGTGATGAGCCTGACTTTACCATGGACCTCCAAAAGACTTTGGAAACTATTCAGAATGGAGACGAAAACATGAATGCTAAGGAAGCAATAGACAGGCTCCCCTCAGAGTCATCATTTTGAAAGATTCCCAGATAAAACCCTAAGGGTGTCCCTGTTTCTGTGTGGTTATAAAGCAAATACTTACTTTCAATCCAATTAAAGCTAAACTAATTTTAAGGAGCCATTCAGTCAAAAAATGTGACCAAACAGTAGAACTAAAAATAACACACAAACTGAAACTTGGGTTTTATTAACACAATCAGATGTAATTGTGTTTTCCTCTTGACGTTTTCAATTTTTTTTTTTTTTTACTTACTTTGCAATGTCTTTTTGTCTAAAAATAATTCTTAATAATCTGTAGGGAAGTGTGTAAAAAAATCCTCACATCAGTGAAAACTCAGGTTTTTCTCTTTCAGAAACAGAAAACTATTAAACATAGGGTCTTTTTAATTTTTTCCCTTTTTTATTATAATAGATGCTCTTGACTGTCCTTAAATGTCAGGTTTCAAGGTTAAACCTTGACCCTATGTTATTTTCATTTTATTCTCTCAATTTCTTTTACTTTCCTGTGACTTCAAAATGTAGTCTCCCATTTCAGGGGAGTTCTTAACAGCTACAGACATTCTACCCATTCAAACTTCAATTCAAAATCCATTCTGTATATATATACTTTACCTACACTTCCACAATAGTAAAATGGTAACTACCCATATGTGCTCCTATCCTCCAAACCTAGGATTTACTAATTTGTTTTGTTCTTTGAAGAATATATTTCAATGCCAAGAATATTTTACTTCATATATATATTATTTATTTACTTATTTATTTTGAGGTGGGATCTCGCTCTAACCAAAGCTGGCCTGAAATTCACTATGTAGTCTCAGGCTGAACTCAAACTCACAGTGATTGTCTTACCTCTGCCTCCCAAGTGCTATGATTAAAGGCATGCGCCACCATGCCTGGCTACTTCTTAAATATTTTATTTGCTTATGTTGTAAATTTTTGTGATATCTATCTTATCCGAATCACTATAGTAGTGATTATGAAGGGTTGATACTTGTCTGGATACATTTTTCAAATTCCATTCTTTTAAAATTACAAATAAAAATAAAAAGTCAAATCTTACCATTCCTTTGTTTGTTTGAAAAGTTAAATCATTTTTTTTTTAAGTATGAACTCTTTATGGAACTCTTTTGGCCTCTGTTTAGTCTTGTACCATTGTTGGCTTCTTTTTTGTTTGTTTGTTTTTGATACTTTTACTGAGAACTTTAATATATGAACATGCTATAATTTGATTGTATTCCTGTCCTGTTACCCTCTTTTTCCTGTTTACAAGAACAAAGCTTGATGACAGCCTCACTTGGGACCAGATCTAGGGGGCATAGGGTCATCAGAGCCTTGTGGAATGAGCATGGAGATTCATAAATGAAAACTGGTTCTGTGGTAGACAAAAATCAGTATCAGTCCATATTTAGCTATTGCTCTTGCAAGGATAGCAGATTTTCTTGCTGGTTATAAGAATGTGCCCATTTTACTCTCAATCCTCACTGTCCACCCCCCCCCATTTTTTAACTTATTGGAATGTGATGTAATTAGAAGCAAAGGCACCATCTCTTTGATTTTAACCTTATATGTCTCCATTTCTGGACATAGTAAGTACAAGTACATATTTTTAAATAGACTAACCAATGAATAAGTAAATTGCAAATATGTGACTTAAATCTACTTAAATCTACCTAAGAAAGCTATTAGTTGCACACATGAATGTGTGTTTTAGCTGTCTGCCTCATTAGTGTATGTTTTCATTAGTCTTTTATGGGAAATAAGATAATAATAATGGCTTGTAAAGGCCATATAAGTTACAGCACAGCAGACTTCCTTGTTATTTCTTTACTAGAAAAAAAAAAAAAAATACCTTCATTATGTGGTCCAGTTTCCCTGAGGTGGTTGGTTACCAAGTTACAAAAAGATAAAGACACACTTTTACATAGTTGAATCCAATAGGAACAAAGGGAACACGGTGCATTCTTGTCATTACAATGTTGAATATTTATTTTTGAAACTAAGTTAGATAAAATGACTAAAAGTGATTTTATACAAGAAAATTATTAGCAAGTCTATGGAAAAAATAGAAATCAGTCTGATTAGATACTTTCTTTTTAGAAAAAAGGGAGCCTTTAATCAGTAATTTTAAAATTAGTGTTAATCAAACACTGTGTCCTTTGGTTTGGGGTATACATCAAGCGGTTTCTATTATTACCTAAAACTTGGGAGAATTAGAAAAAAAAAAAAAAAACTACTTTAAAAATACATTCTGGAGGCTGGGGAGATAGCTTACAGATTAAAGATGCTTTCCTGCAAGTCTGCTAGGCTGAGTTCAACTCCCCAACATTCACATAAAGCCAGAGGCAAACATCTGTAAACCCAAGATCCTACCGCAATGGGAAAAGGAGCCAGAATGAAGCAGCTCTAAGGGTCAGCTGGACTAGTACATGCAAAGAGACCTCCCAAAAAATGTAGAGAAGTTAATAGTGGGAGGGGAAAGTTTGAGCAATGGTAAGGATGAGGACACAGGGCTGGGCGTGGTGGGATGATCCAAAATGAAGAATAAGTGAGGCTGGAGAGATGGCTCAGTGGTTGAGGTGCTGGCCTAAAAACCTAGAAACTAATGTTCAATTCCCCGGTATCTAAGTAAGCCTGATACGCAGGGTGGCATATGCATCTGGAGTTCTCTTGCAGTGGCTAGAGGCCCTGGTGTGTTCATTCATTCTCTTCTATAATAAATAATTAAAATATTTTTTCAAAAGAATATGTGAATAAGCCATGTGAAAATCTATTACTTGGTATATCAACTTAAAATTCAGATTTTTTTGTTTATTTTTATTTATTTATTTGAGAGCGACAGACAGACAGGGAGAGAGAGAGAGAATGGGCGCACCAGGGCCTCCAGCCACTGCAAAGGAACTCCAGATGCATTTTCCACCCTGTGCATCTGGCTTATGTGGGTCGTGGGGAATCGAGCCTCGAACTGCGGCCCTTAGGCTTCACAGGCAAGCGCTTAACTGCTAAGCCATCTCTCCAGACCCCCATATTTTTTTAGAGTGTTTTAATGAAGATTGTTATATAGGTGGATAAAGCTGCTGCCTGAAGCCACAGTGTCATAACAGGAAAATCACAGTGCCAGAGATGAGATACCTCCCACTGGTCCGTGGGTCAGGGAGGCCACAAATGCTCCTCAAACAATATTGCCCATCGTCATGGTTCTTAGCTGCCCATCAAAACGAGATCTGTTGTTAAAGACACAGACTTTAATTGCAAGAAGTAAAGAAACCAAGCTGGAACTGAGCTGGAAGTTTACTTCCTTCCAGTTAGATTTTTAAGTGCCAGAAGGTTCTACGCCAGGTCCTAGGGGAAAAGATCCATTAACAAACATACTCAGCCCTGGACCATGTGCAATTCACAATTAACCTGTGAGGAAGCTGTGTCCATTAGTGCAATAGAGGCAGGAGATTTATGGGAGGGACCAAACTCTTAGACTGGATTTGCAGCCTCCTCTGCAGAAGGTAAATCATGCTTGGTATTATAAATCTGGTCATAGATCTGTGGATAGGGGGCCTAGGTTCTGGGGGCAGGGGGAAACCCAACACTGCAATTGGAAAGCTTGTAAAACTGCCTTCTAAATTTCTGTTTGTTCCCATGGAGTGGTACTCAATATAGCCTCAAACACCAAAGTGTCTTTATGTAAAGGGTAGAGAGGACTACAGGGATCCATGAGTAACACAGTTACCAAGATTTTGCAGCCAGCTTGTGCTCAGCCTTTCATATGGCATATAAAGCACAGCCTCCAAGGTGCCAGGAAGCTTGTGGAAGGAGTGGAAAGAATGTAAGAGCAGAGGATGAGAAGTGGGGCTGTGCATGCTTTCCTCTGATAGGAGATGTGTGCTACACTTTTGCACACAGGACAGATGAGCTTTCCTGGACATGACTGAGTCTGTCAATGCCTCATCGCAAATGAGGGTGGGGTCCATACTATCTAACCTACACTGGGTTAATGTCTTCTAGTGGTGTAGACCCTACCTTATATAGCTGGGTCAAAAATAATAAAATAAACAAAGAATCTAATGGTGATCTAAGAGGAAGGGTTTTAGTGGGAGGGAAAAGAGGAAGCGAATGTAAGTGGGTTGATTAAAATGTATGGCATACAGGTATGAAATTATCAAAACTAAAAATAACAACAAAAGAGACCCTGTCTGGTACAAAGTGGAATGAGAGAACAAAAACCCAGAAGCGATATTCAGACCTCCACATGTGTGTCTTGGCACTGTGTGCCCTTACACATACATCCTACATATCCTGGCATCCACACATACAGATTTATATAATAAAATATAAATTAATTAAAAATACATTTTGCTCACTGCCATGTGAACAGAGTTAAACATTTTAAAGAAATTTTAATTGCCTAAAATATCACAAATGAAATTGAAAATAACACTGGGGGGATATTTCCATATTCACAAGGAGAAAGAGTTATCTTTTGACTTATTATATATTCAAATTACATTTGAGTACATAAAACAAGATGACTTGATGTAAAAAGGCACAACTCACTGAGTAAATTTCACAGTTCTTGAATCTAATTTTGATTGTAAGTCTGTACCTAACACAACTTTTATGCATCATTTTCATAATTGTTATTTAAAGATATGAAAAACCTCCATAACACTGATACAAGGTTTTGTCAATGCTTAGTCTGCATTTCTTCAACTCAACTGGAGCCTTAAAAGTTCAGACTCTGTTACCTTTTTTAAGCTTATTTTTTAATGATTTATTTTTATTTACTTATTAGAGATGGGGGTGGGAAGGAGATAGAGAGTGAGAATGGGCATGCCAGGGCTTCCAGCCACTGCAAACGAACTCCAGATGCAGGCGCCACCGTGTGCATCTGACTTACATGGGAACTGGAGACTCAAACCTGGATCATTAAACTTCGTAGGCAGGAGCCTTAACCACTAAGCCATCTCTCCAGCCCCCTGTTATCTTTTTGATCCCTCCTTTTCCTTTTGTTTTGAAAGCTTCTAGGATAGCAGGACTGAAGTTGCTGGGAAATTCATGGTAGTGATGAGATGGTCACTTCATTTTGCCTCCTTCATAGCATTGTATTTGAGTATGTATTCCTAAGTCATTTATACAACAAAAGAGTTTTCAAGGGCTGGAGTGGTGGCTTAGTGGTTAAGGTATTTGTCTGCAAAATCAAAGAACCCAGGATCGGTTCTCCAGGACCCACATAAGCCAGAAGCACAAGATGGCACATGCATCTGGAGTTTGTTTTCAGTGGCTAGAGGCCCTGGCATGCCCATTTTTTCTATACATCTACCTCTCTCTCTCTCTTTCTTTCAAATAAATAATTAAATATTTTTTTAAAAAAATAAGTTTTGGGCTAGAAAGATGTCTTAGAGATTAAGGTGCTTGCCTGCAAAGCCTAAGGATGCATGTTCAAATCTTCAGATCCCACATAAGCCAAATGCACAAAGGTGAGGGCAGCAAAAGGTCACACATGGGCTGGAGAGCTGGCTTAGTGGTTAAGGTGCTTGCCAACAAAGCCTAAGGACCTAGGTTCAATTCTCCAGGTCCCATATAAGCCAGATGCATGTGGTGGCACATGCATCTGGAGTTTGTTTTCAGTGGCTAGAAGCCCTGAAGTGCCCTTCCCTCTCTCTCTGTCTCTCTCTAATAAATAAATAAAAATAAAAGAAAAGAAAAAGGCTGAACTTTTGAAAAAATAAAAACAAACAAAAATTTAAAAAGATGATTGCACATGCCAACTAGGTGGTGTAAGTGTATGGAATTGGATTTCAGTGGTTGAGACCCTGGTGGGCCAATTCTCTCTCTCTGTCTCCAAAATAAAAAAAAAAATAATAATAATAAAATAAAATGAGTTTTCAGGACAAAGTGATTTCAACATGGACTTTCACAGGGAAATTAGACTAGTGACATGTGTTTTGAAGGTGAGGATAATAGAGGAAGAGCATTTTAGAACTCTATTTGACAATAAGACGTGGGGAAAATGAGAGACATATTATGAAGTACCAAGTGTAAGGTACAGTCTTAGTCAAATCCCAGGTCACCATTTATAATACATCATGAAAAGAGAGAACATAATCTAAACAGGTAATTGAGTTGTGATTCATGACCCTCAGAGAGCAGTGTTCCTTTCAGCTCTCAGACAGGACATGCAGTGCTGAGACACCCACCAATCCATGTCCGGGCCTGAAATAAATAACTGGTGTGATTTTGAGAAAGCCAGACTCTTTTGTAAGATGAAAGTTCTGATACTTTTGAATTAAGTTTGTCTCTGTCAAATTTATGTGCAGACTAAGCTTGGTACTAGAATATTAATTTAAATGAAAAAGTCACTTCTACTTAATCATAAATCAAAGATTTAAAATACATATAATTGCTGAAGAAATTTCAATTGTTTACTAATATCTAGAGGTCTGTGTAAAGAATACATTTATTTATTGGCCTTCAAGTCATACTTCCATCTTATAGGCACAATATAGTATTTTGTTATATATGATTATATATATATATATATATATTTATAATTATATACACTATGTATTTATATAGGATGCATAATTGTACATATTTATATTTATAATATAATGATATGATTTAGAATTTTATATATAATATAATATTTATAGGCATAATATATAATATAGTTTATAAATATTTGGAATGGTCATATTCTACACTGAGCAAGGTTACACAATTTATTTTTTTCTTATTTTTATTAGAATCATAGAGAGGGAGAGAGAGAGAAAGATTGAGAAAGAGGGAGAATGGGCATGCCAAGGTTTCCAGCTACTGCAAACAAACTCCAGATTCATGCACCACCATGTGCATATGGACTACATGGGACCTGGAGAGTTGAACCTGGGTCCTTAGGCTTCACAGGCATGCACCATAACTGCTAAGCCATCTCCCCAGCCCACACAATTTATAAGAACCAAAAAGTTCTGCATACTGCTTCCTTTTAATTTTATCATTTTTATCTTACTCAATTAGTATTAGATCAATCGTTGATAGCTATGCAATTATCTTAAAACAATTTGAGATAGATTAACTCAGAGATGTTAATAATAGTTTTATTAAACTGTGAAGAGAAAAAATAAACTAAGCAGAAAAGAAAATATCTTGAAAATATTAAAACTGTACCTCAGTTTCTAAGTTTCCAAAGTTCTAATTTTCTCCCAGTGAAATTAGAAATGCTTCTGTATGCATGGATTTGCTTTTGTGCTGGGGAGTTTGCTATTGGGAAATAGATATATGATCACCATCATGGCTTGCCTCACAAAATCCCTGCCTTGAGGATTTTCTTGTCCAAAATATGAGGTTTTATACAATTCCGGCAGGAAATGGAAAAATCTTTGCATTCTCAAAACAATCAGGTCTGTCTCCATTAAAAAAAAAAAAAAAAAGTTGTTGTTAGAGGAACCAGATTTCATGGCAATTTCTGGAAGACGTGACTTTCTTGATGTTTGAATGTTCCTGCCATGAGAACCTTGGATTCTCCTCTTCAGTCTCTCAAATGAGGAAATCCTGCTCTGTGACCTCCCAATTATCAAGGTGACTAAGGTGCTTTCCACACAACTTTATTTTCAGAGATATATAGGCACACTTTAAGACCATAAGCTCCCATGTTTCACTCTCCAGTACACAATATCATATAGATAGCAAGCAATTTGCCCAAGGTCACACATTTGTCAAATGAAATAATGAAAATAATATTCAGCCCCTTCTGCATCCAGAACAAAGTTTCACTATTATATGAGGCTGCCTTGAGTTTATTGTGTGTATCATTATTTTCAGGAGAGGCACAAAATTAATGGTGTTAAAGGATCTTATTTGAAAATACTAGCTACCGGTATTACCCTTTTAAGATTAACATCAATCATTATTGTATTAAAATCCAGCTGACCTCTGAATACATTGATTGTCATATAAGTTTCCTATTTTTTTTCTGTGTCTTTCATACCATAAGACTGTATTTGAGGTCACATTCCTCTTTACTCCTCAATAAAGTTCCAAGGATATTATTCTCTGCTCTATGAATATGCAGACTGAATAAATTTCATCATGCTTGTTCCCCACTACTTCTCATTCCTACCTTATAAGTATATATAAGTCTATAAAACCTAGACCCTTATTGAAGAACTTCAAATTCAAATATTTATGATTTATCTACATGAACTTACATGATTAGTGTATATTTCAACCACAACATTAACAAGACTAAAAGCAAATACATGTTCTCTTCTCTTGAGTTGCGTGAGATAACATAATTTACTTTTCCCAACAGTTTATCACTAATGTTTAATTTTCCATGTTAATTTCATCTCTCTCTCTCTCTCTCTCCATATATATATATATATATATATATATATATATATATATATATATAACATCTTTCTATTATATATCTAATATCTATGTTAATAAAATCTATGCTAGGCAGAATAATGCCCTTCCCAAGGATGGGAATGTCCTAATGTCTAGATACTGTCAGTATGTTACCTAACACAACAAATAGTACTTAATATATGCGATTCAACTCAGTACCATGAGATAAAGAAATTTCACAAAACTGTACAGGTCATAAGACGCAGGCAGGAAACTCAGAGTCAGGGAACATGCCACGGTGGACTAAAAGGTCATAGGGACTCAATCACAAGCCCCGAAGCATGAGTGACCTTCAGAGGCTAGAGTGAAGCAAGGTGCCATCACTCACTCTCCCAGTGTCTGCACAAGGACAATTCTGCCAACACCTATTTTAGTCCTATGTAAGGTTCATTTCAGAGTTCTAACCTATAGGATATATATGATAATTAATTTACCTTTTTCAATCCACAAAGTTTATAGTAGCTCAGTGCATTGTTTTAGGAAATCACATAGGTTTTTGATTTATAGCTATTTAACTATCACCTACTGGCACTCTTCCATCTAATCTAGAGGCTGTGCATGTCACAGGAGACCAAGAATCAGAGAATACAACAGGAATTCGAGACAGGCTATCACCTTCAAAGGCCCACCTGCTTCAGGAAGACAGGCACTAACTGTCTCCTAAAGGAGTCAGAGGCTTCCAAAAGAGCACCACAAGGTGGTGGAAAGCATTCAGAACATGAGCATGGGGAAATGTCCATTTCAGAGTCAAAACAGAACACCCTATAACGTTCAGCTCCATCCCCCTTTTTGACAAGAGTGGATTACTTCACATTCTTTTGCATATGGAAAATATTTATGTCAGTTCTTACCATGATAGATGGATAGATGCATATGGCATATAACCAGGAATTAATGCACATTAATTTACTTTCTTGCCAACTTCTAAAATTTGGTAGTTCTATTCATGTCCACATAGCTTTGTGTTGGTGTGGGTTTCCTTTTTATTTGACTGCTTTCTCTAATTCTTTAATTCTTTTAAGAGTTTGGAAAGATACAATATGGACATATGTGATCAGATTATATATATATATAAATTTGAAGTTACTTTTTGTTTTTTGTTTTTGTTGCTGGGACAAACACCTGACCAGAAGCAGCTTATGGGAAGAAAGGCTTTATTTCAGGCTTATAGAATAATCCAGGGGACATTCTATCAATGGTAAGAAGCTGGATGCTGGCTCATTTTCATACATATATAGTAGACAGATACCCCCAAACAGCCAGCAAACACAAACTGCCAGAACTGAAAGTGCTCTGAACACACCTTAGGACTAGACTGAAGATCCATTCCCAGTGACATACTATATAGCAGGCTGCTGGAGAATTAAGTTGAAGGTTAGTAAAATATACTTCAGGGGACTTACATTCACTTTCAAACCCCTACAGAAGCAATCTATTCTCTCCTAATTGTGTCTTGATCAAACTGGTATTCTTTTCTCATGTTCATAAAACATAGAACTTCATACTTAACACATGCTTTGAATTATAATATATAATTTGATACCAAACAAAGCAAAATTTAGTACATAAATATAGAGAAGATTCTTTGGTCTATTGTTCAAATCCGTTGAAAGCATGGGGGAATGAAATCCAGCAGCACCAAGAACTAAATGAATTGGTTAGGTAAGAAAATTTACAACTGTTCCCATCATTTCAGATATATTACCTTTACTAACATGTTGTTACTGAAATATCTAATCTGTCCTTTCACTTTCTGAAAATCATTCTGATTAAACATATTTTCATCACATAAAAGTTTGTCCAGGTAAAATTGCTTCTTACATGATATTCTTCAGCAATTAATTATATAGATTTTTACCCAGTCCATGTCTCTATGGAGAAAGTCCCTGTTGCATAACATGAAGAACCCTCATGTACAAGATTTATTTTTCTTAATAAAATATGTGCAGCTGCATAAAATTTTAACCTTTAGAGATTTTAGAATTCATGACTTATAATAATAGATATTAAGAACTGTGCTCTTGAACCCTGAAGGCTCTGGTGTAGGTGTTTACTGAGTTCAACACCATTCTGTTAAAAAAGCTAATGTCATAGACACTGAAAGACAACAGTATCTTAGACTGAATCTTATTTTGATTTTATCTATCTTTGTGCTGTCCCATCATCAACGCTGTGTGTCTATGTCTATTTTTAATCAGTGGAAGTTCATCCTTAATCATCTCCCTCATTAAATTTTATAAGAATAACTGGTACGTGTTTTAATAAAGATTTCACTGTGCCATCTGTCTGTGTCCTATTAGTCCTTTAAACATCTACAGTTTATATACCATCACTTTCAGATGAAGGATATGTTGTGACTGCACCATCTAATAAGGACCAAACAGAGCCTGCAGTTAAGGCTGCAGAGCAGAATGGGATGTGAGGGAGGCTGCATAAGGAGTCATATTTTCTTAATGAGCTCAGATGAATCACAGAGAGGTTAATTCAAATGGTTTTCAGCCTTGGCATAAGACTTTTATAAGTGAAGATAATTCTGATGTTTATGTAACATTAAGTCATATGAAAATTTGATGCATCAACAAATGTAGTCAATGAGATCCTGAAGAATTAGCAATAACCAATAAAAAAGGTCAAGAGAAAAACAAAGATTCCCTTAAACACTAAACTCAACAATGAACTGAAGGAGGACAGTAGCATTAGCTATAGGTAGAAATTCAGATTGCTCCTCTCACATTGGAATCTAATTTAAAAATATCTCGTAAGTTGTAAAAACTGATAAACTACTGTCTTGTACTTTTTATTTTTTAACATTTTATTTTTATTTATTTATTTATTAGAGAGATTCAGAAATAGGCAGGCAGAGAGAGAGAGAGAGAGAGAGAGAGAGTGCTAGGGCCTCCAGCCACTGCAAACAAACTCCAGATGCATGCACCCCCTTGTACATCTGGTTTACATGGGTTCTGGGGAGTTGATTTGGGTCCTTTGACTTTGCAGGCAAATGCCTTAACCACTCAGCCATCTCTCCAGCCCCTACATTTTATTTTAACTATTTAATACTAAATATAATTGCCCAAATATTTTATTATAAAAATAAGGGTAAGAAGAACATTAGTATTCTGTTTAATTGCTGAACAGAAAAGAAAATGATCATTTATAAGGAAAAGGATAATTAAAATTTACATTATTCATGATAGCATGCTGGAGAGAAGATTACAGAGTTGAACCAGATCTGTAAACACCACTCAAATTGCTTTCAAACTTATAATTCTTAATTCAATCATGTATGTTCATAATAATGAAGTTAACAAATTTACAGAAATTTCAATGCATGCCCAAATGTGTTAAATATTAATTGCCACTATCTGAATATGAAATAAAAATGTAGATAAGAAGGTAAGAAAAAAATGGTCACTTCTTTAAATGAAAAAAGAAAAAAGTGGCCAGTCTTAAAAATGTATGTTTCCTACTAGTGTTGATATAGATTCGTTAGATCACATATTTATCTATGATCAAAAGTAGAAGTAGAACTATCGAAGGGGACAAAGGAACTTATACGAGGGTGATAGAAAAAGGAGGATGAAGCATGGGTGGGTGGGACTGTGCTCAACATACCCATGTATAGTTGTATAAAAACTTAAAGAATAAATTAGGGCCTGGAGAGATGGCTTAGCAGTTAAGCGCTTGCCCAGGTTTGAGGCTTGATTTGCCAGGACCCACATAAATCAGATGCACAAGGGGAGCTTGCATCTGAGTTCATTTGCAGTGGCTGGAGGCCCTGGTACGCCCATTCTCTCTCTATCTGCCTCTTTCTCTCTCTGTCTGTCTTTTGCTCTCAAATAAATAAATAAAATACCAAAAAACTAAAAAAATAAAGAAAAAAATTAATTTAGTAAAAAATGAACATAACTTGCAATTATACATATAGACTGACTTAATATATAATTTTAGGAAAATATTAACATTGTCTTTTGGTATGTATTTGTATATGGGGTGTGTGTGTGTGTGTGTGTGGGTGTGGGTGGGTGTGTATTTAGGTTAGTATACGTATCCGTGCATACAAGCGTGTATGCATGTGGATGTGTTCACATGCATGTGGAGGTTAGAGATTCACATTGGTTTTGCTCTTGAATCACTCTCCACCTTCATTTTTAGAAACAGGGTCTATCACTGAACCTGGAGCCCACCCATCCAACTAGACAAGCTATCCAGTAAGTTGTGGTATTGATCCTGCTTGTATTCCCCAGCACTGGGATCACAGTTGCATGCCATCAGTCTCACTCTGTTGGGGAATCCAAACATAGTAAGTCAGGCTTGCACAGAAAGCACTTTACTGACTGAACCATATTTCCTGCCCCACAATTATCTTTTATAGCTCCAAATATAAAAACTTTATATTTATTTACTTATTTATTTGACAGAGAGAAAGAGGGAGGGAGAGAGAGAAAGAGAGGAGAGAATGGGAACACCAGGGCCTCCAGCCACTGCAAACGAAATCCAGATTCATGTGCCACCTTGTGCATCTGGCTAATGTGGGTCCTGGGAAATAGAACCTGTGTCCTTTGGCTTTGCAGGCAAACACCTTAACCACTAAGCCATCCCTCCATCCCCATATTTGAAAACTTTATGATTCAGCATTCCAAAACTTAATTATGTACTCATAGTTTTGGCCCAATTCATTGTGTGTTAGAGAAAAATTAAAAAATATACGTAGAATAAAAAATTGCTGATAAAAAAGAAAATCTCCAAATAATATGTAAATAATCAGACAAAATAAAACAATTTGTTTTTGAGAGCAAAACTTGAAGCTTCAGATTGTTACAGCCCACAGGAATGGTGGGGGAGAAAGCATAGCTTTATGCAGGTATTGGGAATTTTTGGCAACCATTATTTCTTCAATAACCTAAAAGGGTATTTTAAAATAAGAAAGTTATTTTTGTAAATTTCTAATGTGTGGAATTTTTACTGTGCATGGTGAGGCTGGGGTATAGAGAAGAGTGATTACAATCACATACAAACTCTAGAGGTAAGTGAACTATATCAGAGTGTAAAGAACTTGGGATAACCTAGAACAAAGTGAGACATCACAAGATATTTTTGGGAAGCATTGGATCAGTATAAGAAAGAGCTGAAATATAAGTAAATATGTGTTCCTTCAACTGAAATAAGGAAAGCAAATAGTTACATGGAGACAACCTAAGTTACAAGTCAAATGCTGCATGACTTAAAATACTTGATCAAGTATAAAATATGGTGTATCCTATAACAGAAAGTCAGACCTTTCTGTTGACGAGAAATTGTATGACCTTATGATTGCCTTTTCATATCTTTGAATTTATAATACTAGGTTGTGTATTTATTTCACTATGATGTAGGTTTGTTTACAATAAGCTTGTAGAACAATTTTATCAATTAGTGTTGCTTAAAATATCATTGTGAAATTGCGTTAAGGTAGAGTTTAATTTTGTAAAGAAAAAAACTCAATAGCTTTTTGAAGAAAAGATTACTATGGTGCTTTTAATAAATTTATTTGAGAGAGGGAGAGACAAAGATGACAGAGAGAGAGGCAGAGACTATGGGTACACAAGGGTCTCTTTCCACTGTAAACAAACTCCAGACACATGTACACTTTGTGCATCAGGCTTCATGTGGGTATTGGAGAATTGAACCCAGATCTGCAGGCATTGTAAGCAAGCTCCTTTAACCCATGAGCCATCTACACAACTCCTATTATGTCTCTATTAATTAACTTGTCTCCTGTATTTCACAATTTATAAAAAAATCACTTAAACATCTATAATACTAGTTAATTTAAATTGTAAGCAAATAAATAAAAATAAAAAATAAAATTCTAAGCAAATAGAACTATTAATTGTAAAGGTAAAAACTTCAGAGGAATTTTCATATACCTTATTTTGCTAGCAATTATATTGTTTATCTAATGTTGTGTGTTCCACGATTTATTTTGTTTTGTAGATCATGAGTGATTTTATGAATAAGCTTTGATGAACGCTAAGTTGTCTTCTATGATATCAATAATGGCTGTCTATGGGTCAATCTCAGGTAGTTTTAGTTTCTCTGTCATGTAGTTTACATAACTGAGTTTGTCTATACTTTCATATTACTTTTAAAATCAAGAAAAAAAGTATAATCTTAACAAAAACTTTAATTACATGTGGGTAGCTGAACTCAATTATTGAATTTAGGAACTTTAGATGTTACATATAATACTTCTAATTTATAATAACTGATGATAAAGTTTCCAACATATATAAAATCTCACAACTATTTTAGGTTAAAAACATGTATGGAGAAATTTAAAATATTTTTATTGTTGTGCATTGTTTATTTCATAAGACTGAACCTGAACTGTCATGTACCACTTAAGTCTGAACCCTAACTTAAGCCTGAACTTGAACTTCTGGACCTTAATTTTACAACTGTTATGAACTTCAACACAAGACTTATACTTATGTCATTGTAGTTATTGCCACACAATAATGCAATATGAAGTTAATGCGAAGAAACACAGCAGAATGGAGACCTTAACATTTAATCATAAAAAAGAGAATACAAGGCTGCTATGCTGTAATCTGAATTCTAAAGGAAATTAAGGATGATCAATAAATCACTTCTTTTAAATAACATCAATTTAATATATTTATGTCCTACTATTTTCAAAACTCCATTGTCATTAACTAGAATTTTGAACCTTCCTTTATGTACTAAAAGTGAACAGAATTTTAAGATAACATATATGGCAAAAGAATAATGTAGGTATTGACACAGTATCAAAGATTTCAGAACTCCATATTGGCTCTTTGCCCAGAAATTTTGTTGCTTGCAATAGTGGAGGCAACCAGGTACTACATCATGATACCCATTACCTAGCAACCAGATATGATAGAGCGATACCCATCACTATCCTGCAGCTAGATATAACAAAATGACACCAATCGCCTACCAACCAGGTACTACATCATGATACCCATTACCTAGCAACCAGATATGATAGAGTGATACCCATCACTATCCTGCAGCTAGATATAACAAAATGACACCAATCGCCTACCAACCAGGTACTACAGAGTGATCCCCATCACCCAGCAAGCAGGTATAATAGAGTAATAGCCATCATCCAGCAACTAGATATGACAAAGTGACACCTATCACCTAGCAACCAGGTACTGCATAGTGACACCCATCACCTAGCAACCAGATATGATAGAGTGATATCCATCATCCAGCAACTAGATATGACAAAATGACACCTATCACCTAGCAACCAGGTACTGCATAGTGACCTCCATCACCTAGCAACCAGATATAATAGAGTAATACCCATCACCCAGCAAACACATATGACAGATTGATATCCATCCCCCAGCAACTAGGTGCTACAGAATGATGACCCTCACGTAACAATGAATTGAAGTCACCATGTGCTAGAAAATGAACCGAGTTCTCTAATCAAAATTAGGGACATAGTAAGGAAAAGCCTGAAGCCTGCTAATCTTTTTATATTATCTGCAATATAAAGTCTCTTACTAAAATGCTTATCTGTGTCTGCAGAAAATGTGGAGACATTGATAAAAAAATCACAAATCTTAGCTAATAGGGCTAGGGTGCAGCTCAAGGGTAGTTTATTGACAAAGCATGTAATATAGTCCTTGGCTGGAACCTCAGGTGCACTGCAAAAAAATAAATAAATAAATCAAGCACTATGGATAATTATGTTTATACTTCTAATTCCATTCAGTAAAAATTTCAGGGGCTGGAGAGATGGTTTAGTGGTTAAGGTACTTGCGTGCAAAGCCAAAGGACCTTGTTTGATTCCTCAGGAACCAAGTAAGCCAGAGGCACAAGGTGGCCCATTCATCTAGAGTTCCTTTGCAGTGGCTGGAGGCCCTGGTGTGCCCATTCATATTCTCTCTCTAATTCTCATTCTCTCTGTCTCTCTTTATTTCTCTATTCCTCCCTCCCTCTTTCTCTCTCTCTTGAATAAATAAATAAAAATAAAATATTTTTTTAATTTTCAGGACTTAAACAGAGATAATAATAAAGTAATGTGATTTGAAGTTAGTGTGTCTTTGTATCTGTTAAGAAGAAAAGTTACTGTGAAGGTTAGTTGAAAGGCAAAGTCACATAAGGTATTGGTACATAGTCTGTTATCTTTATTTCCAGAACAGAAGGAGTTCTGAAAACTACTTAGTATGAATTTGCATACATTTCCTTGCACAAACACTAATGTGCTTGATTAAAAAGTGTTTTTAATGTCCTCAAAACTCTGAATGCAAAAATATACTTTTACTCCCGAAGTTTTATATAAGGTAGCATAAACTTCCACATTCTGGGGCTTAAATCATATTTAAAGTGATGATGGTCACTGTGTAGAACCCAGTAAGTGAGGCCCCTTCCCCAGAGTTAACTCCAAGATAACTCGTATCATTGAAGTGCCACATTCGTCATTGCACAGTGTCACAGGTTTCTGAAGGTGGCTTCACAGAATCCTGCAAGTGTAGCCCAGAATAAATGGATTAAAACTGCTGCTTCTTGTTTATATTTGCAATTTTAAAAGTTTATTTTCAGTTTATTTTTGATAATTACATACATACATATGATGTATTTTTATAACATTCACCTCTACATAAGCCTGTATTTTACCCTTCCCACTTCAGATGATGCTCTTTCTAATTCCCAACTAGTGCCCACCCTACTTCCATGACTTTTTCATTCTAAATTTTTTTATTTGTTTTGGGTTTTTGAGGTAGGTTCTTAGTCTAGCCCAGGCTGACCTGGAATTCACTATGTAGTCTCAGGGTGGCCTTGAACTCATGGTGATTCTCCTACCTCTGTCTCCTGAGTGCTGGGATTAAATGCGTGTGCCACCACTCCTGGACTCTAAATTTTTTTGAATTCTAATGACACAATTCTGAAAGGAACCTGATAGGGGAAGAACCTGAAAAAGTCGGTCAACAAGGATGCAGGAGACAGTCTAAGCACAACAAAGTCATCAGCCTCCCATGGCGAACATGAAAAGAGTAAAGACATAGACTTTCCTTGAGGAAGGAGGGTCAGAGAAAGGGGAAGCCCTTGGAAGGAAAAAATGGTGTCAGTTGGCAATTAGTCCTTTGGAATGTTAAAAAATTGATACTTAAACTCAAAAAATAACACAACTAACAGTCATTACAGTGTTTAAGTTTTATCTTTTCCCAGAACTTAAGGAAATATGTTCTTAATTTTGAACAAATGGTGCTGCCATAGGTAAAAAGTACATGACAGTTAAAAATCTAGATGCATACCTAAGTCATACGTGAGAATCAAACCCAAAATATTTCTTTCATGTTTTCTAACAAATATTGGTATTAACTATAAATACATTTCTTATATAAATAGTCCTACTAGATATTACAAGCCCCAGTGACAACCAGTCAATTTAAGGAATAACTCAATGCTTGAAAGCACTTTGAATCTCATAATATCTAAGTTACTAAATTTGATTGATATATTTATAAACCTCTAACATCTTGTTTGCTTTATTTAATCTAATATATCCTTTATAATTTGGTTTTCAGTTTGGGCTTACCTCCACAAAATAATAGAAAAGAGAAAAATTGAGCCTCTGCAGAGTTTCTATAAATTGTTTTTGTTACAGATGGTCTGAAGATTGAGTGGATATAACTAAGAATTTAGCTTTACCAGCTCCAGTGTTGCTAGTGAAATAGATCTGTGTTCATGGGCGGGTTTGAGGGGTGTCAGCTTTTCGAATTCATGGTTTATGGCCTCAGATCCCACTGATGTTAACATTCCTACTCTGCAGCTGTAGTAGCAAGAAAATTGCAGGAAGTTTCTGATCTGACACCCCGGACAGCTGTGAGGAAGAAATCAAAACAAGGCAAACAAAAAATGTTTTTAAACTGGGAACCAACCAAGGAACTGTTTAAGGCCCACCCTGTAAAGCCTTCCAAAGAGGTTCAGGTGTTCATTAGCAACACAAAAATATGCTCGTTTACTACAGAACTTAGTGCAGAAACTACTACATGTATTGATATTTCTTTAAATAAAGCAAACAGTGTTGGTTTTCTATCACTTCCATAGCAAATTATCATAAAATTATTGCCTTAAGGCAAAAATATCTACTGTCATATTGTTATGCTAATCCAAAATTAAGTCTCCCCGAGTGAAAGAGTATACGCAAAGCTGGTTTGAGCCAGATGCTCTAAGGGGAGAGCGTGCCCTTCTTCCCAAAGACCACCCACTGCCATTGTTAAGATTGTTGAGTTCTCCACTGCTCTTGTTCCGTCATTAAATTTCCTACTACCATTCTAGTCTCATGCCTCACATGTAAGGACCATCAAAACAGAACATTTACAATTCTTATTCCAGTCATCAAACTCCTTGCCTAACTGCATCAGGTCATATTGGAGCTCTAGAGTTCACCAATTACATTGTTAATATAAATATTGGATGTATTCTAAGCTCACTGCCTTATCAAAATCCTGGGTACAATTTTAACTGAATATATATATATGATAGATAGATGACAGATGATAGATAGATAGATAGATGGAGACAGATAAATATGGAGAGGGAGAGAGAGAGAGAAAGACAATGCTTGGTGGTAGCACAAAGGACAAAAAAATCAAGAAACTGGCATCAAAGTAAACTAAGGTATGTGGCACTTATCCATCTTTTTTTCAAAGTTATTATAATTTAAACTATAATACTTATGCTGACAGAAAATCAGTCAATGGAACTGAAAGCCAGAAATAGACCCTTGTATGTAAATGTTAAGTGAGAAGTTGTATTTCAGGCAGCTGGAGGAAAAGATACAGAAACATGGAGTATTTCAAAACTTATCATTCAACTACTATCAGATAAGCTGAATATGTACATGGATATTATATATATACATATATATATATGGACAGACTAAGTTGGCATGTACAATTTTGTGGTATACAATACTGAAAGATAATAAATAAGATTAAACAACAGCAAACATATTGAGGAAACTGATGATTGTCACAAAGAAACTGAATTTTTCAATAAATAGTATTAAAAGTTCAAAACACAAACTACTAACTAGGAAAATGCAAGCAACTAAAGATGTATAAAGGATAACTTAGCACATGTAAAATTACCAAAAAAATAAAACAGACAAGAAGCATAGGTCTTTTCTCACAGAGACCATATGAATGACTAATGACTAGTAATATATAGAGAAGTCTGGCATTATTAATAATCAGAAATGTGGTAATGAAATCATAATCAGTAACTATCTTATGACAGTTATAATATGAAAGAGGCTCTCAATACAATTTTTTGGCAAAAGTATAGAATCTAGAAAATGAAAATAAATTCCTTATGGAAGTAGAAGTTGGTGAAACCATTTTAAAGTGTAATCTATGATACATTGTAAAGTTCAAAATATGGGTAGATTGTGATCCAAAAGTGCTAATACGAGTTTTATATCCTACTGTGACTTTAAAAATGTGCGCAAGGAGAAGTACACACAATTCTTCATAGCAACATTATTCAAAAAAACATCCTTCAACAGAGCAAATGCCCTTTAACTATAAAACAAATAGATTAAGGTAAACTCAGAAGGTGGAATATTGTTAGCACTGAAAATGAATGCTAAAATATGTGGAAACATGAATAAATATCATAAATGTGTATAAATTGAAATGTAGGGTTTTACAAAGCTAAAAATACCCACTTTTATAAAAAAATCAGAGATTCATGTAAACAAAACAGATTTATAAAGTTCATAGCTAAAAATCAAGTAAAACTGCTTGCCATATTATCAAGCACTCGTGCATATGAGCCAAGTCATTTTAGTGTTACAATAATAATGAAGAGATAGCATAAACATATGAGGATAATGCTTCCAGGTCTCATGGCTGTTACCAGGGAGGAGCTGGATGTTTTCCTCAACAAGATGAACAATTTCCATAGTGCTATCATAAGAGCTATCACACTCTTGGATCCTTTTCTGTCTGCTGTCATGACAAACACTTATTACTTATTTGTTTGTTGATTGATTGATTGATTGATTGATTGATTTTTGTACTTTTGGTTTTTCAAAATATGGTCTCACTCTAGCCAAGGCTGACCTGGAATTCACTATGTAGTCTCAGGATGGCCTGAAAGTGCTGGGATTAAAGATGTGTGTCACCACTTCCAGCTTTAAACTTTTCTTTGCCAAATTATCCATGTTTAACAGTGTAGTAGTTATTGAAGTGAGCAGAGCTGGCTGGGAACATATGTTGCTGCTATTGCAGGAAATGATATTGTAGAGTTGTATAATCCTCATGTCTACTAAATACATTTTTCTACAAGATGCACTGCAAATCATTTCAAAATGTAATAATAATCAGCCCTGTAACACATGTGTTTGAATCCACATTTGTAAAATACTCATAAGTGTAGATAAGCAGATGTACAGAACATAATTCTAGTCTTACTTCATTTTGTAAATAAATGCCCATGGTAGTTTGAATGTGTGTCCCTCGTAGACTCAAGTGTTTCATTCAATCTCATAACTTGGATCTGCAGCCACCTGGCTGGAGCAAGTGTCACTGGGGGCGGATCCTACGTGCCATCATTTTTGGGGGAATTGGATTTACAGTCCAAAGGTGCCCAGAGAGGTTTGAGCTCTGCCTAGGTCCCCATGGCTGCTTCCTGCCTCCATGTGTGCTTTTTGTTTTGGGTGTTTGTTGGCTGGTGATGGTTTTTTCTCTGCTTGGATGTATGGAAGGCACTTTTTCTGCCACTGCTGGATCTATCCGCTAAATCTGTAAACTTGAAATAAATCCCTTCTTCCTCTAAACTGTGCCTGGTTTGGATGCTCACCCCACCAATGTGAAACTGTCTACAATAACACCTAACCCCAAAATGTGTGAAGAATAATGATACCTCAAAAACTCATAATTTTGAGTACATTAAATATTTTCTAATCACTAGAGAAAACTTCTGAAATAAATCATGACATGGAATTAAGTATTGGTGCATTCTCAGCTATGATTGAGGACAAAAAAAGTTGAAAGAAACAATATAAAATAAAATAATGTCAATAACAAAACAGAAAAGCAGCATCCTTACAAAGAATTGTAGTAGCTGGAGTCTATTTCAATTGCTTCCCATAAATTAAATGTGACAGTCCTCACAAAGCCAACTTAGAGTTACTATTCCAATTTCCCTTTGGAGATAATTTATATGTGTACTAGAAATGAATGATTTAGCCCAAGTTCACACAAGTGTCACAGTTGAGATGGGAATCGAAGCATTCTGAATATTATTGTCAAATAGTTAAAACTAACACTAAGAGTTAGGTTTGTTTTAGATTTTAATTTCCTGTGTCTGTGCATTCTCCTACAGCATGTGCATAAGTGGAATATGTGTGTCCCACATTCATGATTGGAAGAGAGAGGCTATAATACTATAGAACTTTCTAGCATAGTCACAACAGTAAAGACATCACTGGGGTAGAGGGAAGATAGACAAATTCCACTGATTACGGCAATAAAGCAGAACTTCAGAAAAAGTGGGAGGAAAAAAGACTAGCAGGGACATAGTTGATGAACAATCTAGATGGTACAGTAAATAATCTTGGCTGATGGAAAGTGTAAGAGAAGGGATGGAAAGATAGCACAATGGTTAAAGGTCCTTGCTTGCAAAGCCCCATGGCCAGATGCACAAGGGGGCACACGTGTCTGAAGTTCGTTTGCAGTGGCTAGAGGCCCTGGCTCTCCCATTCTCACTCTTCCTCTCTCTTGTTCCCTCTCACTGTCTCAAGTAAATAAATAAATAAATAAATAAATAAATAAATAAATAAATAAATAAATAAATAAAGTGTAGTGGTCTCCATAATTAACTACACTAAATAATTTCTCCTATTCTTCCACAACTCACATACCTATACCTAATTGAAATGTTAAAATATTTCTTTCCTTTTTTTGTTGTTGGTTCATGCTAGAGAACTTAGAAATTGTAATTTAAAATCTAAGCAAATATAATTTAAGAATAATTTGTTGTTTTTATATATTATATATATGTAATATACATTACATGATGTTTTTATTTCAATATTTTCTTGTTTTGTTTCTTTTTATCTTCTATTATATAACATCATGTTTAACATTTTGTATACATTTGCAATTATTTTAGGATTGTGTCATTTAAACTTCATTGACAAGTTGACTGACAAATTACAAAGGAGACTGGTAAGCACACCTCTGGGTAACTCTGTGAGCAATTTTGAGAGATGCTTCTCTGTGAAGAGGAGGTATTTCCTGAATGTATTTGGTACCATACACAGGCTAGGAGATTCAGGTGGGAATGAGAGGAGGAAAAAAAAAAAAAAAAAAAATCTACTTTTTTGCCTGCCATGATATGAATTGTTCTGCTCTGTCCTTCCATACCATAAAATATTCAGGAAAAACAAATTTCTCTATCCTTTTTTTTGTCAGGTATTGTGGTCACAGAAACACAAAGGCACTAACACTGAAAATTGAAACTGAGAGTGGGGTCCCTGGGGTTCATAGGACTTGTTAATTGGTTTGGGGAAGGAATTTTTCAAAGTCTTTGGAAATGTGGGCTAAAGAAGCCCCACTATCCTGTAAGCAGTGTTTAATGGCAATTGCAGGCAGGATCTGAGAAAGCCAGGACCCACAGGGAAGATCAGGTAGTAAAGTCTGGGTTCATGAGCTTTCATGTGGGAAGGGAATGAAGACGATAATGAGAACCGAACCAGAAGCTGTTCATGTTATACAGTGGGAAATAATTCCCTCCCCAGCTAGCTCGGTGGTTACATTATGCACAGAAACCATGAATAATTTGTGGATATGAGCAATACCAATATTACTTAAATCACTTGATAGTTATCTTGCAGATCAGAGCTGATGACAGAAGAGGCTATGTTATAAATAGATCCTGGAACAAAGAAAATGGGGAGTAGGAAAGAATTCTTTGGCTTTTGTAAATGTTGAAATATGACTAGCAAGTTTTATTTTCTACACATACTTTGACAATAGAGTTATAGTTTTCAGATACTTCACATTCTTTAGTAGATTTTTCATCATCCATGTTCCTTAGAGTATAAAACCTACTTGGTTCAAATGACCATCTGTTACCATTCCCTGAATTTATTTATGCCCATTATTATCTTTACTTCTGCACATCTGGTTCTGTTTCAATCGTTATGAGTAAAATATTCAGATATTTTTCCTCTTGTGAACCTTAAAAAGTACTTAACAAGTAAGCAAAGCAATGGATAAAATGAAAGATGAAAATAGACATCCTAGTGAATAAATAATGCTTGGTTACTGAAATTTGAGAGTAGCCATCTGGCTTTAATGTACTATATTACACAGGAGTATTTAATCATTTAATTACTTAGAAATCCAACTAGAAATGTGTGTGATATAAAATTGATGATCAAAGCAAAGAGATATAACAAAATATTTTCAATGCTTTAAATTTAGTTAAATCTACTTCTTTCATGTTGGTTATAACATAATCTGGCTAAGTGTGTGTATGGATATATGTTATGTGTATGTGTGTGTGCTTGTGTGCATATGTGTTTCTGTGTAAGTGTATAAAGATAAAAGGAAAAAGACATGTTGTAAGTGACAATTTCTGTCATTGTGTTGGATGTTCTGTCATTCTTTGACATTTTGTTATCACAGCTAAATTCTATATGTAGGCTGAAACTGAATAAAATTTTAAAGCAATTTGAAAAAAAATGGTCAAACTTGGAACATATAATTTTTAGCAAACTCACCCAATCACAGAAAAAAATAAGAGTCACATTGTCTCACTCATCTGTGGCTCCTAATTTGTATTTTCCCGAGATGCTGACAAACCTAATAAACATCTCGAGAACTGGACAACAGGGATGGTGGTGTCGGAGGAAAGGGAAACAGTGTGTGGGTGGGGGGACAATAATCTGGATCAAAATGGAAATGATACCATAAAATCTTATATCCTGAAAGACATACTAAAAGGTTGAACCTGCATCATGTGTTTGGAGAGAACACCTGAATCACAGGGGCCTGGAGAAGGTAGGATGTTTCTCTCTCTATCATTCCCTCTTCTCTCTCTGCTCTCTCTCTCTTTCATATTACCTATACTTTTTCTTCCTCCTTCTCCCTTGGCACTGACCTGTAACTCCCAATACCAGCATGTGATTAACATCTACAATGAGCTATTGATCAGTGAGACATACAAGGTTTCCCAAAAGAAGACAGATTTCTGTTGGAGTATTTGATGACCAACCAAAGGTTATTGGTAAGACCCTACTGCTGAAGACACCATATGCTGTTCAGGTGGAACATGGAGAGACCTGGCTGGAATCTGGAAGAGAGTCAGTAGCCAGACAGTTAGCTTGTCTAGTGCCAGAAGCGGGTACATAAGTGACTGGGAAAAATGACCAACAGTTGTCTAAGCAACTCACGGTTTAAGCTACTCAGAAGCAAACAACCTGACGTGATGCTCACACAAGTGCAGTAGTGGCACACGGCCATGGTGGGATACCAACTGCTCTTGATTTGTCCACCGCATCCATTCAGTGGAGCAGAACCCACATTTGGAAACAGGAAATAAGTCATAACAATATCCAAAAACGAGCTTGCTCTCCAAGATCAAGCTCCCACGAATGGTGGGATAAAAGAGGGTCTACACTTATTAAATTATCTTCAAAATAATAATGGGTATCCATGTATCTTGCACTGACCTCACTCTCCATTGGAGAATCTGATTCTCTCTTGCAGATGGACACAAAACCCGAGGAGAGTCAGCCCATCACACCTCACCAGGGTACCCGCTAAAGCCATAGAGTCATAGGGAAAATGAGCAAGTGTGCTGCCTTCTTGGTGAACCTGGTACCAGCACAAGGGTGAATGAGATAGACACAAAGAACCCCTACCAAATCAGACATCCAGAGACACAGATACTCACAAAACCTTGTCACTGAAATAGACTTAAAATGAACCCAACATGGCTCAGGGAAATTCGTGGAAGAGGGAGCGGAAAGATTGTTAGAGCCATGTGTTGGGTCATTATACACAGTCATTGCCTCTCCCACATAACTGTTGACTACTACCATAAGGCAAGACCCCATTACCCATGGAGGGAGGACACAGAGAAGGCTAACGATAGTACTATATATATATATATACATACATATATACATATATATACATATATACATATATATACATATATACATATATATACTATATATGTGTATATGTACTATACACATAAGTAATAAACAATATATTAAATAAAAAAAATTAAACTCATATTTTTCAACTATAAAAATCCCACTAGTGAGATTATATTGTCCTTAAGAAATGAATAAGCAGTTGAACAATGTGAAGCACACTAAGTTTAGGTTTTTTTAGAGAGAATTGTTAATTATATGACAATGTTTCTCAAGCACACATGGATCTCTGACTCAACTGTGAGCACATCGAGTGTTTTGTTTTTCTCATGAATATTCTGTTTTTACACTTTCTTAATATTTTATTTTTATTTACTTATTTATTTGACAGAGAGAAAGAGGGGGAGAGAGAGAGAGAATAGGCATGCCAGGGCCTCCAGCCACTGCAAACAAACTCCAGATGCATGTACCACCTTGTGCATCTGGCTAAGGTGGGACCTGGGGAATCAAACCTGGGTCCTTTGGCTTTGCAGAAAAATGCCTTAACTGCTAAGTCATCCCTCAAGCCCAATATTCTTTTTTGAAAATATATTTAATTATTTTATTTATTTGAGAGAGAGAGAATGGGCACACCAGGGCCTTCAGCCACTGCAAATGAACTCCGAATGCATGTGCCCTCTTGTGCATCTGGCTTACATGGGTCCTGGAGAATCAAACTGGGATCCTTTGGGTTTGCAGGCAAGGACCTCAAGTGCTAAGCTATCTCTGCAGTCCCTTCATCAAGATTCTTTAATGGCTCTCAGTTTGTCACCTTGAAATAGTAGATACAATGGACAAGTCAAAGCAGTGAAATTCTAATGTGTTGAGATGGTTACTATCAGGTTGGATGTTAGAATGGTCAATGCCCCATACTCATAGCCTCACCTCATCATGTCATGCCACACTAAAGTACATTTAAGAAGACCATAGGGCTCTAGAGAGATGGATCAACAGTTAAAGAACATGCCTGCAAAGGCAAACAACCCCAGTTTGATTCCCCACTCAAAGCCTGATGCACAAAGTGGCACATTCATCTGGAGTTCTTTGCAGTAGCTGGAGGCCCTGGTGAACCCATTCTTTCTCTCCTCTCTCTATCACTCTCTGCTAGCAAATAAAAAAGGAGAGACAGAGGCCTGATACTGGTAAACTAACACACATATTCATCATTTAAAGAATTAGATTTTTCACTTCATCATTAAAGAAATACTTGCTTTCTATCTCATCATTTTATTCCAAACACTTTATATAATGGCTTGCAAACTACAGTTTCAATAAGTGTGTGATAAACTGATGATTGAAAGTGATGAGCAATATAAGTGGAAGTGTGATTCAATGACTGACCAAATTTGATATAAAAACAAAAAAAGATGTGCTTCATTAGAAAATAACACAGGATGCCAGAGGATTATGAAACCATTTATAAAAATATGTAATATTCCTTAGACAAAAAGTTTGGAGAAAGAAGTGTGAAGGAAAAGACTGAACTAGGGAAAAGTTTAAATCACAGGGAAGATGCTGGATTATCTAATGAAGCTAACACAGGGATTCTGCCTTTGGTCAAAATAATTAAAAACTTTTGATATGAGACAGTTTGGAAACAGTAATAATGAATTGCATTAATATGCCTCTATGTTTCCATCAATACATTCAGCATGTTTCTATCAATGTAACTGCCACCTATGCAAATATATCTGAAGAAAATAAAGTGATATAATTATTATTCCCAGGAAATGTTATTATTGTTATTATATATTTCATTATAGCACTTGGTAGTTCCAAGAGTACATGAAATTAAAGTTAATTTCCTTATTGTTCCTAGAATATACATAGTTTATCCTTGTTAAAGACATGAATGATAGAGTTGGGGATATAGTTCAATTGGTAGAGTGCTGGCCTCATATGCATGTAAATCTGGGTAAAAGACTTAACCCATCACCGCCAACTCCACAAAAAAAGAAGACAAAAGAAAAGAATAAATCAATGACTGTTCCATTAAGAAAACTCTTGTTACTTTATTGACATAGATAAAAGTAAGCATATGCTAGATAGATTTAAAAAAAAAAAAAAACTCCCAAGGCATTTTGGTAAGTGTTTACTATCATAAAAACATGATGAAAAAAGTCATATGTTGCTTTAATATTATTAAAAAAGCAACACAGATGCATTGCATTTTCCAAAGTAAGGTGTCTGTATGAAAAATACTATGTTCCACACTAATATTTAGTCAAAGCTCACAGGCAGAGAATGGGCATAGGAAATAAGGTTATACATGTGTTTTCTTAATTACTGTTGCATTATTGGAGTGTTTTCAACTTTGTCTAATTACAAATTAAGTGTATTTGAGTTTAAGCTGGTAGAAATTATACATTTAGTTGCATGCTTATTTTGTTATTCTTGTACATAAAATGAGTAAATTTTTAGAACCTTCTATGAAGGGGGAGGTACATGGCTTAAAACTCTTTTCTCAAATAATGTTGCCACAGAGCATGATGGCTGAAGCCATCTCTCAATTCAGGAAGACGCGTTCCATCCCCAGCAGGACAACATGTCTTCAACTATAACATACATGAGTAATTATGTAGAGAGCTTCTTAAGGTGAAAATTCCCAGGCTGGCGTCACAGAGACTTAATTTCACAGAGTCTAAGAGAAAGGCTCTTGATGTATGTACTTAATAAGTTCTCAGGGAATGATGACAATATTAATGTGAGAAGCCCATTTTGAGTAATTACACTTTGGAGTGGGTAAGGAAAATTAAGTTCAAGCAATTAACAGAGACACTTATTGACAAATGTAACTGAGAGTTTTGGAAGCAGAACTCACTGTGGGTGACTCTTTATTAGGTGGTCACTTGTTATCACAAGCCTGAACGCCCCATCTGTCTGCTGGTGTGGCTGCCTTCTTTCCTCACCTGCTGCAGTTTTATGCTCATATTATCATAAGTTCAAATGTAAGGAACAGAGAAGTATGTGAATTTAGTTTATTTGAAGGCGCCAGTAAAATATATATCTCTAATTCATCACATACTCTTTCATCATCAATGTGGTCAAGGAATTGCCTGCTACATTTCAAAAAACCTGTATTAGTTACTTAGTGTGCCCTGTTACCAAATATCCAGCTGGAAGCAACTTACCCTTGGAGAATCTGCTTCTCTTTTTCAGATGGACGAAGGACCTGAGGAGAGAATCAGCCCATCACACTTCACCAGGGCCCCACATGAAACCATAGAGTAATTGGGGAAATGAGCAAGAGTGCTGCTTTCTTGGTGAACCTGATATCAGCCCAAGGGTAAAAGAGATAGACAGAGAAAAGACTCAACTCTTACCAAACTAGAGATCCAGAGATACAGAGGCTCCCAAGATCTAATCACTGAAGTAGACCTAAAATAACCCAACAAGGCTCAGAGAAATTCACAGAAGAAGGGACAGAAAGATTGTGAGAGCCACAAATTGGGACATTATGCACCGAGACATTGCCTCTTCGCCACAACTGACGTCTAACCCACAATGCATGACCCACAATCCCCATGGGGATAACTGACATCCCCAATGAGGAAGGTCCCTTGGGCTGTGAAGGGGAGGGGAGTAGGGTGGCAGAGATGAGGGTAAGAATGGTACCAACATGTGGTGTTTAAATACCGAGTGTGTCCATAATAAAAACAAGTAATAAAATTTGAAAAATTAAAAAAAAAAAACTAATTAAAAAAAGAAGGGAAAGGATCTATTCAGGTTTACAATTTTAAGGAGATAGATATTTCACCAAGTCATGGAAGTCATGGTGCCACGAAAAGGAGGCTTGCTGGTCTCCATTTGAATCCACGGTAAGGTATACTGAAAGGGAGCAGGAAGTGGGACCAAGCTATGAATTCTCAAGGCCCACCAGCAATGACTGGAATTTTCCAAGGATCTCCCTCCAAAAAGTTCCAGTATCTTTCAAATAGTGCCACCAGCTGGAGACCAACCTTTCAAAGACATGAGCATCTAGGGGACATTTTCATATTCACACCACAAGAAAATCTAAGGCCTTTGACTCTGGTACCTACATCTCAAACATGATTAACTAACACAGAGGAAACAGGAAGGTCTCCACACAGTTTGCTATTAAGTTCATAGATTTTATGACAGAAAAGAAGTACACTTGGCAGCCACCCTGGGGAAAGTACACTTAAAAAGCTACAAATACCTGGATATTATTTACTTGAAAAAAAATTCAGGAGTTTTGTAATAGGGTGGGGCAATTTATGGTTTAAAGTTGGGAGAAAAATTTGCATGTTGGAAAAATCCTTAAATAGTATTTTTTTTTTTCAGAACTAGGTGCAAAGGGGGGTGTCAGGCTTCAGCATGTCCTTCAATGTTTCCTTCTGCTGGGGACTTAGACGTTTTTGTCATCACTTTTCATACTGACTCGGGCTGACCAAAGGCACCATTAGTATTCTGCAGAAAAGATGAAGTGTGACTTTGAGGCCGGATTTTTACATGCTGTTATGATAATCATTTGCTATATTTCGGATCTGAAATTTCTTCTGTACAATCAGGGAGTCATGGGTGGAGGCCATTCACAATGGCTTGGCTCATGAGACAAATTAAAAGCAGGTCCTCCAGCTCCTGTCAGACTTTCAGATGACATTGCAGATTGGCCCTACACCCTTCTTGCCACCTTTTCATATAATCTGAGCCAGCACTGCCCAGCTAAATCATGCTAATTGAATTGCTAGTCTACAGTAAATTGGAAATGCATGTTTGTTATCTTAAGTTGCCATGTTTGAGAATACGTTCCTAAACATCAATAGTTTGCTAACACAACAAAATAAACTGGTATGGAAAGAAAGTCAGTGGATGGGGCATTCAAATGGATTATCTGTAATGTTTGCCCACATTTTTAATTAGCTAAAGCTGAACAAGATTCATTATTGACACATCAATCTATCTTGAGTAAGAATTTTCCCAATATGTCTATAAGATATCTGATCTGCTGCCCTTCTAGGTGCTAATTAAATCAGTACTACAACTAAACCTTTGATTCATTTTCACATAAAGTAGAAGTGTTTACTAGTGGGAAATAAAGTTCATTTTATACTACAAATATCCAACATCCAGCCTTAAAAATGACTTAAATGGTGTTGATTTCCTTATTCTTGAAAGTAAGAAAGGAAATAAGGAAGAAAATATAAGAAAGGAAGAAAAAAAAGATTAAAAACTGACAGGAATAATTTGATGAGATTCATGCAATAAGAGAGTTTTCAATGTATATCTGATACTTTTTATATAAGGCCCTACTACCAACCCTGTTTATGTTACTATACTAACATAAAACTTTATATAAAAATTCTTATTTCAAAAGAAGCATGCTTTGTAGAGATTTCTTATACTACTAGAAATATGGCCACAGAGTACAAAGTATAGAAATACAATGTCACCCAAACAGAACTGTAAATTCAAGTTTTATATCTACCTAATCTCTGTGAAAGCAAATGCTGCCCAAAGTTCCAATTGTCCATTCCTTCCATCTGAGAGAACAGCATACAGACTAGCAGAGATATTTTTTTGTTTGCTTGAAAGCAAAATGAATGCTACAACTAAAACTCTTTTTTTTTTTTTTTTTAGCATCCTGGAATATATTTTTAAGTGAGAATTCTCCATCAGTCTTAACAAATTATAGAGTCTGTGCTATTTGCTCATGCTAGGCAGCCACTCTACACCTGAGCTATATCCCTAGCCCCATTGTTTGTCTTTGTATTCGCTAGTGAAAGCTAAGAATTCTCTCTCCATCATTCTTAGCTTAAGCATCACAGCAGTTAGAAAGTGTATTTCCCAAAAATTGTCCATTCATCTGAATCCTGAATACAACTCGTGGAAATAAATAATAAAATAATGGATAGGAAAGGAATAAAAAAGTATTTACTTTTAAAGAATAATGATACAGAGCCGGGCGTGGTGGCGCAGGCCTTTAATCCCAGCACTCGGGAGGCAGAGGTAGGAGGGTCTCCGTGAGTTCAAGGCCACCCTGAGACTACATAGTTAATTCCAGGTCAGCCTGGGCCAGAGTGAGACCCTACCTCGAAAAAAAAAAATAATAATGATACAGCAACAGCTACTTTCTTTAGTTGTAAGTTTCATGGATTAACCGGGTCTTAAGCCAGAAATTCTTCTATCATTAATAAAACCCTTTGTGAGTACTTGAGGATAAAAATCAAAAAACTGTAGGAAAACAACAACAACAACAACAAAAAAAAACATAGTCTGTTATCATCCTAAAGGTTAAGGGAGCAGAGATAGGAAGTATGAAGTCAGAGATGACAAGTCCTCTTACCCATTCCAGCCACTGTAGCATGTGACTTCAGGGCCAAGGGGAGGGCCACCATTGTCAGCAGAAGTGGCCTTCTAGGGCTCAGGATTTGGTTCAGCAGCTAAAGGTACTTAGTCACTTGCTTGAAAAGCCTGACAACCTGGGTTCAATTCCCCAATATTCACATAAAGCAGATGCACAAAGCAGTGTATGCATCTGGAATCCCTTTGTAGTGGCGGGAGGTCATGGCACACCCTTACAATACATTTCTCACTCTCTTCTTAGTAAACAAACATATTTTTTAAAGTGGTCTTCCAATATATGAAACAGAACATACAAAATTGTTATCATCAAAATTAATAGCCATATACATAAAACAGCAATATAACAGCAATGTTGGAGGGAAACTAATAACATACTATTCACACAGGCAACTCCTAAATTATTGATATTCAAATCAACCAGGAGCAGGTGAATCTAAAGGGTTTGTTTAGGAATTTCCTTAGTAGGAATGCTATTAGTTATTACCCATCTTTGAATATAATGTCAACATCCATAAGCCGAGAAATTCTTTTTTTTTTTTTTTTTTTTTTTGGCCTAGAATAACCCAGTGAGCATGAAAATGAACTTCAGCCATGTTGGAAGAACATTTGCATTCCAGCTCAGGCACAGGAATTCCAAGGCCTCCTCCTTAAGGGAGTCTCCGTTGACTCTGTTTTGAGATTCTTAAAAAACATGGAGCCTTTTCTCAAATCCTTCCTCAGTGAAAAGATTTGTCCCTCCTACCCTGGTGAAGAGCCCTAAGCAAAAGGACTCCAATCAGAGGAAGTAGGGGCACACAGCCTTGGTGGTGAACAACTGCTTTCTGATTGGCTAAGAAATCGGCTCAGTGAAAAGGAACCCGAATTGCGAACCAGATAAGAATCCTATGGAGACAAAGGTTATGCTTTCCAGTGTCAAGCTCTCACTAGTCTTGCCTAAAAGAGGGGTTACATACATCAAATTCTCCCCAAATTAACAATGTTTATACCATTTAACCTATGCTGACACCATTCTCCATTGGAGAATCTGTTCTTTTTCGAAGGTAATGAGACCAGAGAGATAAACTAACCCTGGCACTTCAGCCAAGACGGAGCTGAATCCACAAAGGAACTGGGGAGACCAGCAAGGGTGCTGCTTCCATGCTTAACCTTATAATCAGCCTTAGGATGAAGGAGACAGACCCTGAGGATACTCAACACCTACCAAAGCAGAGATCCAGAGGCTCCTAAGAGCTCATCACTGAAGCAGACTTAAAACACATCCCCCATGGCTGAGGGAATTTTGCCAAAGAGAGGGCAGGAAGCTTCACATGTCTAGACATCATGCCCAGAGGCATTCTCCCCGCCCCCCCCCCCCCCCCCCGCCAAAAAAAATAACTGCATAAACCACAACCCCATGGGGAATACCTGCCACCCCACTGAGGAGCGTCCCCTACAGAATGGGGGAAGGGATGAGGGAAAAATGGGTACCAGCACATGATGTGTCCATATGAAATATGTTGATAATAATAGTAATAATAATGATAAGCTCATTTGAATGAATTGACAAGTAACCAAAATGGAGAAAAAAAAAAAAAGATCGATCACACATGAGAGGAATTACAAGGTCAAATAACTGACCTGACAACATGATTGAGAAGCTTATATAAATATTCCCATAGGGGAAAGGCAAAATGGAGAATGAATACAGATAATCTGGAGGGGGTGATTTGGACCTTAGAGCAATATAAGTCAGCCTGGAACAAATATAAGTGATGATTTTGGAAAACTGAATGGGAGGGAAAAAGAACACTAGAAGTTGAAGAGAGTCTATCGAGGTGTATTGGCAGATGTCAGGCTTTCTATGATATGAGTTTAATTTACAAAACTCATAAAAAATGTATTTTTTCCTTGACAGTCCCAACTTGAAACAGACAGGAAATCAGAATGTAGCATCTTCCAGCTTCTTCTCTTCCTTTCTATATTAATTTGGCTATAAATATTCATTATGGGGCTGAGGATGTAGCTCACTGGGTGAGTGTTTGCCTAAATGAGAGATCCTAGGTTCTATCTGCAGGGGTGCCATATTTTGGGTGATAGTTCCTGAACTACTTCTTCACTTTCAATGGCCCTTTCTGGTGGTCTCTCTCCGGGGCTACACAGACTGCACACTGACACTTTTCTTTAGGCTTCTTGCTTCCATTGTCACAGCAAATGAATGAAAATTCATGATGATTTTCAATAATCTCATTTTCTGTTTCACACGATTCCCATTATGCCTGGCAGATATGAAACTCATGAGATTCTTGAAGCAGGTTGTTTCGCAAACATATATAAGGATCAAGTTTGGTGAATCTTTATTCAATTACAGGTTGAGCTTTGCAACCAAGTACAATGGTTTGGGAGAAGCATCTCTTTACCATAATGCAATATAGTTTTCCAGATGGGTGTTGGACTTTTGAGAAACCACAGGTACAATGGACCATAGCAACGAGTAGAAATAATAAAATCTCGGTCTCTTTGTGAGGTGAGTATAAAAAAGCACTGGAGTCAGGGCAGGAGAGATGGCTTAGCGGTTAACGTGCTTGCCTGCAAAGCCTAAAAAAATCATGTTCAGATTTCCAGGTCTCACATAGCCAGACACAGAGCAGTGCAAGCACTCAATGTTGCACATGTGCCACAAGGGGATGCTCATGACAGGAGTTCACTTGCAGCAGGTTGAAGGTTCTAGTGCACCCATTCTCTATATGTCTCTTTGCCTCTTTCTCTCTCTCTCTCGCTCTCAGAAATAAAAAAATAAATAAATAAAAATAAGAAGTTGTTTTATTAGTCTTATCCAGGCAACAAAACAGATCTAGGGGAAATTAAATGCATGTATTCATCCTCTCTCTCTCAATCTCCCCCCCCCCTCTCTCATATATATACCTATCTATCCAAAGTGACGTGGAGGTTTGATGCAGATGTCCCCGGCCATTATGGAGCTTCCGTTTGAGTCTGCAAGCCAAAATAAATCCTTTTTTTTTTCCCTCCAAAAAATGCTCTTGATCAGGAGATTTCCGCCAGCAATGCAAACCTGACTGCAACAGTGATGAAGCATTTTTAAAAAGGATATTCAACCTATAAGATGCTGGGCTCCACAGTTTGATTTCATAACCATGGACTATCTTCTATGGGGTGGAAATTATTTGAGAATCCTTGAACTTTTTTTTTTTTTCAGGTTGCCAGATTCAAGTCAGTCAAGATAAATTACTTTTCTGTATTATTCTTTATATTGGCAAATGGGACATAATACACACACATGTTCAAGCATTCTTTAAGGATTTTGTTTGCTTATCACCCACTTAACTGATGATTTTCATACACAGCTTTCTACCTCTATCATATATTTTCCTTAAGCCTGCCATGCTCTCTAGGGTACTTATATGACTCTACTTGCTCATAAACCCTAACAAGGTGTTGCATTTCTGGTAGAAATCAGCCAACCAAGAGAAGCTTGTGGGGAAAAAGAGGTTTATTTACAGGCTCAAGGAAGAAGCTCCATGATGGCAGAGGAAAGTGATGGCATGACCTGAGGGTGGACATTACCCCTGGCCAACATCAGGTGGACAACAGCGACAGGAGAGTGTACCCAACACTGGCATGGGGAAACTGGCTATAATACCCAAAAGCAAACCCCCAACAATACACCTTCTCCAGGAGGCTTTAATTTCCAATTGCCCTCAGTTGGGGAGACTAGCATTCAGAACACCTAAGTGTTCTTTTTATGGGGCACACCTGAATCAAACCACCACACAAGTTGTATGCTGACATCAAGCAGTATTGTATAATTTACGAGATATTAATTACCTTCAAAGAAGTCAAAGAACACTATTATTTCTATCACCATATTTCACTGCAGGCAAGTGTGAATATTGAAAGTCACCAAGAAATGTACTTTACACATCACCCCATACTGAAAAACAGTACACGTTCGGCTAGTTTTTTCATCATATTCCCCTTTCTTCATAATTTTCAAATGTATAAACATACTCTACGTATGACAAGTCATCAGAACCTGTCAGAAGACAGCCATCTTGTTTCAATACATCAAGCCTGGACTCTGGATTCAGAGACAGCAGTGCTAATCCTTGCCCCAGCCCTGAATAGCAGCACGGTCCCCAGAACGGTGTGTACATCTCTGAGTCTGTCTCTTTGCTGTTAAAGGAGGATTAGTTTCACTTTGCTGCATTTGGGAAGAAAAAAATATACAGATAACGTTCAAAAATGTTTGGTATTCGGCTTGGCAGCTAATAATATAAAGGCCTCACCATTTTTGACAGCTCGGCTTTATGTCCTTTATCTGACTTGACTTAATCCTCAGTATGGAATAGGAGCCTGTTTACAGAATGGGTTTTCTTTTCCCCCACTTCTTTATTTTCTGAAGAAAGACAGAAAAGTCATCTTTGATGAGAACTGAGATACAGCGTGTTACAGACAGCAATCATTCCCTGATCGCATGGGTTTGTTCAAGAAATCACATGTCACATAACACACTTTACACACCTTCCAAAACGTCCCTTCCGAGGTCCTCTCCTTTTCTCAGGCTTGTTCTTTCTAACAATATAGCCTACAAGTAAACCTCTTCTTTTCTTCCAAAGAGAACTTCAGTCTTTAAGTACTGCCGTGATTTCTTTTCAAGTTTTAAATTCCTTGTTATTTACTTGTATGCAGAAGCATATTGAATACTTTATTGTAATTCACCGAAGTAATGTTTTATTAAAATTATTTAGTGTTCATATCACATACTCAGTATTTTATGATATTGATAAAGTGAAGCAATTTATTACATATTTCCTTGATGAACTATATCCCATAAGACAACACTTGATGCGGTGTGAACTCACTCACACATAGAGTACACATCTGTGTAAACATGTATATGCAGAAATGTGTGGAGAGACTGAAATGTCAAAGTAGCAACATAACTGTGGGATTATGATTGGGAATGATTTTTCACCACACATATTTATATCTAAATCTATTTTGAAAACCTTGTGTTTATGCAAGTAAATGTGTTTTGTTTTCTTATTGCATAGTAGCAATTTTTGTATGAACTTAATACTATGGTACATATTTTTTGTTTATTTTATTTATTTATTTATTTATTTGAGAGCGACAGAGAGAAAGGGGCAGTCAGAGAAAGAGAGAGAGAGAGAGAAAGAGAGAGAGAATGGGCACACCAGGGCCTCCAGCCACTGCAAACAAACTCCAGACACATGCGCCACCTTGTGCATCTGGCCAATGTGGGTACTGGGGAATTGAGCCTCAAACTGGGGTCCTTAGGCTTCACAGGCAAGCACTTAACCACTGAGCTATCTCTCCAGTCCCTGGTACATATTTTTTTTATAAAATCTACTTTAAAATATTAAGTGCTTTTATCAATTTTTCACACATTTAAATATCTTTTACACTGTCTGTAATCAACTTTGAGATAATGTTTCTTAGAATAGTTGAAACTTTATGTAAAGTTGTGTTGGATTTTTAATCTGAAAGGTCAGAAATCAGCTCATGTGTTAACACTCAATCCCAAGCTTATGGTATTATTTTGGAGAGTTCTGGAAACTTTGGTAGGTGGGGAGGAAGCAGTTTCTGGAGGTGTTTCTAGGGGATATTTTACCCCTGATTGCTTCTTGTCACTCTCGGCTTCCTAATCAGCCATGAAATAAACATCTGTATATCCCACAGCCACAATGTCCTGCTCTAGCCCTGAAACTAAGGCACTGAGATCTCTGAAACAGTGAGCCACAATATATGGCTCTTCCCTTCTGTTTGTTTCCTATTTAGCTACAACTATTATAACAACTCTTTTATAAATACTATTTTTCAAGAACATGATTTCCCTTTTAATTGATTTAGCCACTTGTTTGACAGTCAATAGACACTTTATATTTGATTCTATTTCAGTTACCCATTTTTATCATTATCTTTATCTGCATTTACAGTTATTTCAGCATCTCAATTTCTATACCTTCATACATAGTCTACCAATCAGGTTCTATAAATCTTACAATTTTGTACTATTCATGTTTATTTTAGCTTTTCTAAATGCATTCAGTTTCTATGTGGTTAGCTGGATACTTCTACAAAAAATATATATATAGAGACCTCATACTTTGTAAATCAGTTTCTAGAGAATTTAGCATCATAATACTGTTGAACTTTTATAATTAATGAGTATAATATAAAAATAATGTTACATTTTTAATGTGATGTTATTTTATAAATCAAATAGAAGTTCTCTATACAAATAAGTTTATATCCTGCTGTGATTATTCAGAAGATCTCATCCTGCTTGTTTAACTGATTTGAATTTTGTCATGATTTTATTATTATTACCTGAGATGATTGTGAGATGATTGTGTGTGTGTGAGAGAGAGAGATAGAGAGAGACAGAGAGATCAGTGAAAATGTTGAAATAAACTGACTTATAACAAAATATCTAACTGACCTTGGATATCTTGGATAAAACATAATGATGACATCACTAATTGCATATGTCATTGAGGTTTTTTTCTTTGATAGAGAGAGACACAGAGACAGAGAGATGGAGAGGAAAACAGATAGAGATGGGTGCGCCAGCAGCCTCTCAGCTGCTGCCAACGAAATCCAGATGTGTGCTCCCCCTTGTGGTCAAGTGTGCGTTGCGCCCTTGTGTCACTTTGCATCTGGCTAAACGTGGGACCTGGAGATTGGAAATAGCGTTCTTAGGCTTAGGAGGCAGGCGCCTTAACCACTAAGCCATCTCTCCAGCCCATTGAGTTTATTTTTATTTTTTTATTTTTATTTTATTTTCTATTTCTCGAGGTAGGGTCTCAATCTAGTTCAGACTGACCTGGAATTCACTATGTAGTCTCAGGGTGGCCTTAAAGTCATGATGATACTCCTGCCTCTGCCTCCCAAGTGCTGGGATTAAAGGTGTGCACCACCATGCCCAGCTTGTGATTGAGTTTTATATTTAATTTTTTGAGTTTTTGGCTCCATTATCATAGACTTTTAGATGTCTGCTGGATCAAGCTTAAGTATTAAATTTATTCTGATTTCACAATGAGTTAGAACATATTCTCTTTCTATAATAAATTAATTCAAAGTTGATCTGTACAAATATCATTCAGGTTAGTTGTAATGAAATAGTATATCTCTCAATAGATCAAGTGTTAGAACACTCCTTTAATCCCAGCACTCGGGAGGCAGAAGAAGGAGGTTACCATGAGTTTGAAGCCACCCTGAGAATATATGGTCAATTCCAGGTCAGCCTGGGGGAGAGTGAGATCTTCCCCCAAACTGCCCCCAAACCCCCTAGAAAAGGTAAAGTTAAATGTACTTCTAGAAAATTAAGCTTCATGCAGTTATAAGAACAATATAATTAAGTAAATTCCCTTGTTTGTGTTCCTTTACTTTTTCAGCACAGTATATGAAGTAAAGTCTTTCATATTTATTTTAATATCCTGTGTTATATTTCACATAAATTATTTATATCTACTATGTTATTTTTTGTATTTATTTTAGTTTAAGCTAAAATACACTTTTGAGGAAATAAGTCTAATTAATTTTCAAATGATATATTAAAGTTTTTTGCACTGCTTTAAGAGGTTTATGAACAGGACAATTTAATGAGTAGATGTATCTTTCAAATGTTATGTTTTCCATTAAAGAAGTCTGAAAATTTGTAAAAATAAATAAGTCTGTATATAGAATATAAACAGGGAATAAACAGACACCTTTATCTCACTTGGACTACTGTTATTACTTTGTAAAAATATTTACTATGAATCTATAACATTGCCATGTAAGATAATAGAACTATTTTTACTGTTCTCTAAATTAATTACAAACCAACTTTATACAATTAAAAATTATTTACACATATTATTTAAATGATGTATAGTAAATACATATGATTATACAGATAGTCACATATTAACTTTCATGCTGTAATACTCAATTATTTCATCCCTGCAAAGATAATATTCCTTTTATTTAGGATCTATAAACTGAAACTACAAAAAAGGATATAAGTCTTGATTTTGAGCTATGATGGATAAGAATATTTCAAGCAAAAAAATAAAAAGTGCTGTAAATTTAAGGTAATGTAAGAAAACATATCAGTACATGTAATCCTAGCTGCTAAGAACTAGGCTCAAACAAACATTATGGCTCACTTTCATGTTGGACATTGCAGACTCATACTCTATCTTCTCTGTGTAATTTTTATAAACATTTGTCCTTAATGGTTACATTTTATGTGGAGGTTTCCATATTCCTGAAAAAATTCTTTCATTATGAAATTTTTGGCCCATTACACGTACCTTACATATTTTACTTTTTATATTACACTTTGCTAAGGGTGTTAACTTTATTTGAATTTTAATGTGCAGTTATTAAGACTAATGATATGAACACTGCTGTAAATTCACATCATTATTCTCTGTGACATAGTTATGTGCAATTTTCATTTTAATCAATGTGGATGCCTCTTTCTTTTCCATTTTTTATAATATGCTTGTCTAGGATGTTCACTACCACTCTATAGATTTTGTAGTAAGTATGTGGGAAAGACATTACTCAAACCCATCCATATTACAGATTTGGAGGAAAAATGTGAATTCTGTTTAATAAATTAAAGATACAACATACTAGATAGATTCTTAGAAAAAATAGAAAACAACTTTAATGTCTGTGTGTCTCTGTGTCATTGACTTGTTTCATAAAGATACTGGTCATCTGGGACAGAGACTCCATGCCATTATGATATGAATGTATCTTAACTAATTGTATCTACAAAAAATTCATTTCAAAACATTCTAAACTCCACTCAATCTTTTTTGGGGGTAACACAATTCAACCCAAAATATGGACCACTAGTTTTTTTTTTTTTTTTTTTTTTTTACCTTACTGTTATAGAAAAAGAATTTAATTGCAAATAATCATATTTTATACCATTCAAAATAACAATGATTGCTATGATTATTGAATAAAATTAAGATTATATATAGAGATAAAAAATGTTATTGGGGGTATATATACTTTAGAATATATTCCTTTCTATTCATGCTTAAATTTAATTATTTGACATCAATATAAGGTCATGCCTTTTTTTTGTAAATCTAGGACTTCTTTTTATCTACTCTTAGTATACATGAATTTAGGATGAACTAATTTCAAATTTTATTTTCAAAACATGTCATTTATCTGTATGAAAATGTGACTATGTCTAAAATACTAGCACTAAAAAAGTATATATGCTCCTACTTTGATGGCAATATTCTTTAAGACACAAAGACCAATAAGCAACTAATCTAAGAGAGCCATCTTACCATGCACAAAGAAACAACAAGTGAATGTGTGCCATTTTACATGAGTTCAAGGATGAGGGTTGGAGAAATGGCTTAGTGGTTAAGGTGCTTGCCTGCAGAGGCAAAGGACCCAGGTTAGATTCCCCAGGACCAACATAAGCCAGATGCATAAGGTGGCATGTGTGTGAAGTTCCTTTGCAGTCATTGGAAGCCCTAGTGTGCCCATTCTCTCTATATATTTGCCTCTCTCTCTCTCTCTCTCTCTCTCTCTCTCTCTCTCTCTCTTTCTCCATCTCTAATAAGTAAATACAATAAATTAAAAGAAAGAATTAATCCCACCTCTTCAATCTTCAGTGATAAGCCAACAGAATATCAGATGCCAACAGAAATTAGGGTTAAATTATTTATGAACACTGCAGAATGTGGTACCTGATAGTCCCTAATGTCATTATCAGGACTTATTTTACAATTTTTTTCCTAAATGTATTACTCTACTTTCTGCCAAATATTTCCTACTTCAACTTACATATGTGTCCTGTAACATAAATACAGAAATAAACATAAGTGATAAACCTGGAAAACTGATTAACCTCACACTTTATAGACAACTGCCATTCCCTGTCTTCTCAAGTACTCTGAACAACATTGCTTCCCAACCCCAAGATAATCTCACCCCACTGACAAAGAAATTGGTTTCTGTCAAAGAAGGCAGGGTTTAGTTCTGATGTTTCCTCTACCAGCTACCTGTGTTAACATAAAGAAATCATAGGGCTGGAGAGAAGGCTTAGTGGTTAAGCACTTGCCTGTGAAGCCTAAGGACCCCGGTTTGAAGCTCAATTCCCCAGGACCCACATAAACCAGATGCACAAAGTGGCGCATGCATCTGGAGTTCTTTGCAGTGGCTGGAGGCCCTGGTGCGCCCATTCTCTGTCTCTCTCTCTTCTCTGCCTCTTCCTCTCTCTGTCTGTCTGTAGATCTCAAATAAATAAATAAATCAATAAAAATAAACAAAAATTTAACAAAAGAAATCATGTAACCTTATGAATTTAGTCTTCTTGAAATGTTAATTAGGGAGATGAGATCAATGTCCTCTGGAATTTCATAAAGCAATAAATATATCACTGGACTATGTATTCTTTTATTATTATCAATTTTAATCCCTAATATTAGTTAACATGCTGTTATAATGATCCAAATACAATGTTGCTTTTCTTTCAGCTTTTAATGGTAACAATGCTATTTTTTGGTTTATGATTAATTTATTGGGTTTAAGCAGTTCCAAATAAATATCATTATTTGCACCTCATTTAAACTATACAGCTATGAGGTTAAAACATTGGTTATCCAAATTAAACAGGTCGCTTAAAATCATGCAATGCAGGGGCAAAATAGAGAGGCTATCATATTTTCTTAAACTATTTTGTTCTTTTTTTAAAATTTCAACACTATGAATGTAAAATCAGACTAAAATAAATAAAAAATAAATTATTAAAAAAAGAACTGAGCTATGCTACTTTTATTTTTTTTTTTTCCTTTCTTTTTTCTCGGTTTCTGTGGTAGGGTCTCACTCATGACCAGGCTTACTAGGAACTGTCTCTATAGTCCCAGGCTGGTCTTGAACTCACAGAGATCCTCCTAACTCTGCTTCCCAAGTGCTAGGATTAAAGGCATGCACCACCATGCCGGGATTTTTAAAAATTTGTACTTATTTACTTGAGAGAGAGAGAAAGAGAGATAGGGACACAGAAAGAATGGATATGCCGAGGATTCCAGTAACTGCAAACAAACTCCAGACTCATGTGCCACCTTGTGCATCTGGCTCATGTGGGTCCTGGGGAATCAAACCTGGTTCCTTTGGCTTTACTGGAAAGTGCCTCAACCACTATGCCACCTCTCCAACCCAAGTTATGCTATTTTTAGCATGTGTTGTTTATGTGTTTGGTGAGGTGGGAGATAAGAATAGAGTCAGGAAACCTGCTCCTGTATCTCATGTTCCTGAAGGACGAACCTCTCCAATTTGTGTTTCAAAGAGATCTCTGCCACAGTGCTACATCAGAAATTTAGAAATCCTCAGAATCCTGTGTAGGAAAATTTTGAAAATTGGGTCTTTAATGTAATTTGTTGCATTAAAACATGTTTGCATTTTGATGAAGATTTTTAAAATCTGAGCCAGGTAGTCAGAGCTATAAAGTCAGATAAGTTAGAAATATTTTTGAGGGGCTGGAGTGGTTAAGGCAAGTGCCTCCAAAGCAGAAGGACCCTGGTTTGATTTCCCAGCACCAAAGTAGAGACAGATGCACAAAGTGGTACGTGTGTCTGGAGCTCATTTGTAACAGTTGGAGGCCTTGGTGCACCATTCTCTCTGTCGCTCTTCTCTCTATCCCCCACTTCTTGAAAATAAAAAAATAAATAAATAAATGAATAAATAAATAAATAAATAAATATATTTTAAAATATAAAAATAAAAAGCAAGACTTTTGAATGTCATTCAGTATTTATTCTCTTTATAAGTCAATGCTTTGATTGGTAAAATTAACCTTCTGTAGGCATTTATTTAAAATGCAGAGTGATCATTTTGAGGATCCTATGCATGGATTTCTGCCTTTTCCTTATATATCTCTACCCCCTTCTCTTAATGTCTGAGTTTGAACCAACTTAAATTTTGAACGTGTTATATTTATCATGTCACAACTAAAGGGAAACAGGGAAAGGATGATGCTAGTATAGTGTGGAGACGCCATAACATGCCAGGCATAAAAGACGAAAGCGCTGGATTCCAAGTAAAATATGTGCATTTTTATGGGAGAGAGATAGAGAGGAAAAGCAGGGAGGAGGAGGAAGAGAGGGAGGGGAGAGAGAAAAAGAAAGGAAGAATTGGTGCACCAGGGCCTCCCAGCCACTATAATCAAACTCCAGATGTGTGTGCCACCTTGTTTGCACGTGTGACCTTACATGCTTGCCATGTGGGACCTAGAGAGTCAAGCATGGGTCCTTGGGCTTCCCAGGCAAGCACCTTAACTGCTAATCTCTCTAGCTCAAATGTGTGCATTTTTGATAACTATGTATGTCTCGTGAATGAGTAACTCGAAATGTTATTTTAATCAGGTTTTATACAAATTCAGAAGTTTTTGTTGTTGTTGTTGTTTTTATATTTTTTAAGCTTTATTGTTCATACCCACAGCCCTTCATTGCTGTGGTGTATAAGGACCATGCGCCACCAACAGAATGTCTTTCAAGGTGGATTAATGGGAGGAAACCACTCTTCTATGCTGGTTTTGAAAGACTTTCTCTTTGAACCCAGGAAGAAGGATTACCTGATGTTCACACACTACTATGTTACAATCTTATAGACATAGACTTCACTCCCTTAAAACCAGCCATGACCCTTTAAAATTGGTCCTGCCATTATGTCAGACAACCTGGATGTTGCAGTGACATCATTTAGATGGTAGTCCTCAGAAGATCCATGGTTCCTTTACTTAAGAATTATGGATTTTCAGACTGATTATTCCTCTGTTTTCATTGATTGAAAGTCAGAGTCAAGTTGTCTAAAGTTGTTAAACAACATGATTAATGAGAAATGTCAACTCTCACTCTAACTCTTCCCTATTCAGAGCATCACATGAAGATTTCATTTGATTTTATTTTAGTTTCTTGATTTGGGTATTTTATGAAAGATGAAAGTTTAAAAGTTGTTGTAAACTGTAATTGTATGCCCATGTCCTACCTGAAATACTATGATTGCTTTTGAAAAGTAACTGTCATAACACTGAATACAGTTTGACATAAAAAATATCAACAATAAAAACATTTCCAGGGCTGGAGAGATGGCTTAGTGGTTAAACGCTTACCTGTGAAGCCTAAGGACCCTGGTCTGAGGCTCAATTCTCCAGGACCCACATTAGCCAGATGCACAAGGTGGCGCACGCATATGGTGTTCATTTGCAGTGGCTAAAGGCCCTGGCACACCCATTCTCTCTCTTTCTACATGCCTATTTCAGTATCTCTCTCTCTCTCCCAAATAAATAAATAAAAATAAAATATTTTTAAAAAGTCCTGATCTACTGGCAATGGTATCGATGGAGTACTTAGTCATAGTACATAAATTAACTGTATCACATAAAATCATTCTCCAGAGCTGAATTCTGTCAGATCCAACAAACTATGATTAGAATAAACCCAAGAACAATATGTTATAAAAATGGAAATGAGGCATCATAAGGTGAGAGATGAATAATCTACACAAGAATATGACTGGCACATATGTGTCATCCAAACTTGGCCATGGCCACTTTGAGAAAGAGTTCCATTCTGATCACGTGATGAAAGAAGAAAAGTGCAAGTTAGGTTTCAATATGTGGGACCATAAAAAACAAACAAACAAAAAACAACATAAACAAACAAAACAAAAACAAAACTGTGTTACAGACTTGTGTACAAGTATAAGGAAAGGGTTTACAGGACAAGTCCCCAACAGAAAGATTCATACCAAAGTAGTTAGCATGGTCTTTGAGTGAAGCAAAAGTAGAAGTTTTTATTATGGATAGCCTGGAGGGAAGGTTTTGGCTAGCTGAGCAATTGAAAAAAAAATAAATAAATTTTAAAAAAAAAGATAGTCTCGAATGAAGATGTGTGGATATCTCTACTAAGTGAGACTGAATGACTCCTGTCATGGATTCGCTCATGAAAGAGTCACTAAATAATATATTAGCAAAATAGTCCTGTCACCTTCCACCATGCATCTTCTGTCACTGAACTCCAGCATCAGCATGTGTCCATGAGGCAAATCCATCGCATTGTTTCTCTTTTACCTTCCAAGTTGTAGCACTTTATCTTGTCAAAAGTTGATCATTTTAACAAAAAGTTTATTTTTATTTATTTGATGAGAGGGAGAGAAAGGCAGATATATATACAGAGAGAGAAAATGGGTGTACCAGGGTCTGTAGCCACTGCAAACAAACTCCAGATGCATGTGCCTCTATGGTCATCTGGCTTATGTGGGTACTGAGGAACTGAACTTGGGTCCTTAGGCTTCACAGGAAGCACCTTAACCCCTAAGTTGCCTCTCCATCCTGTCCTTTTCTTTCATTGCTGTGAAACCTCAAGCCTTAGAAAACATTGAAAATTACACAGCATTCAATACCTTCACAATGGATCAATAAATAAAACAGTGCATTAATACTTTACAACAAAAAATATATACAATGGTTTTAGCCATGGAATCAATTGTTCTGAGTACATACATGATACCGGATTTCTAGGGAATGAAACAACAATTAAAATAGTCCTTGGGGAATGGGGAGGTGGCTCAGTAGTTAAAGGCACTTGCTTGCAAAGCTGGCTGGATTTCAATTATTCACATAAAGTCAGATACAGAAATTGGTGCTTTTGGTATTTGTAGCAGCAAGAGGCCCTAGTATGCCCAAGTTGTTCTTTCTGTCGTTCTCTCTTCTCTCTGTCACAAATAAATAAATACAAATACCTAAAAAAAAAATAAATAAATAAAATAGTCTTTGAGAGCTATAGTTAAGGTGTTTTTAGTGGTGACATTTAAATGTGCCACTATCCCCTAATATGTTAAAGTACTTGAAATTAATGATAGTACCTTGTTCTAGTGCTCCAAGGGCTAAAATGCACTGGCCAAGGGAACATAGAAGTAACAAGATTGGAAATATGACACTTTACACACCATCATTCCATGGCCTACTTTGGGAAAATTTGCCAACAGTGCCTGCTGTACAAGGATACGTGGTTTTGTTCTCAGAAGGTCACTACAGGTACTTGTGACTAGCTATGCTCAACTGTGAACGACAGACTGTGGAATTTGAGATAGAGGGGACAAACAGTAGCTGTCATTTTCACAGTCTTCAAAGGGACAAGAAGAAGGTTGAGGGTAGACAAGTGGAAAGCCTTATCTTCAGCAGCTTGAGAAAGATTAGTTCAGAATGGTCAGCTCTGCAATTCCAGAAGAGGGCTGCAGTAGTGCCTGGCGCTGGGGAGCTGCACCAGCAAGGGAGCACATTCTTTTGACTGCCTCCAGAAAAGAGCACAGCCTTGCTAACAGATGGCCTTTATCCCTGTTCTCCCATTGAGACACGTTTCAGAATTCTGAACTCCTGAAATATAAGAAAATAAATTTGTGCTGTTTAAAACTGTCAAGTTTGTGGCAATGTGTTTCACCACCATTAAAAAAATTGAACAAAAAACATGTCATACATATGCGCTTTTCAGTTTTTTTTTCATCACTATAACTAAAAATAAAATAAGCTTTTTGCATGTGTTTCCCTATCTCTTCCATGGGATACTAGCTTAGTGATCTGAGGAATTCAAAAGTTTTCAGGCATCAGGAATAACAGATGTAGTGTAGAAAGAATATAAATTGGTTTATAATCCAATTGCATAATATAATCATTTCGTTCATTTGGTGAACAAGTTTGATTTAGTCAAAGCTAAGTACTCCCATTTCATTACTCAGAGAAAATGCCAGATACAGGGTGGAATCTTTTCCCTTTACAAATCCAGCCTCAGTGGGATGAAAGGAATGAGATAAACACTGAAGAGATAATTTTGAATTTCTGTCTGATACGATAACTGAAATGTTCCTGAAGCTCTATGGGTGCTAGAAATAATCCTTCCCCAGAATGCTCTCTTAAAGAAAATAGATGCATACTGGCTGTCCCTTGTATAACACCCTTTATAAACCCATTGCTGAGTAAAACCTATTCATAGGGAATCAAATTGATTCACAGAATACAGTGAAAAGAAACATTCTTTTTCAAGAGGCATTAAATGTATTCTTTTCAATAGAAAACCAAGAGGTGAAAATGATGAGTGGCCTTTTTCATTCTAATCAGACAAATAAATGAATGCACTGGTGATGAATTCATTAGTTTTGATTAAATGTGGAAGTATGAAGTCATTTGAATTAATTCAATAATCACCATCAAGGAGAGATGTTCTTACAGCTTAATATTCAGTGGTTCCTTTCATTTGCTCTTTGACCCAGTCTCGGGGAAATGTGAAGAGAGACCTTCAAGGAAGCTGATTTTGTACTCTGAAGGATCAAATTGTGAAGTTGAGCCATAGACCCACAACCAATAATAAGGTGAGAGAGGACTCCAAGCATAAGAACGGTATCAAGGTTAGCCTAATTTTGGATAGGACCAGTCATTTCTGATTGAGGTTAAAAGGGAGTTCATTTATCAGCAATGCTATAAAGGAACAAGATGCATTGAAATTTAAGATGTCAGGGATGCTTGCGGTAATGTTAAAGCTAACCAAACTGCAATTATTTCCACCATTAATGTTAGAAGCCCTATCTGTCCCTATAACCTACTTTTAAAAATAATATATATTATTTATTTATTTATTTACTTGAGAGAGAGAAAGATGCAGAGAGCGAGAGAGAAAATGGGCACAGCAGGGCATCCAGCCACTGCAAACAAACTCCAGATTCACCCACCCCCTCATGCAACCAGTTTACGTGGGTCTTGGAGAATTGAACCAGGATCATTTGGCTTTGCAAGGGAGCTCCTTAACTACTAAGCCATCTCTCCAGCCCTAACTTACTTTTTTAGTGGAATAAAGACATCCATTTTTAATACATGTACAAAAATGTACTATTAGCCATAATAGAAGAAACCTATGGAAATCACCTATGCTTAGAGAGTTCTATTGGCGTGAGTGAGAGTGAAAAGTGCATTCATTATTACTAGAGTAGTTGCAATCATGACATCAGAGCTGGTGTCACAGCCCTCTCACGACAGCACCTGTCCTTGTCAGAGTCTCATCTCTCCAGGAGCAGAGCAGATGAAAGAATGTTTACTGCAAAGGAGACTGATTGCGTGTGAATGACACGGGCTGAGTAGACCAACAACAGTTGTCTGCATGCTGTAGAGAAGCTAGTAACTGCTCAGTCCCCAAGGCTAGAATTCTCAATGTCCTCAGCCTGGTGCTGAAGGCTTAGTTGAGAGATTCCTAGAGACTCACTGGTTCACAGTCCATCTGGGCAGGTCACAGAGGCTGGATGCCACAGTCAGCTGATGGCAGCAGCATCACAGTACCTGCTCTCACCATCGTGCAGCAAGAGCAGGCAGGCAAAAGCCCCCTGCATCTCCCTTGGACCACTTTGTATCTGGGTTGGAAGGCGACCTAACTCTGGAGCACTCTTCCCATCTCAGGGAATCCCTCTTATACACCCTAAAGACCCCTAAAGACCTACCCAGATGCCTGTCTGTCACTTGAATCTAGGTCCCATCAAGTTGACAATGGAGATTAACCATTTCAGCACTTTACAAGAAGTCAAGAAACTCTGGGTTTGGTGTCACAACTAATTCTCTTTGGGATCCCTTGAATTATTATTACAGAAGATGAAAGAATGTTTATTTTCATATAGTCCTGTGTAATTATGAGTTTTTTTTCCTTCTTCTCTTACTCTTTCACCTCCTCTTCCTCTTCTTCATTTATCCTTCTTTTTTCTTGATGAGCAGGAAGGTGGAGTCAAGAAGATCAGGAGTTCAAGGCCCCTGAACTTGCCTATATCGCCAAAGCTGGTCTTGAATCCTGATCTACCTGCTTCCACCTTGACTCCTAAGTATTGGATTGCAGACACACAGCACCTTGACAAGAAATTCAAAACTTTCTTAAGTATAAAAGTTCAAAAAATGCATAGAAATTATTATTCCTTAAATCATTTTGATCAGAAAACCATATGGCATTTTATTCAATACATCATTTTACATGCTATTCATTATCAGAAAATCTTAACTGAAAAACTCATTGTGTTATGTGTTACCTGTCTGATATGGTGTGAAATGAAATTAACCTGGCCATCTTCATATAAACCAACACAGTTGTTTGCAAAGTAATATAAGGAAATTTATTATGGCAGTGCTGTTAGAACAGTGCTTTTTTTTTTTTTTTTTTTGAGAGAGATACAGAGAGAGAGAGGAAGAGAGGAAGACAGAGAATGGGCACCAGCAGCCTCTCAATTGCTGTGAACAAACTCCAGATGCATGCACCCCTTTGTGGGAAAGTGTGGCATTGTGCCCTTACGTCACTGCATCTGGCTAAACATGGGACCTGGAGATTGGAACCTGTGTTCTTAGGCTTAGCAGGCAGTTGCCTTAACCACTAAGCCATCTCTCCTGCCCAGAAGAGTGCATTTTTTATCCTGCTCATTCTGGAATGATGATAGTCATTCTTGATTATACTGCTGAGTAGAGCTCATTCAGAGCAGGCTCTATTGCTGAGAGAAAAAGGAAGGGGTCTGTAACTCAGGATTTCAAATGTAGTCAAGTATACTTTCAGAGACACTAAAGGTAACATTCACACAGTGTAGTGGTTTGATTCAGGTGTCCCCCATAAACTTATGTGTTCTGAATGCTAGGTTCCCAGTTGATGGAAATTTGGGAACTAATGCCTCCCAGAGGCAATGTATTGTTTGGGGTGGACTTATGGGTATTATAACCAGTTATCTCTTGCCAGGGTTTGGCACACTCTCCTGTCACTTTTGTCCACCAGATGTTGGCCGGGGGGGTGATGTCCGTCATCTGCTCATGCTGTCACTTTCCCCTGCCATCATGGAGTTTCCCCTCGAGTCTGTAAGCCAAAATAAACCTTTTTTTCCCCAAAGCTGCTCTTGGTTGGGTGATTTCTGCAAGCAATGTGAACCTGGCTGCAACACACAATGATGGCTGTATAGAAGTACACACAATTGCAGCATTAGGCAAGAATATCACTGATATAAGTGATGATGGCTGTCTTCAGGGACTATCCTATAAACTTCAATTTAGTTAGGCTAGGCCATCTCATTATCCAGGTATCCAAGGAACAAAGTACTCTCTCTTATGATGTAACCCAGTTTCCTCTGTGCTTTCTACACTATTGCCACCCCATTCTGCTCTGGACTAAAATTTTCATGTCTTTTTTAGCATACCTAACACCAATACACAGTAAATCCTCAGTTTTTGAATATAGTTTGTCTCTATTGATTTTTATGGATTCATTCTGCATAATAATTTTACAAAATATTTATTTCTTGTTATTAATTTATATTTTGATAATCTTAGTTTAGCTTTTTTTTCTCTCTCCCTATAGTCAGTGAGGATTCCTCCCTGTCAGCATTGGAGTAAGTTTCATTTCCCCTCATTCTTAAAGAACATTCATTTCAGGCTGGAGAAATGGCTTAGTGGTTAAGGCGCCTGCTTGCTAAGCCTAAGAATGTCAGTTCCAATCTCCAGGTCCCACATTTAGCCAGATGCAAAGTGATGCAAGGGTGCAATGCCTCACTTGACCACAAGGGGGCGCACACATCCGGATTTTGTTCACAGCTGCTGAGAGGCTGCTGGCGAGCCCATTCTCTATCTGTCTTCCTCTCTCTCTCTCTCTCTCTCTGTGTCTCTCTCCAAAAATAAAAAAAAGAACATTCATTTCACTGTTTGTGTGCAGTTTGAGAACCAGCCCCCACTGAGCTATCTTAATACTTCCTTTATCACTATCAACATCTTCTTAGCACTCCTTGTTAGGATTCCACAGTCTAGCAGTATTCATTCCAACACTTTTTCCTTAAAATTGAATAAACGCTTACTTGATTCAGTGGTAAAAATGGTAAAGTGCTATTTTCATACAAGCAACTCTATACTATTTTCAACTTTTAAAATAACGAGTTTGTTATTATTATTATTTTACTTACAAGGAGAATAAATGTTGGGAAGTATAATTCCCCAGTTTTAGGTAAGCATAAGTTTTATACTTATTTTAAAATTTCACATGTAATATTTCTCTCCACAATGAATTTTCATGTTTGATGAACTTTGGACTGCTAATTTTTATTTTCACTTTCTGAAGTCAACATTCATATTAACAAAATAGTCACAGACCTGTTTTAAAAAAAAATTATAACAACTGTTAAAATGTTAAGATCTGAAAAGGTAGAAAAAGAAGACCAAAATAAAGGCTTCATTGAAAGTAAAGTTTGGTCATTATTCTCATTTTTAAAATACACTATCATTTGTTATTCCCTTCTGCTGACACTGTTCAAGAGACATTAAACTTCTCAGTACAAAAAATGCTAATAATACTTCACCCTCACATCCATTTTAGTTTCATTTCCTTTCTCTGGCTTTCTCTTTCTCCACTTATGCTATATTTTCTCCCATTAATTTTATAGGATCTTTAACTAAATTCCACTCTCATAGACTAACATTTATATTTGAGAGGTAATATCTATCTCACTTCATCAGAGCACTTGCTCTATTTGCTGAGTTAACTCTGAGTTTCCATTGTGAGAAGAGAAGGCTGTTTCAAACTCTCTTTAATTTCTAACTTGTAACTCACCAGCTCAAATACTGAAAGTGTTCATAGCAAATAAGAAAGTTCCATAAAGCCTATGGTAAACTCTAATGGAATTTTGGAGCAAGTCAATAAACTCTTCTTTGGATCATTATTCCTTTTAAAGAAAGTCCTCTTAGATTGGACTGTAACTCTTATAACCAAGGGATCATATGACTTAAATTATTGTAAATAATTCATCAGTACTTACTATATCTATTGTATGTTGTAGCTTCTCTCAATCTGTAGCTATAGCCTAATTAATTCACAGTTGTTTCTTGACTTGTTCACTTAGGAACACAACAACAAGATAAGTAGACCTGATTTACAGTAAAACAGTAAAATCAGGAAGATCCCCTAAGAGACATGAATGGAATTCCCTATCAAGAATGAAATTTGAAGAATAAATTATTATATATATATATATTTCCTCCTCCAATTTATATCCGTGTTTCTGGAAATTCACTGTGACAAAAGCAGGAAAACTGGAGAATTGACAATTACTTATCAACAGCTAATCCTTATGTGCAGATTTCTCTTGCTACTAGATGAAAGTTTTCTCTTAAGGACAATGAAGGCTTAAGAATTTAGTCTGCCTCATGTTTTAGAGCTGATAATTCTAAAAATGTTGCTAATCTGAACAACAAATGCTGACTAAATATCACATTTCTCTTAAATGCTCTGTTTTCTTAATGAATGATAAAAACTCATTATTTTTAAATATTACTACATCAAAAAATCCTACAAACATTAATTCAATGATATTTATTGATTTCTTAACAGATTAGATGGCTTTTATATAATCAATAAAATTGTTCTAACCATCAAAATTGTAGCTATGACAAAAAAGTAAACAGTCTCATTTTAAGATACTATTCTAGGAAAAAAAAATGAGTCAACCACTTGAAATTAACATATATGATATATACACACTATAAATAGAGATTCTTTCCAAAGTAACACATAATGCTTTTTACAAGTTTAAGTGGACATATAGAGGGCAAAATGTGTATTGTTTTCATGTTTTGTGATTGAGCATGGAGCCTGAAGCCTTCTCTGTAGAGGACCAATATTTACGACTCTTCCCAACATGGTAAGAGCATCATTTTCTGCACCTTCTGGAAACCATGTGATGCTTCCTTCAGAATGTTGTGGGATTCCCTTGTTTATTATTCCAATAATTTAGTTATTATATATTGCATTCTGTTTCATTTCAAAAGAAGTTTAGAAAAGAAAGGAGTGTCCTATCCTTCAATGCATTTATATTGGCTTAATGGTAACAATAACACTGTGAAAGAATCATTTGAGCCTCAGAGTAGATAAATACGACTATATCGACTCAGCAGATCAATTTGCTATGAAAGGTTTTCTAAGACATGTCCACAAGCCATCCCAGCAGGCAGAAGCACACTGTTGACACAGTCTAAGAACTCATTTCTTTTGCTCTGGAAAGCTTTTACTCATCTGTTCACTATTTGTGGTCTGAATGTGAAATGTGTCATTCCCCCCGCCCCCAGACTCATGTCTGAGTGCTGGCTCCTTAGCTGGTGGTGCTCTTTGGGAAGGTTTTGGAGCCTTGAGGAGATAGAGCTCCACTGGAAGAAATAGGACTTTAGGGGTGGGTCTTGCAGTTTTATAACCTGGTTCCACACCCTGATCATTCTCTCTGCTTCTTGACTACAGATCCAATATGATCAGCAATTTCCTTCTCCTGTTATTAAACCTTTCTCCTCATTATGAACTATACTACTCTAACTGTAAACCAAAATCAGTATTTCATTCCTTAAATTGCTTTTGTGATTTATTTGATAACAGCATCAAAAAAGTAATTAATGCAGTACTGTATACCTAAATTCTCATGTACTCTTTATTTTAAATATATTTATTTATTTATTTGAAAGAGAGAGAGAATGGGCATGCAGAGCCTCTAGCCACTGGAAAGGAACTCCAAATACATGTGTCCCCTTGTACATCTGGTTTATCTGGGTCCTGGAGAGTTGAACTGGGTTCCTCTGGCTTTGCAGGCAAACACCTAACTGCTAAGCCAATTTCCAGCCCCCTGTACTCTTTATTTTAATACATCAAATTTTCACAAATATTCCTATTTGCCTTTGGTACTTTGTCATTATCTAAATGTAGACACTGATTTTAATGATTCTTTTTCTATATCTTAAAATCTGGCATATAATTTCAATGTTCCATTGGAACCTTTAAATGTTTAATTTCATTCTGCATGATCTTTTAAACTATTCAGAGTGGAAAAAATTTAAATATATGTAATAGTAGAAAGAATATCGTTATAACTTCTCAGTTTCTTATCATGTCCCAACGAATTTTGATCATGGTCATACTTCATGTCTTCCCTGAGCTACATGTTAAGGAGTGAGTTTATATGTAAGATAGTTGAAGTACAAATGAAGTGAGTTTTAGGTATTGGAAGGAAGACACTTCTTTAAATATATCTAAATCGAGACTGGAGATATAGCTCAGTGGTTAAAGATGCTCGCTTTCAAAGCTTGATTGCCCAAGTTCAATTCCCTAGTACTCACATAAAACTAGATTACAGAGGGATGTGTGAGCCTGGATTTCATTTGCAGTGGAAAGAGCCCCCCCTCTATTTCTCCTTTCAAATAAATAAAATATAAGAAAACCTAAATCTCTATGTGTCAACTAAAATATTAAAAATGAATAAATATAACCCTCTTCAAAATTCATGGAACAGGAAACACAGTTGTAATGACATTGAAAGTTCTGAGATGAAATGAATTCAGTATAATTATTATGGCCTTGATCTTGCCCTGAGCATGATTTGAGGGAATCTCATTAGATATGGAAAGAAGGTAAACTAGAGCCTCTGTGGTCATGGGACCTGCTTAATAAATTCTAAGGAGAATAAATGTGGCTATTAAAGAAAGCTGACAAAAATTTGAAGATAGTCAATTAAATTATAAAAGTAGCATGGATTTTGAATGAGGCTTTGTAAGTAGTCTATTCTCACCATTTCCAAAAGCCTTGAAATCTAAGAGAATTTAGGGAAGGGAAAGGATAAATGTGGTCAGTATGATAGGTATGGAGCTAGTCAAGGCATTTGGAAGGGGATAATTTTATTATGGAGGTAAATTATTGAAAGTAGTCACTTTGCAAATTATGGTCCATAACCACACCCAGGAGATTCCATCCATCTCCCTGCCTCTTTATGACCATGCAGGGTTTCTGCTGTACCTTATGGTCTGTATAAGAACTGCATCCTTGTGATGGTGGATTGAGTTCTGTTGTCAACTTGATCTGTTTTGGAATCCACTGGCATTCTCTTGGTTGGGTCTCTGAGTTTACTTCTAGGAAGGAGTAACTGGAGAAGCAAGTCCTTCCTCGAGCGTGAAACCTTCCTCCAGGGTAGTTGGGCCTCCAGGAGGGGGCTTTAAGTAAGGAAGCTCTAGGGAGCAGCCTGTGCTGCTTGCTGGTGAGTATTTACTGCGCTTGTGCATTTTCCTGTTAGGCTGTCCTTCCTTAATATTGGAGCCAAATTTCTTCAGCTTTCCTGTGTGGACTAAAGACTAGCATGGTCTGACACTAGCATGGATTGAAGACCACCAGCTCTCCCCCAAGGCAGGCCTTCAGTGATAGACTGTGACTGCTGAGGATCCAGCCACAGGGACTGACCTACCAGGTTCCTTGACTCTCAGGCCTGCAGATGTCTATTGTTGGACTGCCATAAGCTAATTCAATAAATCTCTCTCTATTTTACTGGAGTCAGAGGCAAAGAGAGAGAGAGAGAGAGACAGAGAGCGGCCTCTCAGCCTCTGTGAACAAACTCCAGATGCATGCGCCCCCTTGTGGGCAAGTGCAGCATTGAGCTCTTGCATCACTTTGTGTCTGGCTAAATGTGAGACCTGGAGACTCAATGGGCATTCTTAGGCTTAGGAGACAGGGGCCTTAACCACTAAGCCATCTCTCCAGCCCCCTTCTTTAATATAATTCATTCTATTGGTTCTCTTTTTCTAGGGAACTCTGGCTAATACAATCATGAATTGTTTCATGATATATTAGGAAAACAATGGCAATTACCTTCAGTTTTAATCTGACTCTAATTAACCATTTATATATACATTATAACCATTTGCATATCTATAGATTCCATGAATAAACCTAAAAGTTATAGGCAGTGAAACAAATTTGTGTCTTCTCAATGTCTTTCAGCTACTCCAATGTAACTGAGATATAAGAACTTTGCTTAGATTTTTGCGATATTGGCACTTATTAGGCAGTTACCCACAGAACATACACTGTACCTGCCTAATTCTCTGTAGGTGACTAATCTTGGATGTTTTGTCTCTTCATATGGCATGTCTGCACTTCAGAAAATCTTTTCTTTCCAGATATTCTCAGGGGTGACTTGTTTCTCTGAATAATAGTTGCATGCAATATAGGCAGCTACTTAAAATACTCAATTGGCTGCCTCAAGAATGAGTAAATCAAAATAAATGAAGGTTGATATTTACTGCTGCAGGGTCTAGGGGTATCCTGCCAGTGTCAATCATCTACCTGTTGGTTTCTTGATCCTTGACTAGTGGTGGGTGTCAAAGTGAGAGTCAGGAAAGTGGGAGGAAGAGTTTAGTAGTGTCAAGGGAGAACAACTTTTTTACCAACAGTTAGAGAATTAACCCAGTATCTTTACACCAGTGTTTTTCTACCATCAGATAAGGATCAAATGTCAGTTCTGTACTTTCTGAATCATCTTCTACATCAGTATTATTGTTTATATCTAGTAGTTGAGACTTTTATCCACTATGGGAAAACATTTTTAATAAAAATTAAATCAGTATTTATATATTGGATCAAAGGAAACTGCACTTCTTAAACTCACAAGATGCATGTATTTGTGTGCTTTGCATGTATAACTTATATGGTGCTGCATCCATTAACACTTTGTAGAATTAATATAGTTGAGTTTGCAAGGGAAGCAGTGCATGACGGATAGTGTACTAGACTATAGTCGCTCGGGAAATTTAAAAAAGAAGTTGAGAAGGTCTTGAAGAAGCCAAGATATTAAATAGGATATCTGCATGGGAAACTAAGAGTTTTCTGTGGTAGTGGTCAATATACATGCATTATGAGTAGAGAGCAGAAAAATCTGGTAAAAATTAAAGAATTATTCCATAAACTTACAGGCATCATGTTTGGAAATTAAAATTAAGACCAAATTGTGTATTGCTTTCCATAGCAAAGCAAGAAATCATTCATTCTAATTTTATTCCCAAACTTTAACTTTGGATGTGCCCCCTCAACAGTGAGTTAGTATACTTAACTTGGGAATTTTACATAGAATTGGCACAGGTGAGCAGGTGATCATTAACATAGCCTAGCTTTGTTAAAGCTATGACATTGTTCTGGCAGAAGAAAATGTGACCATTGCAATTTCAGAGAGAGCACAATTGTGTAGATGGCTCCTAATTTTCGCATAGATATTAAGAGAGATAATGGAGGGTAGTCTAAAATTATGCTCATTTGTCTTATGCCTTATTTTGGTATAATTTCATAACTGGCTCCACAGGAATGGTAGAATATGTTGACAAATAGAATATAAAAACTATCTTAGAGTAATTATGACTTCAAATGGTAAATATACTTACCCTATAAATGATTACTATGCTGCTTGTTACTATTATAGTAATATTGGCAACAATTAAAAGTAATAACACAAAGTTTTGAACATGTAATTATATGCATAATGAACTTTTTATTCAATGGAAAAGATTTATTTCTGTTATTCTAGGAGGAAAAAAACTGAGAGCAAGTTGATTCCTTGTCTGCTATTAAATGAGTTTTACCAGAAAAGTAACATGTGGCTAAAATTATTTCAATCCATTGATAATCTATGTAAAGAACATACTTTACCCTCAGCAATGTTATAAGACAGTAAGGGGTTACTGTAAATGAATTAAAATTTTGGTTAAATTACTTATTTTTAAGATTTTTTGAAGTTTTATGATTGGAAGATATTTTAGAAAAATAAACTGCTCTTTTCTTATTTTTATTAATGGTTTTAGTATTCTTGTATACCTGATGATATTACTAAAAATAATCAAAGAAAGCCAAATTAAAACCAAAAATCTTCCAGAATGTATAATTTCATTAAGATGTAATGTTTAAAATTTTCCAGACACAACTAAGTAATTAGAATTTGACCAGAACTCCTAGAATGTTTTCATAACATAAAACATTTACATAAAAACATAGGTATCTTCTAGTGTTAATAGAAATTGTAATTGTAAATGCATCTGATATCAAATATTTACCTGTTGTTGCAATTAAAAGTTCTCTACTTTGTATTTACAACTGAGCTTTGTAATATTTAATAATAGCACAAGCATTTGAATATAAAAACAGGATGTGGCCTGGAGAGATGGCTTAGCGGTTAAGGCCACTGCCCGCTAAGCCTAAGAACGTCCGTTCCAATCTCCAGGTCCCACGTTTAACCAGATGCAAAGTGACACAAGGTCACAATGCCACACTTGCCCACAAGGGGGCGCATGAATCTAGATTTTGATCACAGTGGCTGAGAGGCTGCTGGCGCGCCCATCTCTATCTGTCTTCCTCTCCCTATCTCTCTGTGTCTCTCTCCAAAATAAAAATAGATATTAAAAAACAGGATGTGATTTATATTTTAACATGAAATTCCTGAAATTTACATGAGCATATTTTATGAAGATCAAAAGTCTGTGCAAGTCACATTTGATTTTTCTGGACAAATTGCCTTTTTAAAAAAAATATTCTGAAAAATTCATAAATGCCATAGAAAATTCAAGAAAGTGATTTGATACAAATAACTGAGCACATGAAGGACCCAGGGCATATGCTTGCCAAGGGAATTTGTTAGAAATCTGCCCAGTGCCAGCCATCATTTTGCTCTTGTGAGGACCAAGCCAAGTCTTCTCTCCACAGACTGAGGGTGCTTGGGAGTGAGGAACCCCCTAGGGATTAATATGGTCATGGGTCTGGCCTGCAGTTTTGGACCTGGACTAGGCCTATTCATGGTGACACGTGTGCCTGGGAAACTGTTGAGTCCTACTTTTCCTCCTGGAAGTAGGACAGGAAAGAGCCCTAGCTGAAAACAGTTTCCCCAGGAAAACATCCTTTCTTTAGACCCTTGCTGCTTCCCTTTTGCCCTGACAGGGCCTCTTCCTATCCGCGCATGCTCGATGGCCATTTTCACTATTACCTGTATTACCTGTGGTGGTTACATCTGAGATGCCAGTCAATCAAGGACCACTGTGAGGGCCGGTGGGTAAGACATGTCCAGGCCCCTTGGCAGAAGTTGCCCAGAGCTGATCTGGCTAGCATTCCCTCCGTTCCAGGCTCTGTTCTCAGAGCCAAAGCAGGTGCATCTCGTGCTCCATGAACCTTGCATGGAGCAGTTAGGATTGGTTCGTCTGTTGAAAATGCCTGTAGTTTTGTTTACTTCTGTTTGTTCTCATTCCATTTCTGCCTTACCTTTATTGAGTTCCTCACAGGAGACAAGCTCATCGTAACTCTTTGTTATCAAACTTCTGGCTGCCTCTGCTCAGAAGCATTTATTTTGTTCTGGAGGTGGTGACAAGCCCTCCAGGTGGATTACCCTTCTCCACTCTGAACAGGGCCTAGTCCCCCAGCCTCTGGATGGGGCGGGGGTGGGCGGCAGCTATATTCTGCCCCATGCCACCTTTTCTCCCCCCTTTTTAACTGAATCTGACATTACCCATTTTCCAAAGAGAAAAAGTGAAGTCCTTTGAATTCTGTACTTCAAATCTGTCCGAAAATGTTTCCTTGTCGTATTTTGGGTTTCTTCCTATATCCCAAGGTGAAGCACTGAGATTGTTCCATGGCAGAGCCCACGCCCTGAAAACCCTCAAACAAACTACCATTTGTTCAGAAGGCTCTGGAGCTTCGTGGTGTCTTTGAAGCCTGACCACTTGGTTTCCTTTTGGAAGACCTTCCTCTCACCTGAAGCAGGTTTTGCTTTCTGTGTTTTGTACGTTGTCGTTCCGTGTCGTCAAGGTGGAGCTTCACCCCTCACTGGAGCCGAGCAGACATCCTGATTGCTGTGTTTCCATATAGCTCGGAGCTAAGTGTATATATGAGTAGTTTGCCATGAGATAACAGCGTGTAAATTGTTTCATTTTTTAACATTTTGAAAATATATATTTTCATGCAAACACCCTTGAAAACAATTCTGTAGGCCTTATGACCTTAAAGCTCATGCTTAAATACACATTAATTTTAATAGTTCAGGACCACAATAGTATTATTCATACATACACTTTTCTCTCTGAAAAATGAACCATGTGCCTAGCTTATGATCATAAATTACTGTGACTTTCTGTATTTATTTGCTTTGGTTTATGCATGTCACCTGAATAAAATGGCATCAATATTGATTACACCTTAGAAACTATTGAAAATAAACAAGATGCATACTTATATAACACATGATGCATGTTTCCTTACACTAGTGTCTTTCCTATGCTGACCACATCATGCCTTTCTCCAAAATATACATAATTGTATAAGCATAATAAGTACAACAAAGTGATATAAAATTTATATTTACATGGCTAATGCTAACAGTCACACATTATAGTTATGGAGTTTCTAAGAGTGGCATAAATAACAATTGCACTCATGAGTTAAAATTCTGTTGCATTGTGATAAATTAGCAATTATAAATTGAATTTTTTAACATGAAAGTAAGGATAATATATGTAGAACTTAAAAATAAGGGGACTTTCAGATTATTTCCATAATAAAGATTTCAGATGCAGAGGGAGAAAACTTAAAACTTGCTTCCTAATAAAAAAGAATACATTAAAAGGTTGATCTATACTGGAGGGAAACTTTGAATGGATAAGACTCTGGAGAGGTAGGGGTTGGTAGAAACTGAGTTGTTTTCTGGAATAGACTTGCCTCAAGCACTCATACAGTATGTTGCTCCTGTGGCTTTCGGGTATTCCTTTCTGGTTGTTGCTGTAGTTATTTTGTTATTAGTTTTTTTGAGGTAGGGTTTTGTTCTACTAGAATCCCCTATGTAGTGTTAGGGTAGCCTCAAATTCACGGTTATCCTCCAACCTGTGCATCACGAGTGCTGGTATTAAAGACATGTGCCACCACATCTGGCTTCAGGTATTCCTTTCTGATGATGTCATAGCATACATGTGGAGGACAATACTCACTGTCAATGTGCCCCAAAATATACAATTCTATACCTTGTATATAGCTTTATTTGGTAGGAAAATGATTAAATTTGGTTAAATCACTAATAAATATTGACAGTGTACTGGTCAGATTTACTGCCACCACAAAGCAATCACAAATCCTCTTGGTATCTATTTATAAGGACTTTATAACTTGTTCACATGTCTTATGTGATAGAAATAACAGAAAGAATTGTGAAAGTCACATTTTATGTCACACAGTGTAATTATGACAACATATTGTAGTTCCTTATCCTACCCAACCCTCTGATGAAATTACCCTTGGGTATTTATTTAAAAACATTATAAATGCAATGAGTAGTCTATGAAATTTTTACTTTCAATATAAATTACCTGCTGAAATTCACAATGAGGAAACATTATCACACATATTCACAAATTTAACAGTTCTACAACTTTTATTTTCAGAGTAAATTGTTTTTAACTTATTTCAGTTTCTTCCCATGATGATAAATTTCTTTAATATTTCTCATATAATAGATCTGTTAATTCTATTTTGTCTAATTACATTTTATCCTGTAATTTTCTTTTGTTTTATATCTTAATTTGGTATAAAAAAATTCTAGGTTGATGGGTTTTATTTCAGCCACTTTGGTGTAAATAGAGAATATGGAATCAACAGATCTATTATATGAGAAATATTAAAGAAACTTCTCATTGTGGGACTGTTAAATAAGGTGAAAACATTACAACAAAGTAGGTCATAACCAAAGTGATGGATAATGTGGATAAAGAGAAAAAAAATTGCAAGCAATTACAAAAGAAGAAAAACAGGTTAGGGCTGAAGAGATGGCTTAGCAGTTAAGGCATTTGCCTGCGAAGCCTAAGGATCCCGATTCAATTCTCCAAGTCCCACGTAAGCCAGATGCACAAGGGGGCGCACACATCTGGAGTTCCTTTGCAGTGACTAGAGGCCCTACCATGCCCAGTCTCCCTCTTCCTCTCTCTCTTTCCCTCTCTCTGTCTCTAATAAATAAGTAAATAAATAAATAAATAAATAAATAAATAAATAAATAAATATAAATAAATAAATACATATAAGAAAATCTTTTTAAAAATTTTTAAAAAAAGAAAAACAGGTTAAGTATACAGGAGAAAAATCAGAATGAATATGTCCCATTGAAATGCTCCAACACAGGAGATAAACAAAAATGCATGTAAAGTGCCGAAAGAAAAACCCATCAACATTTTTCCCCTTATTATGTTTGGAGTTGCTAACTGTGACTTAATAAGCAAGTTATTTCCTTTTCCCTTGCAGTGTAAATATTAGAATTTCTTTTCAAAGGAATGTAAGGAAGTGTACTAATATTGAAAAACAATCATGTATGTATCTTACTTCTGACAATAGAAAATTAATAAACAAAGTATATGCAAAAAGAACATTTTGCCTCAATTAGTGTGCCAGCAAGCTCATAAATTTTCATTTAAATAGCACATACAGTATACCTACAGCTGAGAGGACACTCAATGTTGAGATAAATGGAGGACTATTTTTCTATAATGTTGAGGCCAAAGCAAGACATAGATGTTTATGACTTCCATTCAAAATTATAGTAAGATCCTAGCCAATGTCTTAAAGGGAGAAAATAAATAAAAGTCATACAGGTTAAAAAGGCAGCTAGTCTGCTTAGTTTATCAACTACAGAACATGTGGCATGATAAAAAAATACACTACAAGAATTAGTAGGTGTGCTTAATAATTAAACCAGATGCAAAACTAATATTAAATGGTTATAAGGCATATGTAGACATAGTGTATTTGGAAACTGAAGTGAAATTGTCCTTTACAAAGGATTCAACAATAGCAACATAAAACACTTGAAATAGACTTATGAAAATGCTCTTAAGAACCCTATACTGAAAATTTCTGAAGATTGTTAACATAGAAAAGGCCAACATAACCAAAGCAATGCATTATGTGTAAAGGATCAGTCCATTTGGCATGACAAAGATGTCCATTTCCTCAAAATTGATTTATAGAATAAATGCAATTCCACTTGAATTTGAGGTAGGTTTTCAATAGAAATAAAATTGCTACTTCTAAGTAGATATTACTCTGCAACTCTGCTTTCCAATTTTGATTTTAAATTAATCTATCTCAATCAAGACTTTTTTTTTTTTTTTTTTTTTTTTTTTTTTTTGGTTTTTCAAGTTAGGGTTCACTCTAGCTCAGGCTGACCTGGCATTCACTATGTAGTCTCAGGTTGGCCTCAAACTCACGGCGATTCTCCTATCTCTGCCTCCTGAGTGCTGGGATTAAAGGCATGCACCATCACAACTGGCTTCAAGATCTTTTTAAAGATTTGTTTCAATATTGATAGAATCTGAATACCTGGCAGGAGACACAGAAGGAAATGACTCTAATATGCATGATTCCAAGGGAATTTACATCGAAATGTGATTTACTATAAACACAATGGATGATAGTTTGTTCACATCCTTATAAAAATTAAAATTGTAGCAGATAGTGTCATTGGTGGGAAAACAATATTCATACAAGGAATTCCTATGGGTCCTTCAATTCTAAGTGCTAAGGACATGATGCTATGGAAAATGTCAGGCTGCATACAAAAGCCACATGTAAATATTTTAATTTTCAGTAGTTATTTCCCTCATCCTATAACTATGAGACATGTTTCAGCTATAGTACAATGGGTTTAAGATCAGAAGAAAACTAGAGTGAAATATTGTCCCTAATTGAATGGCAATAATAGAGAACAAAAACAGGTGAATGGTTTGAAAATATATGCAAGTATCAGAAATTTATCTGGAAATATTCCTGGCATGTTATAGGATTTGGAGCTCAGAGTAGTTTATCTTTTTAAGGTTTTCAACTTGGCTTGATGGCAGTGCTGAACTCCATTTTATTTCATTTTAAAGGCTTGAAGTGGACAATGTGTGTGTGTTTCTACTTTCAATACTAAGGCAATAGTCATCTAATGTTTTCATATTTCAGTTTATACACTTGTAGCATATGAATGTTAGCTTTTAAAAATTAATGTCTTTAATGATGACATCAAATTAAAAGAGAGACTAATGGAGAGAGAGAGGGGATACGATGGAGATTGGAGTTCTAAAGGGGGATAGGGGAGGGGAGGGAAATATCATGCATTTTTTGTATGTAAGTATAGAAATTGTCCATTTAAAAAATAAAAGAAAATTTAAAAAAATTAAAAAGAACAACACACAAAAAAATCAATGTCTTTAATATAGAATTATTTTAGCAATAGAAATATTAATCATATGTGATATATTCTAATATTCTGAGGCCCAGACCAACATAAATAGTGCCAAATAAAACTTCCCTTTTTACCAAATTTTAGATATGCTGTAACTGTGGGATTTGAGAGGACAATACATTTGGGTGACTTAATAGGGTAAGATTCTTGGATGCTTGAATCTGCATATCTAAATGTCTCTGGATATTGTCTTATTCCCTCTGCTTACTTTTATATCTTATAGTAATATTTCTAGCCATTAATAAGCATATTTGCAGAGTCCTGTGATTCTTCCAAAAATATCAACAATCCTGGATCATGGGAAACCTGGACCAACATATATACCCATGTGCTTGTGTGTATGTAGCATACACATACACACTGACTGTTTAAAATATTGAATGTTATACATTAATAGTTAATTATTTTATGTGAGGTTCAAGTTCCTATTGGTGGGAGAATTTTTTATCAACACAGCTATGTATATATAGGGTGAATAATTATTAATGATTATAATAAAACAGTAAAAATTAAACATATTTTAATCATTTCACTTCCTAATATTAAATAGTTGTAGGCTTTGGTGCTGAAGTTTGAAAATTAATGAAATATTGAGGCTTAATTGATGAATAAGTTTTGGGTTTGAAAATATTATCTGATTAATGTGAGTAAGACCTAATTCTGGTCATTCTACTTGGAGTACTGAATAAAACAAACAAATATACTTCACATAATGATGAAAAAGGTAAATCAAAAGTGCTATACTAAAAATCTAGGTGTGATGGCACACGCCTTTAATCCTAGCAGTTGGGAGGCAGAGGTAGGAGAATTGCTATGAGTTCGAGAACAGCTTGAGACTACATAGTGAATTCCAGGTCAGCCTGGGCCAGAGTGAATCCCTACCTCAAAAAAAAAAAAAAAATTACTATGCCAACGAATGAAATCTTAGTAGATATATAAGTAGATAACATTTTCACTATCCATTCCTCAGGTGATGGGTTTCTAAGTTGGTTCCATTTCCCAGCTATTGTAAATAGAGCAACAATAAACAAGAATGACCAAGTATCTCTATGGTAGAGTAGAGAGTCCTTGTGTCTGTGTCCAGAAGTTGTGTCATTGAGCCATATGGCAGTTGTATTTCAAGTGTTTGAACAGTTTATATACTGATTTCCAAAATGGCTATACTAGTTTGCATTCATACCAGTAGTAAATAAGAACTCTTCTTTTCCCATTAGATTTGGTGACCCAAACTAAGAAAGCAAAAAGAAAATTGCATGTCCTTCCCATATGTGGATCCTGTCTTTGCAAAGGACATGTGATTTGCAAGCAGAAAGTAGAAAGAGCGGGTAGAAGAGGGGTGAGGAATGGGGGACAAAATGATGATCAACTAAAACAAATTGTGTTTGGAATGACCATCAGTATACTTAACACTCTGTGTACTAATTTAAAAAAATGAAATGAAATAAAATATAATGAATTTAAAAATGATGTCTGGCTTCTCAAAAAGATTCATCTAGTATCTGATGTTGGATCACTTTCTCCATAAATCTTCATGAGTTTTCTGGGAAGCTGATATAACAGGGTACATATTACTAATTGAAATATTAGTTATAGATCAATTAATCCTTGAAGTAAACTACTAAGAAGAATGTAAGAAAATGAGTCTTGATTGCTGCTGTTTGATTCCCCTTCTGTGCAGGCTGGAGGCACTCTAAATCCAGTCATCCAAAAGCAAAATTTTCCAAAACAAGAATATTTTAGGTCTTAGTATAATACAAGCAAGATCAAGGTTCAAAATATACACACATGAACAAAATTATTTAAAATATTTTATACAATTCTCTTTAGGTTCTATATATAACACGGTTATGAAACATAAATAAAATTTGAGTTTAAATTTAGGCATCATTTCCAAACAACACATTGTATGTCTTATAATATTACTTAACCTGCTAGGGATGCAGCTCAGTTGGCAGAAGGATTGCCTGGCATGCAGGAGGTCCTGAGTTCCATCCCCAGAAAAAATCCAAACATGCTGGTATGCACCTGTAATCCCAGCATTAAGAAAATGTAGGAGGCAGTTGTATCAGACATTTGTAGTCATCCTTGGCTATATATGGGTGTTAGAGGACAGCCTGAACCACAGGAGAACCTGTGTGTGTGTGTGTGTGTGTGTGTGTGTGTGTGTGTGTGTGTGTGTGTATAGATAGATAGATAGATATAGATAGATTATAGAAATTATATATTCTATAATCTGAAAAATGCCAATTTTGAACTGCATCCTGCCTCAAGTACTTGGAATTTTTTCTAAGGAACATCTAATTAATCCTGAATCCTTAAAACCAAATGCTGTATTTGAACTAACCCTAAATTCCCCAGTTTCTTTTAAACTTTAACCCTTTGTTTATAATAGTATCTCTTTTATATTTTTGTCTATTATTTTAGAACATTTTCTTTATAACACATACAGGAGGTATTAATGTTTTCAACTTTCAATGTTTAATTTAAAAGACAGAGTTATGATTGGGTTTGGACCATATCTTAAAGCTGTAGAGAAGAATCATACCCTTCACGTAACAATAAACAAACATAAGTTTTAGCGAGAACACACTTAAGTTAACATGCCCTATCCATTTTGAAATGTTTCCATATTACCCTTTGCTGTCCTGTGATTTACTATTAGCAAGTATATGTATTGCTTAATATTTCCATACTTATTTTTCCCAATTAAGGGGAAAATAAAATTTCTCCATAGATTTTCTATTAGTTGTTCAAAATATATGTCTATCAAAATCCATCAAAAAAGTAATAATGGAAATGAAAAGCTAATATTAAATGTTTTAAAAATAAGTTATATATGCACAAAAGGAATATTTAAATATTAATTGAAAATATTTTTCTAAGAGATACTTTATTTAACACATAAATTTAAATAAAAACATTTAACCAGGACTTTCTTTTCAGCCTCCTACTCACACAATTTCTGATATTTAAAAATGTCAATGATGTTCTGAGAGAAAGAAATATTTAGTTCTCTCAGAAGATCCACAAAGAGTCTATAATCAATCCATGTCAACACTGCTTTTCCTAAAGGCAGCATGCCTTCCTTTGAACAAACATAACTGGTATTGATAACACTCTTGCAATTTGGCCTGCTAATTCAAACTTTAAAAATATTCTTCTGTTCTCCAACTGAAGTGCATAATATTAGGCATAAATATATTTTCTGAAGACTGTTCAAGATAATGGCATGAAAATATCTCATAGATTAGTTTTATTTCCTTTTCAAAAACGTTTGAAGTTAATAGCTGCATCATGTCATGCTCCCCAACAGAGAAATTCACATTGTATTGAGTCAGCATATGTTTAATTTTATATGCCCAAAGATGAAGAGTGTAAACATCAATGCTTAAGGAGCAGTCCCTCCACATGAACAATGGTCACCTCAACATCCACTACCCTAATATATATACACATGCACACACACACACACACACACACACACACACACATCATAATGACCAAAACTAAAATGAGCCCATAAACTTATGGTGACCAGAATGTTAAATGAAAACATATGCTAGACATTTCTAGTAGAGAGCTAAAATACATCTCTGTTTCTTATGATTCAGTTTTAAATAAATTTTTTCATTGTCACTGCTAATATTATCTTTAGAATCAAATTTGCATCAAGGTTGAAAGAGGTTTGCTTACTTCCACACCTGATAGTAGTCAAATAAAATCAAGATCTAATCATCGGATACAATTCCTGTAGAATGATTCTGTAAGGACCTACCTTCATGTTCAACAAAGCACTTTATTGAAAGAATAATGCTTTGAACATGAGTGTATTGAAGGATTCCTCACCGCCTTTCAGTGACTTCCTCCAAATATAACTTCTCTCTAAGCTTGTGATCCATTCTGGTCAGAAAACAACTTGAGTTTATATTTTCTGACAAGTGTTGTTGAGTTATGATAGAATACATGCTCTGAGAGCAAGGGCAGTATGTAGCCAAATTGACATTTTTATATAAAAGCTGAAAATTTGTGGAGTTAGAAAAACAAGAAAGCGTTAGAACTTTATGCTAAAATATGTAACATATGGGGAAATTTCTGGGCTTAGACATTGGCAAGTCATGAGTAGCAGTTTTTGCCTTCTTTGAAATTCTAATTAAAATGTTTATGAGTTCCGAGAAAATGTGGATAAAAACTGTCCTGTTACTGGCATTACGACAGTACCTACAAATAAACATGACAAATGCTAAGCGGGGCTGTGATTTCCACACTCATTATTGTATTTAAGGGAAATACAATACATGAAACAAGCATTATGTTATGTTAATAAATATCATGGTCACAAGAGCAGGTATAATAATGATGGGTTACTCAGTACTGAATAGCACTCTAGCAATTTGTGGTCCATTGCTATCAATCTTCATCAGATCCAAAATAAAAAGTCATTTCTACCTTGCTTTGAAGGGTTCAGATGAAAAATCTAAATGAAAGAAAGCACAATGGCTTCTATATTGTGTTCAAATTCATACAGGATGATATATTGGTTTTATATTATCCTGGCAGGTGGGAATATAGACAAAAATGAAGATACAGTTCTTTAAACCTTGAAAGACCTTCTTGGAGGTTTTAATTAGAGCCCATATTGACATGTGAGGACTACTCATGCAGAACTTCCTGGGCTGGAAGGAAAACTCAAAGGACCCTGTTACAGGTGCCTTCATGAATAGTAAATGTGCTTTCGTGAATGGTGAATGCTAATCTGAGGTTATAGAGATCAGAAGGTCACTGAATGAATCAGCGAGGAGATGCCATAGAAGACCAGAAACAAAAGGCAAAAACTGGTATGTCACTCGTAATTTTAGATGTAATTTCCTCTTTTCTATGAAGGACGACAAGATTAAGGATGTAATTCGTTATGATCAGTTCCAACCAACCTCAGTGCTGATTCATTACAGATTTATCCCGCCTTAGATCCCCAAATATCTATGTCTGTTGGCATTTTTCCTGTTTGTTATAAGTTAAGTAGAGATAAGAAGATAATCTGGCCAGGAGATTTTTTTGGGGGTCTGCTTCATTTAGCTGAGAGAAAAATTACATTGTAAAAAGAGAAAAACATTTCCCATCTTTTCTTTCTTCCTTTGTTCTTTTTTTTTTTTTTTTTTTTCAGTGCTGGCGATGGAATCCAGGGTTTGGTATATGCTAGACAAAAATGTTACCCTAGAGTCACATGCCTTAACCCGATTTATTTCTACTTATTGATTGATTGATTGATTGATTACTCTGAGGCAGGGTGTCTTGATTTAACCAGTCTGTTACATGGTTCTGCTTAAACAGTGGAGATTACATGCACTCATGCTGAATGCAAAATAGAATGACATATATTACGACATGATGCAACTACATTTTACCTATTATCCTGAAATAATCCTGCATAAAATTATGTTCATGAGTTTGATTGGAAATGGTGATCCATCTCTATAATTCCAGAATGTAGAAAAATGAGACAGGTGGCCAAAATAAGCTGTATAGTGATATCCTATTATTATATCCTATCAAATAAAGGAAGGGGAAGGAAGGAAAGACAGAAGGAAGAATGTAAAGAAGGAAGGGAGGGAAGAAGGCAGAGAGGGAGGCAAAGTAGGACATTATTCACGGGCTTAATATCAAAGGGAATGAAAAGTAGTTTTTAAAGTACATTATCATGTGTTAAGGATAGAGTAACTCTTTGAGTAACTGCCAGATGTTTCTCTAAAATGTTGACATCATTTCACTATTTTCTCAGAAATGTATAAGGAGTTTGATTGATGGAACCAAATTCTTGCAAGTACATTGTATTATCTCAGTTTCTGATTATGATCATTCCAGTAGATGTGATATGGTCCCATTGTGATTCTGATTTTCATCTTTCTTTTCTTTTAAGTAGTAAAAGTGTGCTCATCTAGGGGTATGACTGTCACTTAGCACATAAAAAGTACAAATGAGATTTTAGAATACACAGAGCTCAAGAGTATCAAGTGTGGTCTTTCTGATCAGTAATAATGACCAATCACCTTTTCCTTTCCTTATTGTTCATTTATAGCCCTCCTTGTATGTTTTGTTACTGGTCATTTTGTTATGTGGTTTAAAGTTATTAATACAGCATCAGACTGGGGAGGTATAGCTCAGTGGATTACAACATGCACAAAACCCTGGGTATGACCACCAACATCACAAACCAAAACAAACCCCATACATTACAGATTCAGTTCTCTTACCAGATATGTGCTTTACAAATAGGTTTTCCACTATAAGTTGAGTTTCTATTTCAACATTTTCAGGAATTTTTATACATTTTTGTATTTTTTACTTTCATGTTCTAGTCTTATTTATTTATATGGCACAAAAGTGATGGAATGATACAAACATATAGTTGAAATGATTGAAGAAAATTTAAATAACATCTATTAATTCATATCATTAATTTCTATAACTCAAATCTTATAAGCATTGACCATCTTTCTATTTTCTACAAAACTTATCCTCTGGTAATTACTGTTCTACTCACTGCTTCAATGAGTTTTAAAATGTCTTAGTAAAATAATGTTACATTTAGCCATGTTGTAAACATACACACTCACATATATACATATATATATATATATATATATATATATATATATATATATATATATATATATGTGTGTGTGTGTATGCATATATACACACATATATATGTATTGTGTGTATTGTAGACCAAATAAGTGCAGTATGAAATATTATCTTATTATTAATTATCATGTAAGAATAAACAAATATTCATGTAATTATACTCAGGAGAAACACAGTGCTTGGATATTGAGTGTAATACCTTATTTGCTTAAACAATGGGATCTTAATGCTACAAGATAAAAGAGTGAAAGATAATATATAAGTTTTTACTTTATCAAGTATGGCCTGTAACACATTTAATTCTTAGCTATATACTTATTTTTGAAGTTCATACATGATTTATAATATAAATCCACAATAGCATTATTCATAGTAGCAAAATGTGGAAGCAGTTTATACAACATTATCAACTGAGTACAAAGTGAGGCATTGCATGCATTTAATTACTGGAAACATTGACACATGGACTACATGGAAAAATGTTGAACACAAAACTGAATAGAAAATACACACCCATCTCATCCCATTTAATGAAGTCTTAAGACCAGACACATGTTATAGAGACAGAGATTAGGTTGTTTGATGCTTTGGATTAAAAGATGGGATGGGGATGATAGATAAAGAGTTTCAAATTTATTTTTGAGTGATGAAAATAATGTGAAATTAGCTATGGAAATGTTCACACATCTATGTGGAACAATAACAACCATTGCATTGTATGCTTGAAATGGATGCATTTTATGGTATGTGAATAATATGTTAATATATGTATTTAAACTATTTTAAAAATGAATGTGCTGATTTTCACCTTTGTGTTAAGTCATCTGAAGAAATAAAATACTAATGATTACTTACCTGGGTGTCTCCATGTGTTGTATTTAGCCATAGTTATTTTAAATTTTTAAAATTATTTTTATTTTATTTATTTATAAGAGAGAGAGAGAAAGAGTGAGAGAGGGAGACACTGTCCAGGGCCTCAAACCACTGCAAACAAACCTCAGATACATGTGGTACCTAGTGTGTCCGGTTTACATGGCTACTGGGTTCTTAGGCTTTGTAGGCAAGGGCCTTAACTGTTAACCCATTTCTCCAGCTCTTCATATAAATTTTTAAGCAGAAATACTGACCAGAACTGGAGTCTGAGAGCCACATTCGAGGTTCTTGTTCCCAAACTATGTAGCCTGGAACACAGACCTATATGGCAAGAGGTGTTAATCTTCTAGACATTAATCAAGTCAAGAAAACTGTTTAACTGTATGGAGATATCTTGCCTAGAAATTATACTAAAGTGTATTTTTGTCTATAATTTTTTTACTACATTGATTTTTAATGAGAGGTATAATAAGTTGCTTTCACTAATTTTTTCTCCTGGCATTAAGATCCTATTATTTGAGTAAATAAGGTATTGCACTCAGTACCCAACCACTTTGTTTCTCCTAATTATAATTATATGAATATTTTATGATCATTGCATAATAATTAATAATGAAAAAATAGTATTTCATATTGTACCAGTTTATCCCCATATACATACATACATACATACATACATGCATACACACAGATACACATACACACATTCATTCATATATATGTGAGTGTCCATGTGTGTCCTTACAACTGAGAACTAGCTGTGAAGAAACATCTTTTTCTTCCTTTCAGTACATTTTCCCTCAGCCCCTACAAAAACATGTCCGTGTCCAGTTCTTAAGTACCTACTACATGCATCACATGTGTCACTTATGTTAGATCACTGGTCTAGTATCTCATACGTCTTCTCTCAGTCATGCTGTAGGAAACAAGGAAGCCCCAGCAAATGTTCACTTTCTTTTATGTCACAATGATATCACTGAAATCCTTTACTGTATATCAAATGTGATTAGCTCAAAATTTCACTCCGTGATTACATGCAAAATATTGACTAAAACTAAAACTAAGATTACAAAGTGCATTCTTAATAGATCAATGCTCTTTCATCAAACCTCTCGTCAGAATTTCATAAAAGAATGGATTAGAGAATATGTAAAAGTGCTGCCATCTGAGCTTTGCCATGATTTGACCATACTATAGCCTTCACATGTAATGTTCCTGCATCAAGTTGTTCAGGTCACCCTCACACCTCGTAACTCACTTTAACTGGCTAGACTCAATTGTACTGAAGTTGAAACTGTATGAAATTTTCCCACCCACATTGGCCTCAAGATATATAAGAATTTGGTGAAGTGAAGCTGGAGATATAGTTCAGCTATTAAAAGCACTTGCTTGCAAAGAATGACTAGCTGACTTTGATTGCCCAGAACCCACAAAACAGAAAATACATAAAATGGCATATGTGTCTGGAGTTCATCTGCAGCATCAAGAGGCCTTGTTGTAGCCATATTCATTGTCATTCTCTCTCTTCTCAAATAACTACAAAATATTTTTCTTTTCTTTTTTTATTAGTTATCTATATAATGTGTATATAGCCATGATGGTACCATTGTTAGCCTTCTCTGTGTCCTCCCCCCTTGGAATTGTGGGTCTTACATTGAAGGGATAGCCATCAGTTATGGGGCTAGGCAATGTCTCTGTGCATAATTACCCAACTTATGGCTCTAGCAATCTTTCCGCCTCCTCTTCCATGAATTTCCCTGAGCCATGTTGGGTTCATTTTAGGGCTATTTCAGTGACGAGGTCAGGAGAGTCTCTGTGTCTCTGTATCTCTGGTTTGGTAGGGGTTGAGTGTTCTCTATGTCTATCTCCTTCACCCCTGTGCTGATACCAGGTTCCCTGAGAAAGCAGTACTCTTGCTCATTTCCCCAATTATTCTCTGGGTTCAGCTAGTGCCCTAATGAGGTGTGATGGTCTTATTCTCTCCTCAGGTTCTGTCTATCTGAAAAAGAAAAGCAAATTCTCCAATGGAGAGTGAGGTCAGTGCAAGATACATGGATAATCATTATTGTTTTAGAGAGAATTTAATGGGTGTAGGCCCTCATGTATCCCACTATTATTGGGACCTTGATATTGGAGAGTGAACTCATTTTTGGTTATGGTTCTGACTTGTTTTCCAGTTCTAGGTATGGGTTCCTTTCTACTGAGTGGCTCCATTAGCCAAATCAAGAGTAGTTGGTAACCCACCATGGCTGTGTGCCACTATTGCACTGTGTGAGCATCACGTCAGGTTGATTGCTGCTGGGTAGTTTAGACTATGAGTTGTTTAGACAGATGTTGGTCATTTTCCCTAAGTCACTCATGTAGAACCTTCTGGCCCTAGATAAGCTAATTAGTGTGAAGACTAATTCTGTGGGGTAACCCCAATGATTGCATGAGGGCTATTTTCCATATGTATTCAGCTAATCCTTGAAAACTATTTCCACAAATGTTATACAAACTGAGAGTTATTTTAACAGTGGTTCAGATATGGAGGCTTCCAGCCTCTTCCTGGGGATAAATGATTGGGAAAGAACATTGAAAAGATAAAATTCCTCTGACTTTTGAAAATCAAAGGTTAAAATACAAAGTGTGGTAAGATTATAAAAAGCCTGAGAGATAATGCTCCAAATTTTGACCTCCAGGCAATGAGAAATTGGTCTCTGATACCTGCAAATCAAAGGAGGACTTATGTATGTTAGTGAAGATTGACATTAAACACTAAGGAGATGTTCAAACATTTACCTTAAAAATCAGTATGCTTAAAAAGATGACTTCAGGACATGTTTTAATGATCCAGTAATTAAGAAGATAACTTAGCTCCATGTGTTTTCACAGACTCCTCATTCTCTGAAAACACAAGGACACAGTCAGTTCAACAGAATCTATTTCATAGGTAGAAATGTGTAGAATTTTAAAAAGTAAATGAATTGTCAATGAGGACAACTATAGAAAACAAAACTCAGAGAGCAGAAAATAGATGTGCCATATGATTCATCTGGGTAAGAACTAATCATCCATCTACTTGGTTTTTCCATTTGCTGCACTGTGAATTCAAATTTACTAAGACTGACTGAATATGACCTTAAATTTCCCTGTATTACCTGAAGAATTCAAAGCTAAACATATCTTTAAGAAAATTTAGAAAAAATGAAAACTAATCTTATAATTAAAACACTTAGCTGGGCGCGGTGGTGCATGCCTTTAATCCAGGCACTTGCGAGGCAGAGGTAGGAGGACTGCTGTGAGTTGAAGGCCACCTTGAGACTACAAAGCGAATTACAGGTCAGCCTGAGCTAGAGTGATACCCTTCCTCAAAAACAAACCAAAAACACAAAACAAACAAACAAAACAACAACAACAACAAAAAAAACCACTTAACCATGTTAGATTATGGAATCATTCTTGCTGTGCATGATTTGATATTAAGTTTCTTTTTTTCAGGTTTTATCTCTAAAATGATAATCCAAAATATAATGTAAAGAACTATAGGGTATGCTACAGGTAGACAGAAGATTCCTATGCAAAGTATCAGGTTTATTTTTAATGTTTTTGCTTTTTCTGTTGTGCTTGACTTTGGTTTTCAGAGTAATGATGATTGAACATAATATTGAGACCTGTCTTGTAAAATTTCAACATACAAATCTTAAGGCAGGTATACTCTATTACAGTACTTATCCAACAATACCAAACACATACTCATATAATATTCTATCTGAAAGATATTAAAAATATTGGGAAGCAAAAAGACATTTTGAAAATGAAAACACACTTTATTCTTAAGCATGCCACACTGGTGTTCAGTTCTCAAAAACAGAAGCAAATTTTCCAACACAGAGTGAGGTCAGTGCAAGATACATGGATAGCCAACATTTTTTAGAGAGAATTTTATAGGTGTAGGCCCTCTTATATCCCACTATTGGTGGGACCTTGATATTGGAGAGTGGTTTATTTTTGGGTTTGGTTCTGACTTGTTTCCCCATTCTAGGTATGAGTTCCATTCCACTGAGCAGATCTGTTAGCCAAATCAAGAGCATTTGGTAATCTACCATGGCTGTGTCCCACTATTGCACTTGTGAGAACATCACATCAGGTTAATTGCTGGTGAGTAGCTTAGGACAAGAGTTGCTTCAACAGATGTTGGTCTTTTTCCCCCCAGTCACCTCTCCCCTCACCCCACCATCCCTATTGTCCAAAAAAAAAGGAGAGACTTATCAACATTTTGACATGGATGATAGAGAAGGACAAAAAGACAACAAATAGGAGAGGACTTGCTGGAATAAAGTGGTTAATTTAAGTGGGCTGAGAGAGAGGACAAAGAACATATTAGGAGAGGATTATGATCAAGTTAAAGTATATTTACATATGAAAATAGTTAACAAAAAGTTAAGAAATTGAAGACAGCAAAACATTTAAAGAGTTGATATTTTTAATTTTTCATACAAATTGGAAATATTAAATATCCTTGTCATTATAAATAGATACTTTTTACAATATGGATGTTATAGTCCATTGTTTAGTCTTCTGTGCAATTATTATGCAAATAACATTTGCTTTGTACAACACAGAGTTTTACTTCAGGGTGTTTAGGTAGGCTATATAAGCCCAACAACTTTTGGTCTAATACAAAACAATTAAAGGAGAGAATTGGTCTGTTTAGAATGAGCACTGTAGACATTTAAAACGTTTAAAAAGCCTTGAACAATTTAATTTTTATCTTGGAAATTTCAAGTGAAGCTCATCAAAATGGCATTCAGAACATATAATGAAAAACACAAAAGAGTAAGACAGAGATTTTATTGTTTGAGTGGGCTGTAGAGGTCACTATCATGTCTTATTTTAATGAAAATAGTCTCAGCAAAAATTTGTGCAAGGAAGTGAGTAGCCTAGATGATGAGGAAAATGAAGCTGTATTTGCATAATGATTGCTATGTCTCTATCTTCACATCAAAAAGAAGGCTCATCATTCAGTAAAAATGAAGGAAATTACAAATCCATCAATGTAGTCAGTGGTTAAATTTCATTTTCAAGTAATGATCCTTTTTATCATACACCATTATTTTTGCAAGATGATTTGGAAAACCTTGTGACTTTGGAAGTGCTAAATCAGTTGATAATGAAAATGGGAAATGAATTATACAGAAAGATTACACTTGTTGATCATCTCTCAAAAGAAATGCAGTTTTTTAGTGTGTATGGGTGTTCAGGGGGATTGTGATGTCCATTCATCCATATTTCTGACAATAAGTCAGCTCTAAAATGTCTTCAGAATAGTCATCCAGTTGAGTTAACTGCAAACTATACATAGTATTTATTCTATGTTTGTATTTATAAAGATGGGTTATTTTCTCATTATATTTGCATGGAAAGCTATCCAAAATAATGATAAGATGACATAGTATATTACAAAACTATAACTAAATCTATAATTCCATTTAAATGGCAAAGAAGGCTGCAGAGATGGCCTGGTGGTTAAGGTGCTTGCCTGAGAAGCCTAAGGACCCATGTTCGACTCTCCAGATCCCACGTAAGCCAGACACACAAAGGTGAGGTAAGTGCAAGGTCACATATTCCCACTAGGTGGCACAAGTGTCTGGAGTTCAAATGCAGTGGCTGAGGCCATGGAGTATCAATTCTCTCTCTTTCTATGTCTGGCTCTCTCAGTATATATAATAAAATAAAAGAAAAGGGTTCAGAAGGATAAGGAGAGCATGCCAGACACTAATCATCATTTTGATGATTGGCATAAACAGTGAACAATTGATGCGTAAATGTAGTGCTCTAATAAGCCAAGATTTGAATCACATTTGCTCTTTTTACTAAGCACAGAAAGTCTGAAGGGACAAGAGTCACTGAAATATGCATAATGGCTTCTACAAAAGAATTAAAATAAATGAGGATCTCAGTTGTGGTGACAAGACGCAAACATTCTATATTATATTGACCATATTCCTTTTGTCAATGTAAAGTTAAATATAAAACTAATTTAAATGAAATGTATAACTTTTGGAATATTTGCTAATACACTTAAATTGAATATAATCATGGTTAATGCTGGTTTTTCTTTAAGATTTACTTTATTCTTCATGTATAAATTACAGAATTTTCATAGAAGTGAATGTCATCATAAAACTGAGTGCAAGGGGCAACTATATTTATTGCTGTTCTATTCACAACAGCTAGTAAATGGAACCAGCCTAGATGTCCTTCAGTAGATGAGTGGATAATAAAGATGGTAGAACAATGGTGTTCTACTCGGGGGTAAAGAAAAATGAAATTATGAAATTTGCAGGGAAATGGATGGATTAGGAAAGGATTATACTAAGTGAGGTAACCCAGGGCCAGAAAGCCAAATATCGCATGTTCTTTCTCATATGTGGATCCTAGTTACAAATATTTAGACTTGTGTGTGAGCAGCAGAGGCCAGTAAGCTAGAAAATTGTTATAAGGGAGGGAAGAAAGGGAGGGATTTTAGGGAATGATATTGTATATATGTAAGCAGAAGAACAATTTACAGGAAGTGGAATGGTCTAAGGGAGGCCAGGGAAAGAGATTAAGAGAAGGGTGGGGGAGGGTCAATCGAAATTCAAGATATTCTGAATAAGACATATGAAAACCTACTTTCTGGGATAATGCCATATACAGAAGCCATAGATTGCTACTAGAAAATTTTCAGTGCCAATGATGGCATACCTCCCATTGAGTTGTTGGCTCCCTCCAAAACATTACAAGCTGTTGCCAAGGCTCTTGGTTTCCCATGAGAAACAGATGGTAAGACCCTATTGCTGAAGGCTTCACATGCCTGAGAGGGAAGGTCCCTGAGAAATCAAACTGGTGCTGAGCTGAAAACCTTCTTGTAGACCAGTTGACCGAAAGCTGGAAAAAACTGCACTGCATGCACCTTGTGGGAGACAGAGGTAATCAGCAGTGAAAACAGTGGACACTGGAAGCCTCATGTTTGTACAAACAGGCCAAATGACTGAACAGATGCAACAGTGGCATGTCTGCTCTGGGGGAAACCAACTGCTCTCTAATTGGACTGGAGGCTCACCCTATGGGAGAGAATACATGACTGGTTCTGAAAACCTAATCAAAAGCCTATGACAGGAGAGGTCATGAGCCTTGTGGATATAAAACCTGCTCTTTTCAGTCTAAATGCATATATTATTCGCACCAAACTGCCCCCAAAGCACTAGACTTAATGTTCATATTCATATAGTAATGCTACTCTCACTTTTGGTTAGAGAAAATTCTCTTTTCTGATTGTAGTGATCCAAAAGGCAACATATTGCTAAGAAGACATGACAGAGGAGTGTCCAGCACCGAAACATCTCTATCACACCCTCCAAGCCTCAGGGTCCATTGCGAAAGAGGTGGTGGAAAGAATGTAAGATCCAAAGGAAGGGTATGACTCCTTACAATGCAACTCTCCAGACATAAATTGGCCTCGATATCCATGACCTCACAGTGCCTAGCAATACCTTCACAAGACTCTCATAATAGGAGAAAAAGATGATGACATCAAAATAAAAGAGAGCCGGGCGTGGTGGTACATGCCTTTAATTCCAGCACTCGGGAGGCAGAGGTAGGAAGATCACCCTGAGTTTGAGGCTACCCTGAAAACTACATAGTGAATTCCAGGTCAGCCTGAGCTACAGTGAGACCCTACCTTGAAAAACCAACAAAATAAAAAATAAAAATAAATAAATTAATTAATTAATTAAATAAATAAAATAGTAAAATAAAAGAGAGACTAACAGAGAGAGGGAGCGGATATGATGGAGAATGGAGTTGTGAAGGGAAAGTGGGGGAGGGGAGGGAATTATCATAGTTTATTGTCTGTAAGTATACAAGTTGTCAATAAAATTTTTATAAAAAGAATGAGTGCAAGGGGAATATTTCTTTCAAAAATTTAGGTTCTCAAAATAGCAATTCCTGAACATTCTGGAGATTTTCATATTAATTCTTCACATACTAGAACCAATTACACACCTAATAGAGAATAAGTACTATGGAATCCCGAATTTTAGCAAGTACTCCTCAAACACTACTTGTGTGAACAAAATCAAATGCAGAGTTGCTTCTCTCCTGAGGAATTTTTTTTTTATTATTTTGAATATAGATGACTGGATGTTGTCCTAGTGCATTAGTCATTTCTGGTGCATTCCAATCTTGCCAAATTTGCCCGGACATAAGTGAGTGTGGTTTTTGCTGTGCTCAAGCACTGCGTGGACTCTAGCTTAGCTATACCTGTATTGTTGGCTGTGACATTGGATTCATGTTTCTTTTCCCAAGACAAGAATAGTGAAGAATTTATTATCTTGTAGATGAAGAGAAGGAAACAGAATCTATGCAACTTACAAAAATATTAAGTTCTCTTTGGTAATCATATTGTCATATAGGGTCACATTAGGCAAAGAAAGTCAAGGGGCCAGATACGATACTTGGGTAAGGAAATGAACCTTAGTAAGTAACATTTTTTTTCATTTATTAATAAATATTTATTGAGAAAATAGTAAATTTTGATTGGTACCATTTTTCTTTTTTTTTTTTCCTTTCCTCAGGTTTTTTTTTTTTGTTGTTGCTGTTGTTCTTTTTTTTAATATATATTTTTATTTATATTATTCTGATTTTACATTCATAGTATTGGTTCCATTGTCCTCCTCCCTGTCCTCCCTCTTTCAAAGGGACCCTCATTTAAGAACAAGGACACAAAATGATCACACAGCATTAAGATTTGTGAATACCACAAAATTTCCTAATAGGGACTGTTCAGAGATACTGTGAAGTGAAATTAATGCTATTGAAAATAAGCTTTCTACATTAAATGGCTGATCTATAACATGGCATCATATGATTAAAATTGTGTTATTTCAAATTTTGAAGATTTTAAAATATTTTATTTTTATTTATTTGAGAGAGAGAAAGTATAGAGAGAGAGAAGAGAGGAAGAGAGACAATGGGAATGCCAGGGCCTCCAGCCACTGCAAAGGAACTTCCAGATGCATGCAACACCTTGTGTACCTGGTTTACATGGAACCTTGGGGAATCAAACCTGGGTTTTTTGTCTTTGCAGGCAAATTCCTTAACTGCTCAGCCAGCTGTCCAACCCAAAACCTTTTTGATAACCTTCCCCTCCCTCCCTTCTTTCTTCTTTCCCTTCTGTCCTCCCTCCCTTCCTTCCCTTCATTTCTTCCTGTCATAAACAAAGATTCCTAAATTATTTAAATTATTTCAAGTGCACAGATTTTGTGCCACTAGGATACTTTTGATTTTTCAATGGCTGAGGCATACAGAGAATACATAAAAATATGTGCATAGTCTAAATAAACTGAGGCTAAGTGAGTGAAGAGAAGCACTTCTAAATTCATGATTTTGTCTCACAATGATCCTTGAGGGAACTTAGGCTAATTTGGGGTTTGTATCTATGTCCTAGATGAAATAGGGATACATTTATGATATTTACACCAAGTGATTGCTACAATGGTTGATAGAACTTAATGAACCTGATGTGTCAGCAGGATTCCTGGCGTGTGGTGGGCAGTGAATGTGTGTGGACTTTTATTGCTATCAGACGTTTTCCAGTGGAGAAACATGTGCTCATCAAGTCAAGTGAAAAGTCCACCTGAAAGACTGAGGCTCTGAGTTAAGGTGATATTTAAACATAAATATATTTAAATAAAAATATGATATTTTTCCTCAAGTCAATGTTTGTTGCAGATATTGGATCCATGAATGCTTTATTATTCATTGAGCAAATGCTTCTTTATGTAAACATAGTCTAATCTATAAATATAAGTATGTTAAGAGGCTGGGTCACATTGTATGTCTTCATGAGTGAACATAGTGTGAGTAAATAGAGAATCTAATTTTTTTTTTTTTTTTTAAGCTCACTAAAGCTTAAAATTCACATTTACTTATAATTGAAGCAGTATAGGAGGAGTATAGGATCATAATTGACTCTCCCTAAATGTATTTATGCTGTGTCTAACAGGATCCAAAAAAACCAAGGTTAGGGCTGAAGAGACAGCATAATGGTTAAAGGTGTTTGCTAGATTCCAATGAAAGCATTTGATTCCCCTATATCCACATGAAGCTAGCTCCACAAAGCAGCACATGCTTCTGGAATTGTTTTGCAGTGGCAGGGAGCTATTTTGCTCCCATATCCATTTTTTTCTCTCTCTATCTGCATCTGTCTGTCTCTGTCTCTCTCCTCTTCTCTCTCTCAAATAAATAAATAAAATATTTTAAAACTCAAGGTGAAAAAAATCTAAGTTAAATTAAATCTGTAGTACTTATATTTCCAAAGAAAATGCAATAAGTAATATATTTCTTAATTATTATGTATGCATACAGATATTAATTATTAATAAACATATATACAACACTTACATATATACATATATATGTACTTTTTTTAATTTTTAGAAGCTTCCATATGAATTTTGCATAACTTAGATTCATTATATTCAATTTTAAGCCTATTTTACCTTTATGTCAAATACTTTTTCCTTTTTCACATTTACTTGGGTAAGTTCATATCGACATTTATGTAAGATTCTCCTCTTACAGAGAGGCTATACATGTCAGGCAGTAGTTATACAATGGAAAAGCTATTTATTGGACACCTGGGTTTCTCTGTTTATTATCTCTATTTATACTGATATCTTCATCTCTCAAAATACATAAAATTTTGTCACAAAATTTTACATAAATTTCACTATTTGCATTGGGGAGTTTGGGTTTCCATAGCCACAAATGTCTGCACATGTAGAAGTATTTATATGTGTGGAGTGTGTTCTTACCTTTCTGTGTGTTACTGTCATTGTCTTTGTTTCATCTTATGATGATAATGGATGTTTAATGAATGCATGGTTTCCACAAAGTAAAGGGAAATAAATTCAAAGTTGCAGTGAGTGTCTGTGTGGCATAATTGTGGACTGTGTTAGAAGTCCAAATGTGTTTTTGTTCTACTACACTGAACATCCCAGCAGTCCACTTGATCCTGTATTACTCAATTTCAGTTTTTGAGTGTGGCACCCAGGTCTTTGTAAAAGTATTTTCCAGAAGTATACAAAATCAATATGTGCATTTGGTTTAATGAATCAGCAATCCCATTACCATGGTTACCTAGCTACAAATGAAAGCTCATAAGTGCATACTTCTTTGGAAAATGTTTGTATATGTGCTTGTTTCAAACTTTGGACTTGCTATAGCAAAGTTGTTCATTTGAAATCCAAATAGAAAAACCCTTTCTCAATGGACAGATTCTCTTCATGGTTGAGGAGATAATTTGTAACTTTATTATAGGCAGAGGGTTATTTAAATTAAAAGCTTATGTAAAGAATAATCTTGGGCTAGAGAGATGGCTTAGTGGTAAAGTCAAAGGACTCAGGTTCAATTCCCCAGTACCCATGTAAAGCCAGATGCAAAAGGTGGCACATGCATTTGGGTTTGTAGTGGCTAGTGGCCCCAGCACACCCATTGTCTCTCTCTCTCTCATCTGTCATAAATAAATTTAAAAAAATTTTAAATCTCAATCTGAATGAAATATAGTTAAGGAGAATTAGGAACTGGATTGAAAAGGCATTGAAAACAATATTGTGTATAGGAAACAACCACCATTCACTTACCATACTTATTTACTTGTGTCTGCACTTCTTGGCAACATTAGATTTTGTTACAGCAGTTGAGAAAATAATTCATAATACCTTACCATTTTGTCAATACTGCATATACATAGCACACATCCACTTTTTAGAATTAATTTTTAACTCAAGTGCACATATAATGAAGCATTTGATCTTAATGAATCTCTTACTTTATGCCAGTACTAGTCACATGCAATGATAATTGGAATTTTCATTTGAGTGAAATATTCAAGTAGACGGAAGCATTAAATCTTTATCAAACAGCTGTTTAACCTCATTCACCAGATTCATTTAAAGCACTTGGAATATACCAAGAGAGTAAAAGAGCAGCCCTGTGGGTAGCAATTGCCCAGGCTTCAGCGTTGTTTCTGAGCCTTCCACTGGCATGTGTAATAGACCTGTAGCAACCCTTTCAAATGATTCAGTGTCAGTCTTGTGTTCCAGAAAGTACATTTCCCACAAGAGCAAATAGTGATAGACTTCAGAAGTGAAGCTTCACATCTCTAATCATATCTAGCAAATTCTTTGAATGATAACTAACTCATAGATCAATGTGAAAATATTCCATTAAGTCCTGCATATGTTGCTCATTCTGTTATTCAGATTAGGACGAGGGATAAACATTTTAATGGTGAGATGAAATGCCAGCTGAAATGCAATTTGGCTGTTTGAAAGGTGCTAGGTGATTATTTTAAAGTTACCTTTCAGGTGGGCTTTAAGTAAGAGGGTGGTCTATCTTTCTGATTCCCATCTGTTATTTCCAATATCCCCAAGTGAATATTCTCAAAGGGCTTTTACACATCAGATCAGCAGACACTGTGATTATATTTTACAGGATTCTTCCTGTAAAATTCCACCTGTTATCAAGGGTGGGAAGAGTTTGATGTGAGACTTTCAGGTTGTCTTGTAAGAACTGTGTTTCCGTCAACTTAGTCTTTGTATTGTTCATACATAAACTACTTATGAAATCCTCTCCTAGATTAATTTTGTATAGAACGTACCTTGATCTTTCCTCTCTGCCAGTGATCACTGATATATGTCATGGTGGCTACTATGACAGCCTGAACTCAAAGGCAAGACTTGGGGTTTGTAAGTCTGTGGAATCCAAAGGAAGTTTCTTACTGGAATATAACCTAGCCTCACTAAAATAATTCTTTAGCCAGTAGGCAACTATCAGGTGATCATCATTATGAATATGGAACCTAGAAAAGAATGTAAGTGAAAATGAAATGAGTTTAAATAAGAATTTGTGAAATGAATAAAATAACACATCAATGAATGTCTATGTACATATTTCTTCTGTAATTCCGGCATTCCAAAATATCACCAAGGCTGTGTTAAGGTTTAATGAGATGCATGTAAACCTTCTTGTGCAGGTCTTAGAAGACATTTTTAGAGAAGATTGGTATTTAACTCAGTGTAAAAAGTGAAAATGTGTCATCACCCATAAAGGTTCAGCACCATCAATCCCCTCTAATCATAGAGGCCCAGTGAGCTTTCAAGCCTGGAGCCAGGTCTGAGAATTAAGCAAAGTAGTGTTTCCACGATTTTGAGGCCACATCCTTTTGTTTATTAGCTGGTAGACAGTCAGTAATGGGACTTCCAGCCTCTATGTATCTGTCTGTCTACCATTTATCTATTTGTCTATCTACCTACCATATTTATGCCCTGTCCATCCATCCATCCATCCATCCATCCAATTGTATCCTTTTGAAGTTACGTATAGAGAGAACTTGCCTTTTCTATCACCCTGGTTTCTATGCCCTGATTACGATAATTTTAATAAAAACACCCAGTGCATGAATAATGGAGTTGTTAGATAAATAGCTACACACAAATTCCATTTGAAGGGATACTAAAAATAATTCTAAAATCTTGTTTAAATTTAGAATAGAAATTATAATTATAGAGTAGCCATTTTCTGTAAGAGAGATTTTATTAACTTATTTATATGACTTTTGTAAAATACATCTTCCATAACCCATTCAGTGTTTGAGATTGAGAACATTATTGTAGTTCTTGATTTTTAAATCTTCATTTCTTCCAGTTAAATAACTGCTAGGTTCATCTAATTTAATTTTAATCAGATGATCTATATCTCATTGGTGTTTATTTCATTCAATATACTCACAATTTTTAGATGTCAACAAGGTTATATTGTGGTATATTTGTTTTTTGAAGTGTACGATTATTATTTCCTCACTAGTTAGAACTTACCTTTTCTGTTTTGACTCAAGGCTATAATTTACATTAAAATTCTCGGTTTGACACATAGAGACAATGAAGAGGTTGAAGGGGAATTATCTGAATTTAATAACTTGGATGGTACATCCCAGTTTCTATTCAAAGCAATAGCCTTTATGTGACAATTTCAAACTTAATGCTTTTACTAACTTCATCCACTACTGAATGGACTGAGTGTTTTCTTTACTTTTTTTTTTATTAAATATGAACTTTATGAATAAGTCACGTGTTGCTTCATTCCCCTCTTGTTATCTTCATATTCCCTCTCCCACCCCCTTCCACTGAGGACCTTTAGTGGGGTCATTAGTTTTCACTTAACACGTGTATATGTGTTGTCTGCATAAATCTGTGTACATTACTTTTGGTTCTCTTTGTTAGGACAAAGTATCTAAAATAATTTTAATTTATGACAAGAGGGGTTTATTTTAGCTTACACTTTGAGATTGCAGTCCATCTTTGTAGGAGAGCCTTAGTGGTAAAGGTTTGAAGGTCTGAGGCAGCTAGGCACTTTGTATCCACAGTGAGGAAGCAGAGAAGAGTAAGTGCTTATTTACTCCCTTCTTGCATTTTATAGTCAGACCAAAACCCTAGTGGCAGCAATTACTTTCTTATTGTTGGGGAAAAGGACCTAACTAGAAGCAGCTTCTGGAAGGAAAGGTTTTATTTCTGATTTAGTCTATTAAGGGGAATGTTGCAGTCAGGTTTGCATTGCTGGCAGAAGTCACCCAAACAAGAGCAGCTTTTGGGGAAAAAAGGGTATATTTTGGCTTATAGACTCGAAGAGAAAGCTCCATGATGGCCAGGCGAAAATGATGGCATGAGCAGAGGGTGGACATCACCCCTGGCCAACAAAAGGTGGACAACAGCAACAGAAGAGGGTGCCAAACACTGGCAAGGGGAAAATGGTTATAATACCCATAAGCCTGCCCCCAGCAATACACTGTCTTCAGGAGGTGTTAATTCCCACATCTCCATCAGCTGGAACCCAGCATTCAGAACAACTAAGTTTCTGGGGGACACCTGAGTCAAAGCACCACAGGGATTTTTTTCATCATGGAAGGGAAATCATGGCAGAGGTAGACAGCTGGGTGTCAAATGCCCACAAGAGCAGAAAGGAAGTAGAAAAACTGAGCTGAGGGTGCCAAACAGAACTGGGCTCAAATATCCCAAGGTCTTGCCAGCAGTGATATACTTTCTTCAACAAGGCTCCACCTACCAGAGACCCCAACAACTACCAAAGAGTGCCACCATCTAGGGATTAATTAAGACACTTAACCACAGTCACATGAAGCTATGGCATGTGGGTGTGTCGGGGGGGGGGCATTTACCTCTAATCATCACATCGGCCCTAGGAATGGTCATGACTCAACTAGCCTAATCAAGATAAGCTCTCCCAGTCAAGCCCAAACATTCATTTCCTCAGTGATTCTATGTCTTGCCAAGTTGAAAATTGATTTAAACCATCACAGCATGTATGTATGTATGTATGTATGTATGTATGTATGTATTATATATGTATGTATGTATGTTTACTTGTGGAGAGTATCATGCAAATATGAAACTGCATGTGAAAATGTGTGCATTTGTGTAGGGGCTAGACGAAAACCTCAAAAGTCATACAAGGAAACTGCCCCCTCCTTTATGACAAGACTTTTCACTGGCCTGGGGCTCCCTAATTAGGCTAGACCGACACTCAGAGACCAACAGGAGTCCTCCTTTTCCCCTTCCCAAGCACTATGATTACATCACTATGTCTGGCATTTATATGTATACAAGGATTAGAACTCAGGTCTTCATGCTTGCAAGGCAGGAACATTACCCACTGAGCCATCTCCCCAGCCTCTAGCTGTTCTTTTTTTTCTTATGAATATTTTCAACTACCTTCAAAATAGTCAATTTCGTTGTTTTCTTGCACAATTCCCTTTCAAGAGACAAATAAATCTGAAGGAAGAATCAATGTATTACTTTAGCATAAATTTCCAGGCATTGGATTAATAATGTGTTGTTTAATTTGTTTTTTATTCTACTTTATGCACGTATGTGAGTGTGTGTTCACGTACTGGGTGTACAAGAATATGTGTGCATGTGCCTATGGAAGATAGAGGAAAACTTGAGTATCATTCCTCTCAGATGCTTTAAAACTTTGTTGTGAGATGGATTGCAGACTGGCCTTAAATTCACCAACTAGGTTAGACTGACTGGCAAGTAAGCCTTGGGGATCCACCTGTCTCTACATCCCCCATGCTGAGATAACAAGTTCACTACCATGTCCAGAATTTGTATGAGGGTTGTGGGGATCTAACTCAAGTCCTTAAGTCTGCAAGGCAAGTCCTTTATTGACTGAGCTATTTCCCAAGCTTTCTTTCATTTTTAATGAATGTGTGCCAAGAAGCTTAGAGACCATGTAACGTCTACTCAATTCCTGGCTGGGCATTAAATAAACACAGAACTATGAAGCATTCATTTAACTCTAGCACAATTCTTACATTTATACCAGAAAATTCCATCTTAAAAAGTTAGTGACAGACTTTATCTGCCAAAAGTGATTGCTAAGTGATTATTATCTTATTAGAGAACCTATGGAGATTAATTTAATTGAACTTAATGAGGTGAGTACCAGAGTGTGTAATTTTATTCCTTAGCAATTTGTTAATAGTCTTTAACTTTGTTCAAATTATTCAATTAAATTCAACAAAACTCCAATTCAGTTTCTTTGTTTCTTTATAGCAATTGATTTATGTACAATTATCGACTTGTTTCTTCATTAAGTTCTTCAAAAGTATTATAAAATTATGGTAAAAGTAGCATTGAGTTTTGTGAGTACTTTATTGTGTGTGTGCTCTGATATCTCCCAATCAGATTCCTTATACCTGTGTTCTAAGAAGCATGCTAAGCACAAAAAGATTCAGTAGTTTATATATACATTTTTAAGAGAAAATGGGATTCAACAGCCAGGCTGGCCTAGAATTCTGTTTGTGACCTCTACTGGCATCCAACACATGGCGGTCCTACCTCTGTCTTCCAAGTGTAGGGACTGCAGGTGTGAGTGACCATGTCCAGCTTTGTTTTTTTTTTCTATAATTCTTCTCACTGGAGGCTGGGAGCTCTACATAACCCTTCTGCACCATTGATTGAGCATATGATCAAGGTTCTGTTATTCCTACTACTTATAAAATATGATTTTGAAGAATAATGTAATGGTTACATTTTATCAAGTATCAGTTTCTTAAGAAGCAAAGAACATTTAGAATCATTCTTCCATATTTGTAAATAAACCATTACATTTAATAATAAATTCACTCCAGAGGACAGTGTCCAAAAGTAGTCAGTAGAACTCCAGACACTTATGCCACCTCGTGGCCATATGCAACCTTGTGTTTGCCTCGCCTTTGTGCATCTGGCTAACGTGGGATCTGGAGAGTCAATCATGGGTTCTTAGGCTTCACAGCAAGGACCTTAACCACTGAGCAGTCTCTCCAGCCCTATACATTGATTTCTATCTTATCCTTTTTATGTAACATGTCTTGAAGACTAATCTATCTTGACCATTGTAAAGACCTAATTCTTTTTCAATAATGTAATTTATGCTGTGATATACATGTAAATGATTAGTAAGCTTCTCACCAATAGATATGTGCCTATTCTAATCCTCTATTACTGTTACAAAACAGTGATCTTTGTATACATGCTATTTCGTAAACACATGCAATACTTTCTGATGAGTCCTGTGCTCAGTACCAAAAATATCATACAAAAGGATTGAGTGATGACCTCTCTCTGTTACCATGTCTGAAAATATGGGCTTCCTTCAATTTTGAGTAATCCATTGTGATAACATTTATCACTGCCTGCGATAGTTTGATTAAGATGACCCATAAATTTATGTGTTCTGAATGCTAGGTCCCAAAATGCTGGCAATTTAGGAATTAGAACATTCTGGAGGTGATGTATTTTGGGGGGTGGGCTTATGGGTGTGATAGCCAGCTCCCCCTTTCCAGTGTTTTCCACATTGACCTTTTGCTGTTGCCCACCTGATGTTGGCCAGGAGGTGATGTCCAGCCTCAGTTCATACCATGTTTTCCCCGGACATCATGAAGCTTCCTCTCAAGTCTGCAATCCAAAATACACCCCTTTTTACCACAAATTGCTTTTGTCCAGGTACTTTCTGCCAACAAGAAGAAACTAACTATAACCGTAAATTGGTACCAAGAAATGGGCTCATTATTACTGTGGTAGTATGAATATATGTCCCCCAATATATTCAGTGTTTTATTAGTTTATAGTTTGCATCTACAATCACATTGCTAGAGGCAATATCACTGGGGGCGGATCTTAAGGTGTGGTGGTGGGTTTGATATTCCATTGTAAAGATATGCAAAGTGTGCCCAATAGGAGTTCCTGAAGTGTGCTGTGGCTTGGCTGTAGTTTTGCTCTGTGTGTTGTGTGCCTGGTGGGCTTTTCTCTCTCTTACCTGGTCCTGTGAAGAGCAGGCCGCTTCTCCTGCCATTATGGAACTTCCCCTGGATCTGTAAGCTTCAATAAATAATATCCCTTCCTCCATAACTGTGCCTGGTCTGGAAGTTCATCTCAGCGAACCTGAAGCTGTCTGCTACAATTACTAAAAACCCTGACTGAGTGCAGGTTGGCATTGTGGAAATGATTTGCAAGAGGAATGTGCAAGGATTTGAAACCTTGGGCTTATAGTGCTGTAAGTACAGCTTCATGGATTCTGGTCAGAATTGGAAAGATCTATATGCAGTAGGAACTGTGGACTGTGCAGTTTGGCTTATGAGGGGAAGAAAGAGCTTTGCCCAGGTGGACTAAAGTTGATTTGTGTGAGAGGCTTACTGTTAGGCCTGTGTCTGAAGAACCTGTGCAGGGTTGCATTATGTAGAAATAGACTAATGTAAGCAGATGGATATAGAACCGAAATAAACTGTGCCCTGTTTATCTGCAATTTTTTGAAAGAGTACAACAGTTGAGATTGAGTCATGTGATCTGCATTGGGACAACAGGAAGAATTTAGACTCTTTTGAAAGGGCCTGAATGCTGGAGTGTCCTGTTCTTCAAAGGCTGCTTTATTCCACCCTGGAGTAACAAATTTGTTGCCCACCTTCTATATTGGAGTCTAACAAACGTAGGAAAGAGAGGATCATTGAATTTGCAACATACTTTTTTTTTGGGTTTTGCATTTATTTATTTATTTGGAAATTACTATTGGCAATTTGAAGTAGGTTTATTGGATTACCTGCCTGTGGAGTTGCAGTGGAGACCCAATGGAGATACCAGGACTATGAGCTGGTTACCAAGGAGAGCTGTGGCACCAGATGGAGTGTACCTGGGACTATGAGAAGCAGACCTAGAGGGACAGAACTGGAACTCCAGAGACGTGTCACTTGTTAGAATTATTGGATTTGGAGACTTGTCATGGGTTTGGTTAGAGTTGTAAGACTTGAAGGCACAGACTTTGATGATTGCACGGTATGTTTTAAATCAATATTTCTTTTCTATACACAATGTCATATGTCATCTTTTGCAGTGTGAATATTTATTCTGTGGTTTATTCTATGGCTAGAGAGAAAGCAGAAAGAAAGAAAGAAAGAAAGAAAGAAAGAAAGAAAGAAAGAAAGAAAGAAAGAAAGAAGGAAGGGAGGAAGGAAGGGTTCACCAGGACCTCCAGCCACTGAAAGCAAATTCCAAATACATGTGCCACCTTGTGCATCTGGCTTATGTGGGTCCTGGGTAATCAAGCCTGGGTCCTTTGGCTTTGCAGGTAAGTGCCGTAACCACTAAGCCATATTTCCAGCACCTGTGAGGACTTTGAAAGTTAGACTGAAAGCATTGCATTTTAGATCATGGATGGTTATCAGTTTATGGGGGCCAGGGGCAGAATTTTGTGGTGATTTGATTCAGGTGTTCCCCCATAAACATGTGTTTTAAATGCTATATCCCCAGGTAGTGGAAATTTGGGAAATGGAGCCTCCTCAATATGATACATTTTTTTTTTGGGGGGGGGGCTTATGGGTATTATACGCAGCTCCCACTTGCCAGTTTTTGGCAACCACTCCTGCTGCTGTTGTCTACCTGATGTTGCCCAAGAGGTGATGTTCAGGCTGTGTTCATGCCACATTTCCACCTGACATCATGGAGCTTCTCTTTGAGTCAAGAAGCCAAAATAAATCCTTTCCTCCCGTAAACTGCTTTTGTTTGGGTACTTTCTGCAAGCAGCAAGAAGCTCACTACAACACTGCCCATCACATAAAGAAATGTTTCCTGTGATTTTGTAAATAGCATAACTCTCATATCAATGAATTTCAATATTTTCCCCTATCCTTGACATAATGTTAACTAGCCCAAGTTTGTGTAAATTTGTACAGGTAACAACAGCTGCTGTGTCTACATGAGTACAATGGCCATGTCTTAGCTCTCCTCTACATCCTCCAGTGCAGGCATTCTTTCTATCCCATTGTCCCTGACTTTGAGAATGGTTGACACAGTCTTTCCAATATAGGGCTTAGCACTCAAAAGTCACTTCTATTCTGTACTTTTATCTTTTTTTTTTTCTTTTTTTTGTTATTAGTCACTGCATTTACTACCACCCACTCTAAAAGGAAGAAGCTTTTCATTTCCATCCTTGGTTGAGAGCAGCACTCCTGTATGGGTAAAAATATTTATGTATATTGGGCTGGAGAGATGGTTTAGCGGTTAAGACACCTGCCTCCTAAGCCTAAGAATGCCGGTTCCAATCTCCAGGTCCCACGTTTAGCCAGATGCAAAGTGACGCAAGGGCGCAATGCCGCACTTGACCACAAGGGGCGCACACATCTGGATTTCGTTCGCAGCAGCTGAGAGGCTGTTGGCGCACCCATCTATCTGTCTTCCTCTCCCTCTCTGTCTCTCTCTCTCAAAAAAAAATATGTATATCATAAATACTTTAAAAAGCTTTTCCAACATTTTTTTGTAAACAATTTTAGTCGGTTTCTGTCTATGACCTACTAGGGGCTATAAGCTTGTTTTCAGTATAAGGAATGAGTTCCATCTTGTGAAGCAGACCTAAAACCCAATCAGAAAGCAGTTGTTTACCCCCAAACAATCATGCCACTATTGCAACAGTGGGTGCATCTTGCCTGGTAGGTCAGTCAGTACTGTAGCAGGGAGGGTCCACTGAATTAGATGGTTGATGACTTTTTTCCCCTAGCAGTCTATATACCATCTTCTGGTTCTAAGAAAACTAGCCAGTGGCAAAGGAGGCATACAGTTCAGTTCCTGCTTGATCTATCTAAGTCCTGCAACTAAATGATGCTGTAGGGAAGACATGGATCTTAAGAAATAAACAAACTACTTCATGGTGGTTAATGATATTAGTAGTTGGAAATCACTCAGTTTGATAAAATGATGTTTATCTCTCCTTAATTAATATTCCTTATAGATGCTAGTTACCCTCTTACTTTCACTACCTCCTTTAAGCATTCCTTAAAAGTTTGGTTGATTTATATTTTCATTTATATTAACATGGAAAGTTTACAATTGAAAAACCATGGCATAAAGTACTTTGCTCATGCACGGGATTTGTTTCTCATTTGAGCAGCTATGCATTCTCTATGAGATATTCTTGTCACATTAAGAAAAAAAAAATTGTGTCACACCGAAACTGTTTATTTCAAAATAAACCATGCATTTCCCAAGAGTAACAAAATAGATTTCTTGCCTAGCTGACTTGAACACTTCATAATCTGCCAACAATGATAATTATATGATAGGAAACTCTGATTATTTTAAGTTCTACATACTTTAAACAACATGTCAGGTAATGAACAACCAGGGGACACCAGCAAAAATAAGGATCATTTGTCAATGAAGTAGAGAGGTAGGCAGCTGGCATGCTTCTGATTCTTAGCAAAATAATTCGTAGACAAAACTGCATAGACGGTCATCAATCTTCACAGTGGCACTGACTAAAGTACTTAGAGAAATCTTTAACATTGTCCAGAATGTGACAAATGTGGATGTTTACAACGTTCATTTCGCTGTGATTTTAAGTAGGTCAGTGAAATCCCTCACCAGTCTTAGAGCACCGTACTGTTTTCTTGGTGTTCTTTCCTGTCCCCTGTTCTTTATCTCCACTCCTTAAATTCAGCAGAACATCAAGGACTTTGATAGCTTTGTCTTTTCTTTTCCTTTGTTCTATTTTTTTCTTTTTTTCCTTCTCCTCCTCCTCTCTCTTCTTCTTCCTTGATACTGGGAATTTACTCCAGATGCTCTCCTATACTAGGCCAGGATTTTAGCACTGAACAAATCCTCTGCTCTCCTACATGAGTTCTTTAACAGTATCATGTAAAAATGAAATGTTTTATTTTGTTTTTCAAGAATAATATAATACTGTCTTAGAATCTGAAATTTTGGAAACAACAACAAAATACTACAATGGTAAAATGGCCAAGAGCTTTGCAAATGATTCGCCCTATGTACTTAGGCCCTTCCAAAATGTTAATAGGAGATGCCATTAATTCAGCAGGCTATAAGATCCAAAACACCCCCATATATATGTTTATCAAAGGCATCTCTGTACTTATTTTTCAAATAATATCCTTTAGAAAATATCATGTATTCCATCCAACAATGCCTCATTTTCTTCAGTTTCATTAATGAAGTGAAAAATATTGAGATATGGCTTAGTGCAGGCATTGTGTTTAGATCATTTGGTCTCAAAAAAACCTTAAGAAGTGATATATGATGCTCTATTTTTAAAAATAAAAAAGCAATACTTACTGGCATATATTAACTTAAACTTCCAGCTTATGTGATATATGTTCAAATTTTTTGTCCTACAAACAGTGATAACTTATGCTAATAATTACTGAAAATAATCTATCATGAATTATTACTGATATGAAGTTCAGACCATCCATGTTATAACACTACCTAAAAATAAGCCCTAAAAGTAATGATATTTAAAATAACCCTCTAGGTCAATTTGTGAAGAATTGACTGTAATTGTAAAACAGTAAAAAAAAGAAAGGAAGACTATGTGAGCTGAAGTTCCAGGACAGAGGAATGCTATATCTACTCACTCACTATATAGAAGATCAAAGCATCTATAGTCTCAAGAAATGATCATTAATTCCATCCATCAACTCCTTACTTTCTGCATTCTCATTAATGAAGTGAATAACATTGACATCTGGCTCAGTGCACACATTGTGTTCAGATAATCTGGTCCTATCCCACAATAAACTTAAGAAGAGATTTATTATCCTCTGTTTTAAAATTAGAAAAGCAATACTCACTGACATATATTAACTTAGACTAAAATTTCCAGTTTATGTGGTATTTAAATTTTTTGCATTATTAACAGTGGAAAGTACCTAGAGTTATCTTTTGTCCCCTTAATTTTGATTTATTGTCCATTCCTTCATTTGACTTAAGATATTTTTCACTGTGATGTAAATCCTCTAAATCTATCCTTACCATACTTCCCACAAGCTGAGAATATCATCAAGTATCAATTTAAAAGCAACCGCAGACATTTACCCACTTTACTATAACCCACTTAATCTGAGGAACCCACCAAAGCATCTCCTAAATACCTCGAATTAAAAGCATCTATAGTTCTGTGAGTGCAAGCCCCCCTGTGGAACATGCTATTTGAGAAAGACTAAAACTGGGTCCCTAGGCCATGGGCATTCAGATCTGGCTTAGAATAAACTGTCTATCTTTCCTGTGGTGTGAGAGCTGTGCTGTGTGCTGACAGCTGGTATCAGCTGTTGGCTCCTTGGTCCTTCTGGATTTCCATTGACAGAATTCAGACCAGATAGAGCATAGGATAGAAGAGAAGTAAGGTTTATTAGTATATAATGTGAAACACTCTTTAGGGTGAGCATGACTGTCACCTGTCCAGTGTTGTTTCTGAGAAGCATCTCTATGTGACTTCCTGCAGCAGCCTGATCATCCCTTTTAGCTTCAGAACCTCCAATCAGGCAAAAACGGGATTTGTGGTTTTAGTGAAGAAAAGAATGTCAGGGAGAGCCATTATGAAGAGAACTAGATGTATATTAAGAAACATTTTGGGCTGAAGAGATGACTCAGAGGTTAAGGCATTTGCCTGCAAAACCAATGACCCAGGTTTGATTCCCCAGTACCCACATAAAGCCAAATCCACAGTGTCCATGCATCTAGAGTTCATTTGCAGTGGCAGGAGGCCCTGGAGCATCCATTCTCTCTGTCTCCTCTCCATCTCTCCCTGCTTGCAATTAAAAAAATATTTTTAAAAAGAAACATTTTAACATAGATATTCAACACGGAGATTAATTTAAAAGAGAGATATAGGGCTGGAGAGATGGCTTAGCAGTTAAGGCGCTTACCTGCAAAGCCAAAGGACCCAGGTTCAATTCCCCAGTGCCCATGTAAGCCAGATGCACACAGTGGCCCATGCATCTGGGGTTCATTTGCAGTGGCTGGAAGCCCTAGCATGCCCATTCGCTCTCTGTGTGTGTGACTCTCTCTCTTTCTCTCTGTGTGTCTCCCTGCCTATTTCTCTCCCTTTCTCTCTGAAATAAATTTAAAAGAGAGAGAGAGAGAGAGAGGAATAGAATAAGGTATAACTGTGCAAGAGAGTCATTCTTAAGTGTTTTTGAGGGCTTGTACTGATTGCTAACTCAGCAGGACCTAGAATCACCTTCCAGGGATTATCTAGATTAGGTTCACCTCTGGGAATTCCTGTGAGGGATTATCTTTTTTAGGTAAATTGAGGTGGGAAGACCCAACTTAACTGTGGGTGGCACCATTGCATGAGTTTCTGTACTATATAAAAAGGGAGAAATCTGGGGTTGGAGGGATGGCTTAGTGGTTAAAGCATTTGCCTGCAAAGCCAAAGGACCCAGGTTCAATTCCCCAGGACTCACATTAGCTAGATGCACAAGGGGGTGCATGTGTCTGGAGTTCATTTGCAGTGGCTGGAGGCACTGATGCACCCTCTCTCTCTCTCTCTCTCTCTCTCTCCCTCTTTCTCTTTTAAATAAATATATTTTTTAAAAAAGGAGTAATGTGGCTGAGTTCCCACTTGATTTCTCTCTGCTTTTTCACTGTGCACTGGATGTGACCAGACGCCTCAATCTCCTGCTACCATGATGGACTGTCATATTTCACTACAAGCCAACTTAAACCCTTCTACCCTTCAACTGCTTTTAATTGGGTATTTTGTGCCAGCAACAAGGAGGTACTGGGTTTATGTAGGGTTTTGTTGGCTCTTGAGTGCAGTATACAACAAAGTTAAACTTTTAAAGACTTTTCTTTTGTAAACCAAATTGTAAGAGAAGTTAATTTTTTTTTCTGGATTTAAGAAAGAGAGGGTAGTGCTAAAGACTTCAGGTTATAGATTGTTTGACCCCTAAGTGAATGCAGTGTATTTATTGCCTTGAAAAGTGTGTTTGGAAGGCTGAAGAGACGGCTCAATGGTTGGGGATAATTGCTTGGGAAGCCTAATGGCTTGGATCTGATTCCCCAGTGGCCCACATAAAGCCAGCTGCACAATGTGATGCATGCATCCAGAATATATTCATAGTGGCAGGAGGTCTAGTATGCCCAAAACCCACCCCCTCTCAAAATAATATTTACAAAAATAATTCTCTCCTTGCTAGGGCCTCAAGTACACCATGAATTGGGCATGGTGAGAGGGTCCATGGCAGCCTTTCTTGAGGTTTCAGCAGTGAGACACCATTCAGGTTGGTACCATCAGTGAATGTGGTCTTTGCTGTATAGAGTTAGTATGACTTCATTGTGAATCATGCAAGTGTCAGTCATTGTAGTGTTGCTGTGACAGCTCATAAATGAATAGATGTGAGTGCTTTCAAATATATTTTTTTCTGTATCAACTTATGTGTTAATCTTCTTCTTTAATACAGTAATATAGTGAATGGCATGGATGTTTAAATGTGTAATGAGGTTTGCAGACATGCAGTAATTCTCACTTGACTGTGGAATATATTTATATAGGTGTGGGTTTGAATTCCAACACTTCTGTGACGATTTCATCAACATTTCATGAGATAATGTGGTTTGTAATTTAAGTGTCTTGTAGTGTTGACATGATGTTAGTATCACAGTCTTATAGGACTAATTAGAAAGAGTTTCACAGTACTCTTCCTTCCATATGGAAAATGGTGGGAAAACATGATATATTGTTTTCTTAAAAGTCTTGTAGAATTTACAAGAAAATCAATTTCCTTTCGATAGTTTTCTTTTGTATAAAGATATCTGTAAATTTAATTTATGCAATGGAGATGAGCATTTTGGATTTGATAAATATCTTCTGTGAATTGTACTCATTTTCTTTTTCAAGAAATTGGTCCAGTGGCCAAGTCATCAGCACAAGGTTGTTTGTGGGTGTTATTTACTGTCCTTTTTCTTAGGAATGGGATCGCGAGGAGAGCCATTTTTCTTGTCTAAAATAAGCAATGAGTGCTATGCATTTCCCCTCCAAGAGTAGTTTGTAGAGTTGCTGCATTTTAGTTGCATTTTTAATTTTGTTCAAAATGATTTTGTTAGCCAGGCATGGTGGCACACACCTTTAATTCCAGCACTCAAGAGACAAAAATATGAGGATCACAGTGAGTTCGAAGCCAGCCTGAGATTTTCCTTGCTGAATTCCAGGTCAGCCTGGACTAGAGTTAGATACTGCCTTGAAAAACCAAAAAAAAAAAAAAAGAGTTTGTTAATTTCTCTTGAGACTTTACTTTCCCCAAGGGTGATTTAGAAACATAGTACAATGAGGTTTTCCAGCTATTTTATTGCTCTTGATTTCAAGTTTATTTCTTTGAATTCTGTGAACATATTGTTATCATCTCTAAATTTGCTAACACATTTTATGGAAAAATGGATCTACCTTAGGGAGTTCTCACTGTGAATTAAAGTAGGGTGTGTATTCTGTTGTACTGCAGGATTCTGTAAGTACCAAGCTGATTCTTTTTTAGGTAATGATGCAATCAGATCATATACATGCTTGATAACTTATATATGTCTTATCTCTGGAATGATAAAAGAAATAGTGTGTCTCAAATATAACACATGCACAATGGCATGTTTTCTTCCAAAACATAGCTTCTTAGTATCATAGCATAGTATAATTGTGTATTTTCTTTTAGTTCTTATTATTCTATAATAATAGAATCATGGTGTTTTAGGGAATATTAACCGATTTCTTATTATTCTGTCATTATTTTCCCACCTATTTGGATATTCTATGCTTAATGTGTATATATTAATTTTTTTTTTACATTTTTGGAGGAATCACCCCTTTGTCTGTATACATAATGTGTGTTGGCCAAGTTCATCATGTGTTTTCCCCTATTTCTCTTCTTCATATTGCAGAATTCTATTATTTCTCATTATTTATCAGGATTTAGCTTCAGATTCCAATCTTTAGATGTGTAATATGTTAAGAAGTATTACGTATCCTTAGAGAATGAACACTTTTGTTACTTATTATCAGTTTTCTTGTTTCAAACAAACTTGACAGAATTTAATATAGGTATTCAAGCTTCATCTTGATTATTGTTAAAATAATGCATTTTTCTTTATCCATATACCTTTGACAGGTATGTCCCTCTATTTAAATTGAATTTATTGAAGACCAAATAGTCCTGTCTCATTTTAACCAATTTGATAATCTGTATCTTATAATTGTGGTACTCAGAATATAAATATTTGAAGTTATTACATGGCATGGATACTCAATATTGTAAGATTACCACTTTAAAGACAGAGTCAGGAAGATCATGAATCCAATTTCAGCCTAACTACATAATGAGTTCTACACATTCCACATTGAACACAATTTCAATATTAAAAGCACTAAGTAAAATAAAAAAATGTGTTATTATTTATAAAATTTGATTTTTACTTAGAAAAATTGTACCTAATTTCTACTTGTTATGCTTTCAAATACCATGCTCAGAAATTCTTAACACTCCTCCCACAATTAACAGACTACTTCATGTACTAAATATGAGAAGCTATGTGGAAATACATACTAATATTAAATAAAATGAACATTATTATATGGAAATTTTGATAACAGTACTTTATATGCTTATTATTTATTATTAAGCACATAACTATAAGATATTATAATCCAAAAGAAATAATTATAGACCTCAATCTTAAATCTGTGTGATTTAACTTTAGTACTCTATTCATTATCTGTGCTTTGCAATTCATTTGCACGGCTTTACATTATAATCTGAACTACTATAAAGACTAGAATTGTCATGTAAAACTACCAGAAGAAGCATATAGTATGCCATGCAATAGAAATGTTAATGCTGCAGGGCTGTTCTAGACAAAGTCCAGATATCCAGAGCAAAGAAGGTGGCCAGAAGAATGCCTGGAATAACCCATGCTTCCATGAATAGGGCTGAATAGGGCTGCATTCAGATTCATGAAATTGAATGGGATAAAATTGGGCTGAATAAAGGAAAATGGAAAAACAACATACTGTACTCCTGAAATTAAGTGAAGGGAGAGGGAAAGCTTGGGGTTGTTGTGGGATCATGATACCAGGGTGGAAGTTTGGAAGCAAGGTAAGTGTGTTTCAAAAATAGCTAGCTACCCTCACATCAGAATTTGCTCATGGTGTACACACACACACTCAAGATTGGAGATAAAATATGAAATAAAGTAGAAGACTTTGGACGATTTTTTAAAACACTCTAAAAACAAAAATCAAAGATTTACCATTAACATAAAAATAAAATTTTAATTAAGTTACAAGTAGAAAAATATACATTCAAACAGAGGGTATCATCACCTTAGGCTTCTCTTTACATTTTTATTATAGAGGACCATTCTTATCAGAGTTTATTTACATTTTAACATGTTACTAATTTAATACACTGATTATTTAAATAAAATACTGATAATATAATATTTGAGTGAGCATTTACCTACATATACAAAAGTTTAAATGATTAATGTAGGGAATTAATAATTTTAATTAGCAACAAATCCTATTTTCTGACTAGTTGCTCCTTTACATGCATTACAGAAAACCATTACAAAAATATTTTAAATCCTTGATAAAAAGACAAACATAGGCGTTGGAATGGCTCCACAGTTAAGGTGCTTACTTGCAAAGACTGATGGTCAGGGTTTGATTGCCCAGTACCCACATATTATCCTGATGCACAAAGTGGCACTTGTCTGGCATTTGTTTGCACTGTCTGGGGGGCCTGGTATGCTCATTCTCTCCTTCTCTTTCTCTTTCTTCTTACAAACAAATAAATGAAAGAACAAATACATATGTGTATACATATATATGTATAATATTATATTTTAAAAAGACAAAGAGAGAGGTAAAAGATTAGGTGCTAAAAATCTGGTTTTCAGGTAAAAGCCTTTAATGGATTTGTTAACTTATACAGGCATGTGAAGCCTCTTGTTTTTCATACCTAGTTAAATAATATATGTGCAACTTTAGTAACTATCTCAAAAATATCAAAAGCTCTCTCATTTCTCATAATTCTGTGTTTCTGAGAAGGTTGGGAAGATGATTAAGTCGACTTTTCCACTAGCTTATTTAATCAAAAGTGTTACTTCCTTTCCTTATTCTCAGGTTTGACACAATTCACTAATTATCTCACATCACTGCTTTGGAAGTTGTGAATATATGCAGGCTTGCACAGCTCAGCCTTTTTTTTACTGACATCAAATATGTACTTCAGTCAGGGACACATGAGACTCAATTGGTACATATTAGCTAACTTTATAGAGTATTGTACAGAATATCATCATGTTTGAGAAGGCATAAGCTGTTTAGAATACCTAAACTGGACAAAATTAACATATACTTTAACTAAATAAGCACTAATACAGAGCATTCTAATTTGATGGTTATCCTAATTATGACTCAGGGTTACTAATGTAAAAATTTCACTTTTTTTTCAGCACAATATTCTGGCAAGCAGTTTTGTGTAAGGTTAACTGTTCATACTTCTTTAAAAATATATATATATATATTTTATTTTTATTCATTTATTTAACAGAAAGAGAGAGAAAGAGAGAGAGAGAGAGATTGAGAATGGGTGTACCATGGCCTCTAGCCACTGCAAATGAACTCCAGATGCATGTGCCACCTTGGGCATCTGGCTGACGTGGGTCCTGGGGAATTGAACCTGTGTCCTTTGGCTTTGCAGGCCTTAACCACTAAGCCACCCCTCCAGCCCCTCCTGTTCATACTTTTTGTCTTTGTGTGTTTGTTTTGTTTTGGAACAAGTTATCATGTAGCCCACACAAGCGTATGACTCAATATGTAGTTGAGGGTGACATTGAATTCATGATCCTCCTGACTCTAACCTACAAGTGCCAGGATTACAGGTGTGTACCAAGTAGGTCCTACTTTATTTTAAAATCTTACTGTGGTATCTGTAGTAGGATTATAAAATAAAGAGCAATGTGGATGGTAATCCCATATTCCTATGCTCATTACTACAATTATGTCTTCCCTACCCCCTTTGAAAACGCCCCTTAATATTCAAGAACACACATATACTAATAAAAATTAATACTAAAATAATAAAAGAAGGAAAACAGGACAAAGTTCATTGTGATCTTATAATTAAAGTCTCACTCACCAAACAGCTTTATTAGTAATAAAATTTTGTTTCCATCTATGTATGTCCTATTTCCCTCAGTTGATTGTCCATTATGGTTAGTTGATTGAATGGTTTTTTACTGAAATCTAGAACTAACAGGGATATATTTAAAAAGTGTTCATCATTCCACAAAGACCATAGAACTATAATTAACCTTAAATTACTAATTATTTGAAAAGTACAGAAAAGTTTTAAAGGTCCAAATGCAAAGAAATGATAGACAGGTGAAAATGCTAATTATCTTGATTGATCATTACACACTGCATATACACTGAAATATCACATTTTATGACATAAATATCTGCAGTCATTGAGTGTTAAATTAAAAGAAAAAATATAAAAGGGGCTAGAGATGTAACTCACTGGTAAAGTGAGCCGTTTGAGTGCATTAAATTGTGGGTAGTCCTGGTGGCTTATGTATACATCTATGTATATGTATAGAATAATGCTTAATTATGGTAAAACTTCACTTTCACCTATAAGAAGCAGTTTATAGCTTGTGTTTGACATTTGAACCTTTTCATCACTATTATCACTTTGGGGTGAGTATTGAGGAAAATAACAGTTACCAAAAGACAAGGCTGCATTACTTTGGCAGTTGATCTGATTCTCAAGATGTCTACTAAGTTACCATCTGCGTAATTGATGCAGTCTGCATTCACTAGACCAGTGGGTGATTCAAATCCTGGTAGGACACAGTGGGGCAGTGTGGGATTCCAACATACTATCCGAAACTATACTATGTAAAAGTTACGAATCATTTATTTCTTCCAATTTCTGTTTATCATTTTTCAGAATTTGGTTACTACAGTAAATGAAATTGAAGAAAGAGCATCTGCAGGGAAGGACAAACCCCATGTGTACACATTCTTGAAGTCAAGTCTTCCTAGGACATGATGCAGAACATGTCTCTCTACTTGAACCTGAACAAATCCACCTGGAGGAGAGCAGGTGTGAGTGGGTGAATGCTGCCTGGAAATGCAACAGGGCTCCTATCCCTCCAGATCTATGCTTTGGCATGCCCTATACAGTTATAAAGTTAAAATTGTGTATTTTATCTTAACAGATGTTATTTACATTTTTTCTACCACTCATATAACACATGCATTGCTGATGGCTATTTCTAAATATAGGCATATGAGAAAAAAAATCACAGAGCAATTTGGTTTGGGCTGTTGCAAAGGTAGGATCTGTGGGTGGATCTTTTAATCCCTAACACTAAGAATGATATTTGACATAGAATACTTGCTTAAAATGATTATTTTTTCTCTGTTGAGATAATGACAAATATATAAACGAATGCTCAACTGAATCACATTGGGTAAACTCAGAATAAAGAAATCCTCCTCATTTTGTGATTCCAAATTATGTTAAAAGCACCACCTCTCTCAGAAATTCTAATTGGCCACCCCTCTGCCTAATTACATATTTCATTCTACTTTGAAGCATGTTGACCTGTTTCCTTTTACATTCTAAAAATAGGAAGAAAGGGAGCAGAGAAGAGGGAAACGATAGTACCAACATATGATGTAGCCATACAAAGTATGTTTTTATCAAAAAATATTCATGTGATGTTATTCAGTGGTGTTTAATGTCACTTTTATGATTTAGCTGGGCTATCTCTATTTGCTGATAATTTTCTAGTCTTTTCTATAAGAGAAACTGAAGAAAATGAAAGGTCTTGGTAATTTGAAATGATATGTTCAATAACAACATCACAAAATGAAAAAAAAATGTTGGCCTTATCTACAAGCTAGTAGTATACCTTATTATGTGAAACAAAACAAATGTCACTGAGGATGGATTTCTCTTGCTTCCCTCTGCTATAGAATGGTGTTGAATATGAACTGTCTTCTCCTAGTATAACAATCTATTTTAAAATTCATTTTTACCTGGAATGAATTATTTTTTGAAAGTAGTTAATTATAAATATATTTCATTATAGTTCGTAACTTATAAATCATTTATCACTAAGGTCTTCAAAGTTAAATAAGCATATGTAACTGTTATATATGTTATATATATATATATATATATGTTATATATGATCAAAGAGTAAAAAGTTCACTTGCAACATCGTCATATGATAAAGGCATTAAGCTTTGGGGAGAGCTCAGTGGGTAAAGTACTTGACATGCAAACATGAAGAGCTGAATTCAGACCCCAGCATTCACAAAAAAACAACATAGCATCCTGGCAAACATCTGTAATCCTAGCACTGGGATTTAAAATGCTTACTCATAATGGAAGCATGATTTCAAGAAATATTTCATCAGTTTTCAGGTGATGGTGATGAAAGTTTCATAGATGATTAAATGGTAGCAGTCTGAAAATGGTGGAATGTTCCTTGTATTCAAATCCAATACAGAGTAAAAAAGGAGCTGAGAAGAATTCATGGCTTTTTTCAAAAGTTAAAAAGCGGATAAAATAAATCAATTGAGAATAAAATTAATTCAACTATTAAAAGAAGAAAGTCTTTGCTTGTATTAATGATATGGTGGAGCCCAATATAAGCCAAAATTGCATAGTTGAAAAGCTCAGAGAAATGAAAACAATTAACAACAGGGATCACAATAAAGGGAACTGCTATCATAATGCCAAAGTGGCCAAAATGGCCCTCAAGTAGGAAAGCATTGCAAAATAAAAGTGAACCACTTTTACCTTCACATGAATGAGACAAAATAACTGCTAATCATCAAGCTAGGGAAGGAATGATCTATTCCAGCTGACAGTTCCAAATCACAGTCCATCAATACAGGCAAAAATGGAGGCAGGAGCATGAGGCAGCCGGTCACATTCAGTCCACAGCGAGGGAGCAGAAAGCAAGGAATACCGTTGCTCAGATAGCTCTCTTCTTTTGACACAGTCTGGATCCCCAGCCAGTGAAATGATGCTTTCAACAGTCGGGGGGAGGGGGGTTCCCAACTCACTTAACCTAATTAAGATAATTCCTTACAAGCATGCCAGAAACTAATGTAATCACAGGTAAGTCTAGGTTCTGTCAAGTTGACAATTGACATAGACCATCACAACCAGTAAATGTTTTCTTTCCTTAAGAAGCTAATAGAAAAACACAAATTAGAATAATTCGACCATATATATATATATATATATATATATATATATATATATATATATATATGGAGAGAGAGAGAGAGAAATACATAATTATCTATGAATAAGTCTAATCAGAAATGTACAAAACATTTATATATACTCCACAAGATATTGCTTATAGCAGAGTAAATGGAAAAGGAATTTGGGGTAAATAAATAAAGATCTAAAAGTTGGGTCTAAATATCGGTGGCTTTTGCTATGAGTTCAGATATTTAGCAAGATGGTACCTACAGCACTAAATAGAGGGCATGTACAGACTCCTGAATCTCAGGGAAAACCATGCCTTCTCAAGCCCTCAGACTAGTAGCCAGCACTCTTTAAAGCGGTTTTACCCACAGACTGAGCCATCCCCTTAACCCGAGTTCTTGTGTTTTAATAAGTCATTTAAAAATTCAACATAATCTCTGATGTTGCAACCATCATCTGTCAACTAAAGAAACAAAAGCGTAAGGCAAGGTGAATAAGAGTTGACAACTCCAGCACTTCTGTCCTTATATCCCAAGGGTAATAGAAAAAGAATAGTCAGCCTAGATAAATTGCTCGTTATCTAGAGTGAAACACTAGCCTTTGGAAACATGACATAATCTGGCTTCCTCCTAATTACATGTGTGTGTGTGTGTGTGTGTGTGTGTATGTGTGTGTGTGCGCGCGCATGTGGGTGTGTGTTCAATTAAAGGAAATTTTACATATAAAGGCATCAGTAAAGCCAAAACCATAAATACCAACTGAAACTTTATTTTTAGTCGTCCTACAAAGCCATTAATTTTTGTTTGTTTTAAATACAAAATATATCTCAAACCCATTCCTCTATTCTTCCTAAAAATCCCCACAGTATTTCAAGTATCACTTCACAGTAAGTATTTCTATGCCTTCTCACGTGATCCATGATTACCGCTGACCTTTTCTTCCCTACTATTCTTTTACCAGAGTAATTATGACATTTCAATCTGTGTCATTCCTATCCAATGACTTTAGTTGCTTTTAGGAGAATTTTTTTTTTAAATATATTTTATGTATTTGCAGTGAAAGAAAGAGAGAGAAAGATCTTGCATGCCAGGGCCTCTAACCACTGCAAATGAATTCCACGTGCATGTACCATTGTGCATCTGGCTTAAGTGGATACTGGGGAGTCAAACCGAGGTCATCAGGCATTGCAGGCAAGTGCATTAACCACTTAACAATCATTCCACCCCCTAGGGACTTTTTCAAAAGGTCTTCTCAAACAAAGGAAAATGTCTGCTTTCTTCTCTAGTTCATATTTGCTTTTCCCCGTTTCTCCAATCCAAATCCATGTAATTCACCCTTTAGTTTTCAACCATCCCAAGGCATCTTCCACCACCATCCTCACTCATGTTAGATTGAGTATTCTTGCCCCAAACAATAAGATGAATTTCTTCCTGATAGATAATGGGGAGGTGTTCTGGGGAGCTTCATTTGTGAGGAGTTGAGGGGACAGGTCAGGAAGAGAGAACCTGTTCATTAAATGATTGTTGTTTTGGTGCAGAATTCCTGGAGCTGGAATATCCTTTTAAATTGACTGAACGTGCTATAAGTCTCCTCCTGTAAACCAGACATTGACATTCATCTTCTCTTTCTTTGCAGAATGGCCTGACCTTCCATATAAGGCAGATGTCTGTAGTGGGTGATATTTGCAAGGAGAAAAGTAGACACCATTAGCTGTAAATATTCTCACCAAAGAGGGAAGTTTCACAGAGTGCTTATACATCCTGATCTACATCCTCTTTCCTTTAAATAAAATACTCTCCGCACACATACAATTATCAGGCTGCCCTCTTCTCTGTTGGTCTCAAACATACCATTCCTTACACAGTATCTTCCCTGATCTCTGGGAGTGGTAAGGACTCCTCTCACTTATTTATACTTCAGAAGTATGATATAAACTTCTCAATCTCAAAACCTATTTAAATGACCAAAAACTTAATATTTTTATTAGTATATAGAAATAGGAGAAGGTTTTCCCTTAAGTTTATGTTTTCCCAAAAAGTGCAAAATATTGTCTAGCAATGACTTGGTAAAAAATGAATGTCTATATGTGCTGGAATAATAAATGAAACAATATTGCCTCTTTCACTGAGCAATCATTTTGAATATGATCTATTCAATTGAGAAAAAAGTTAGTAAAGTCAGGAATCAGTGTTTTTGTTACTTTATTCTTGAATCCATCATGAACATATTCCCTATTTAGGCTACTATTTACTGAACTATATAGAAAACTATTTTTAAATTTTTATTTATTTATTCATTTTCAATGTATATTTTAATGTATAATTTTAATGACAATTTCTATACTAACAAACAATAAATCATGATAATTCCCTCCCCCCCCACTTTCTCCTTCATAACTCCACTCTCCATCATATCCTCTCCCTCTCTCTGTTAGTCTCTGTTGTTTTGATGTCATCATGTTTTCCTCCTATTATGAGGGTCTTGTGAAGGTATTGCTAGGCACTGCAAGGTCATGGATATCGAGGCCAATTTATGTCTGGACAGTTGCATTGTAAGGAGTCGTACCCTTCCTTTGGCTCTTACATTCTTTCCGCTTGCTTCTGCAATAAATCCTAAGCCTTGGAGGGTGAGATAGAGATGTTTCAGTGCTGGACACTCTTATGTCACTGCTTCTCAGCACTATGTTGCCTTTTGGGTCATCCCAGTGGTCACCACCATCTGAAAAGAGAAGCTTCTCTAACCAAAAGTGAAAGTAACATTAATATATGAATATGAATATTAAATGCATTGCTTACAGGGCAGTTTGGTGAGCATAATATATGCATTTAGCCAGACAAGAGCAGGGTTTACACCCCTAAGGCTCATGACCTCCCCTGCCATAGGCTTTTGATTAGGTTTTCAGTACCAGGCATGTATTCCCTTCCATCGAGTGGACCTTTAGTCCAATTAGAGAGCAGTTAGTTTCCCCCAGAGTAGACATGCCACTATTGCACCCATTTGGTAATTTGGCCTATCTGAACAAACTCAAGGCTTCCAGTGTCCACTGTTTTCACCACTGATGATTTCTGTCTCCCATAGGGCTGCTTGCAGGGCAGTTTTTTTCCAACTTTCAGTCAGCTGGGCTACAGGGAGAAGGTTTTCAGCTCAGCCCCAGCTTGATTTCTCAGTGACCTTACTGCCCACACATGTGAAGTCTTCAGCAAAATCATCTATTTCTGGTGGGAAATAATGTTTTGGAGGCAACAGGGACCTCCCTGGCCAATAACTCACTGGAAGGTATCTCACCCTGGCACTGAAAATATTCTAGTAACACTCTATGGCTTCTGGATGTGCCATTATCCAAAAATGTAGGCTTCCATATGTCTTATTCCGAATATCTTGAATTTTGATTGACCCTCCCCCATCCTTCTTTTACTCAATCTCTTCCCCTGGCCTCCCTTAGTCCATCCCATTCCCTGTAATCTGTTATTCTATTTACATATACACAATACCGTCCCCTTAAGTCCTTCCTTCCTTATAGCTTTATTCTAGCTTCCTGACCTCTGCTACAGATTTTTGTTTCCAGTTCACACACAAGTCTAAACATTTGTATCTAGGATCCACATATGAGAGAGAACATGTGATGTTTGGCTTTCTGGGCCTGGCTTGGGTTACAAAAAAATAATATAAGTTCCTGAGGCCCATGGCGAAATTAAGGAACACATTCTTATGAAATCTAGGACATTTATTTTCATTCATAGATAATATCACAAGTATTAGAGATAAGATGAGCAATCACCAACTTGGACAGAATAGCATAATTTGAAATGTTATTCTCAAGACAGTTTGCTTTTTTTTTTTTTTTTTTTTTTTTTTTTTTTTTTTTTGGTTTTGTGAGGTATAGTCTCACTCTGGTCCAGGCTGACCTGGAATTCACTGTGTAGTCTCAGAGTGGCCTTGAACTCAAGGCGATCCTCCTACCTCTGCCTCCAGATTGCTGGAATTAAAGGTATGCGCCACCTCACCCGGCTTTTGCATAAATTTTTATGACATTAGAGGTACATATAAAAATTTAGCCCCATGTAGAATATATATAATGAAATTCACATGTGAATTTCCTATAGATGTTATGAAGTATTTATACTATGTTTAAGTGCCTGTTCATGTCAGTACACATCACAACATCTAAACATTCAAAAACTATTTGTTTGAATATTCAGGATAAAAACAAAAAAAAAACTATCTAAGTAATAATCAATAATTCCTTGCAAATTAAAATTATATTTCACTTCATAATTCATTTATTAATTTATATATTGAGTCTTATTTTTCCAATAGTACCAACTCTAATTTATATGAGAGTCTCATTTTTTTATTGGCCTGACATGTTTCCCCTATAAACTATACTCTAAGAATATGGATGATTATTGTAAATTGTGACTTGATACTTGTAAACATCACTTTCTTAATCCTCTTGAATCATTTCTAAAATAACTCTAAAAAGAATAAGAGAGTTGATCAGATGCCTAACTAATTTAGAATTTAATGCACATGAACTACTCACTTAAAAATGACTTTACCTCTCCTGTCTTGCCTTAAGGGCAACATGATTATAAAATTTCACTTTTCACTGCCCTTGAATAGTAACATTATTATCCATAACTACTTAGTCTGCTGTCCAAAAGAACAAAGCATGAGCAATTTTGAAAGTCTGTAGGTCATTATATTAATGACACATTTCTCAGATACAAAGCTAAGTATGACAGCATTATAAAAGTATTTCAAGGGCTTTTACATATTCAAAGATCACATTTGTGAAAGCTCATGTGCAGGAAGAATTCATCCATCCTCTCTCTTTCATTATCTACTTCTTCATTTTGTGTCGCTTACTACTGAATATTACTTAGCATAATTTGCATGCATTCTTACATTTTTTCCAAGAATATTTAGAAGCATATATATGGCCATGCTTTGGAAAATAACACAACTTATAAAAAATACTTAGGAAGACAAGAACTAATAATATGTGCTAAACAAAATATAAGCTTAAAGTATAAAATTTTATTGGTCATATTTCTTTCCAACACTTTGTGACTAAGATTACAAAGTGATGCTAGAATTCCTAACAATTTTCAATGTCAATTAATGTTTTTCTTTAGGCATTATAAAATTCTGAATAAAAAATAAATCATCAAACGTAGAAGAAATCTTGCTTTTGAGCAGGTTTGCCTAATGTTATAGTTGTGCAGATTAATTTAGAGCAGTGTGATGTAGGAACTCATGCATACAACATGCACTGAGCCAAACAGGGAAGGGATTATCATCATCCCCTCTCTCCTTTAAGATTGTGTCCTTTTAAATCTATCTATCATCTATCTATCTATCTATCTATCTATCTATCTATCTATCATCTATCTATCTATCTATCTATCTATCTATCTATCTATCACCTATCTATTTATGAGAGAGAGGTGCAGAGAGAGAGAGAGAGAATGGTCACACCAGGGCCTTTAGCCACTGCAGATGAACTCCAGAGGCATGTGCCACCTTGTGCATATGGCTTAATGTGGGTACTGAGGAATCCAACCTGGGTCCTTTGGCTTTGCAGACAAGTGCCTTAACTGCTAAGCCATCTCTCTCACTCCTATTCTTTCTTTTAGACCTTCAGAAAATCTATAAAAGCCCTTTGTTATATATATTCCATTCCATCATGCTACAGAACACCAGAACTGATTCCATGTACCTAACCATTTGGGCATCCATTACCCAATCTCTCTTTACACCCTTTGTCTCTGGCCATATACTTAACATTGGTTTTATCTCATCCCATACCCTAAGCTGAATTATGAGAGTAATCTAATGTCACTGCATATTAATAGGAAAGGAATGCTTAGAAGGTATAATTAGTCTTGCTAAATTCCAAAAACACAATTCAATTAGAATCCATTCTATTCCATTATAAATTTAATTACTAGGGTATGGTCACTCACGCCTATACTGTTAGCATTTGAAAGGCTGAAGTAGGAGGATCACTGTAAGTTCAAGGCTACCCTGGGCTACATAGCGAGTTCAAGGTCAGTCTGAGCTAGAGTGAGACACTGCCTCAAAAAAAAAAAAAAAAAGGCTGGAGAAATGGCTTAGTGGTTAAGGAGTTTGCCTGCAAAGCCAAAGGATCCTGGTTCGATTCTCCAAGACCCACATAAGCCAGATGCACAAGGTGGTGCATGCATCTGGAGTTCGTTTGCAGTGGCTGGAGGCCCTGGCATGCCTGTTCTCTCTCTGTCTGACTCTCTTCTATCTCTCTCTCTGCTTGCAAATAAATAAATATTTAAAAAAAAAAAAAGAGGTGCTGGAGAGATAGTTTAGCCATTGAGGTGCATTCCTGTGAAGCCTAAGGACCCAGGTTTGATTCTCCATGTCCCATGTAAGCCAGATGCACATGGTGGCGAATGCATCTGGAGTCCATTTGCAGTGGCTAGAGGCCCTGGCACACCCATTCCCACACACACTCTCTCTCTGTTTCTGATAAATAAATTAAAATAAATCTTAAAAAAAGAAATTTCAAGAATTAAAAACTTTATATAAAATGATATCTCTGACTCATTGCATCAGAAGTAAAATGTAGCATTTAATTTGCATTTGAAAATATGAAAAAATCTAATGTTTTCCATATATCTTATCTATAATTGAGTGCTATTTTTCTACCAATTTTTATGCCAGTTTCCTTTGGAATAATAAAATTTAAAAAATTTTAGTAATGATACAATAAATTATTTTATAACAAGTGAGTAGATTTTTGTATATGTTATATGATTTACCCATATTAACCACTATTTTTGTGTATGTATTTTGGAATTTTTTTCAAAAATTAAACAAATGTTTTATTTATTTATTTTCAAAAAGAGAGAGGTATGGCAAGTAATTCACAAAATTAGCCATCACCTCAGCCCCAAATTCTCTAATTTCTTTTCTTATTTATTGCTTTTCATAAAGCATTTTGTATTCATGACAACTTCAATAATTGATTGTATCAACAATGTGCTTATTGTTCTGTTTTCAATTCCCCAAAATTCCTAGGCTGAAATCCTTTCTCCAAGCATAGATAAAATCTTTCGGAGCCAACATGACTGGAATTATTTTTATTTTGTTTTTCATGTGTGGGTGTGTATGATATGTGTGTGCATGTGTATACAGATATACATGTGCTACTGTGTGTGTATAGAGGTTTGAAGACAACCTAGGGGTGTTTGTCTTTTCCTCTGACCCTGCTTGAGACAGGACCTCCCTACTTTTCCAGGTGTACTTTTGACTTGCTCTGTGTGTGCCAGTCTTGCTGGCCTTGGGCTTCTAGATTCTCCTGGCTCCACCTCCCATTGACCTAGGTAACTTGGAACAACAGAGGGATGTGTCCCTTTATATAGGTGCTAGGGAGACAAAACTCTGCCAGAAATCTTATAAGCAAATGACTTTAACCATGGAACTATCTCTCCAATCTCAGAGCTGTGTGTATGTGTGTCTGTATGAGTGTAGTGTCATGCATTTGGTTATGATGGTTGTGTGTGTGTGTGTGTGTGTGTGTGTGTGTGTGTGTGTGTGTAGTGCCAAACATGTGTATATATACAAATGTATGCGCCCAGGATGTGCAATGAGCACTCTTCTTTCCTGTGGCATGCTGTGCTCTAGAGCAGAAAAGTCAAAATCTCTTACTGCTCCCAGAGCCTACTGCTTTTGAAATGAGCTCTGGCAATTCCCAGGTCTCTGTTCCCATAATAGACTGTGGTCACAGGCTCCCAATTTGAACTGGGCAGTCTCAGACTCTCATGCTTGCACTGGATAAGCATATTTACTGACTGAGAAATCTCTCTTGCCTTGAAATTATTTACAAAAGACACCCAGCAAGACACCTGCCCTTCTGCCACATGAACATAGAATGAACACAATGCTTATGAAGATAGAGGCTATGGCTAGAACTAAACCTGTAAGCACTGTGTTTATAGTAGTCTGGTATAGCAGCCTAAGTAAAATTCCCATTGAAGTTTTGCTAACACAAAAATTAAAAGAATGGTGCTGGAGAGATGGTTCAGCAGCTAAAGACAATTGTTTGCAAATCCTGACAGCCAGGATTTGATTCCCAAGTATCCATGTAAAAATGCTAGGTAAACAAAGTGGTGCATGCATCTGGAGTTTGAGTCCCCGGTCATCAACAATTCTCCCCTCCCCCTCTAGCTCTTTCTCTCTCTTCTTGAAAATTAAACCCCCATGGGTGTGGCCACATGCATCTGTAATCCCAGTCTAGTGAGTAGTAGATACCTGAGATTCTCCAGAACTCCTGGGAAAAAGAAAAGCTCCAAAACATTGAGAGACACTGGCTTAAATAAGGAAATGCAAAAGAGGGATGGAGTGTGATGCTCTTTGTTCCACACTGGCCACTGCTGCCCAGGGTATGGACTGCACATGGGGAAACACAACGGGCTCTGCAAGAGTACATACATGGATATACAACCACTTACTCACACACCACATTATACACAAAATAAATATACATACATACATACATAACAATAAAAGAAGAAAGGAATACTTTTTGAGAAGAATGGTGAAACAAGGTCATTGATGGGATTATAATTAAATGGATTAATCTATCTCAAAATAAGGTCCTCTGTTTTCTCAATAAATTTCCTCATTTTAGTTGGCTATGATTTAGGCATATAACATATACCTACAGGATTATGTGTATATCAAATAATGGCTAAATTTTATACAAATTGCACAAATAATAATTAGGTGACTCATGAAGGAATATAATGTGCCATAACTTGGGACATTAGACAAGGCTTCCATTAGAAAGTGACAGCATAGCTGAATTTGAATCAATAGCATTTACTCAGTGAGCAGTGAAGAGTTGTTTGCAGTTGCCAAATCCATGAAAGGATATTGTTCCCACAAACACTAATGGATACTCCAACTATAAGCTTGGCATACGTAGTTTCTTGAGCCAGCCCTGCCACCCTCTCTAGCTGTCGTAGCAACATGGACAGGGGACATGTATGGGTGAGAATAAAAGACTAAGCTACTAGGCTTTTAGAGTGAAGAATTGCCCTGCAAGCCTGATTAGAAAGGGATATAAGAAGTCTAAGAAGGGCACTGGGGAGAGAGTTCAGTGGGTAAAGTGCTGACCCTGACAGCATTCAAACTAGAGTTTGATCCACACTACCTATGGCATAATGTGTGTATGATATCATATGCATGTAATCATAACACTGGGAGGCAGAGACAGGGGGATCTCTGGGGCTCCCAAGCCGGCTCGTGTAGCCCAGTTTGTGCTATTTAGGGCAAGGTGAGATCCTGTTTAAAAAAAAAAAAAGTTGCTGGTGGCACCACTGAAGATAATA